>OY747129.1:83960605-84320766 GCA_963556465.1 Berberis vulgaris
AGCTTCTAAGACAACATAGTTGCGGTGACCAGGTTGATTTCCCTTTTTTTCTTGATTATGGAAGATAGAAAATCTGGAAAGGTCAGTCTGTACAGCAGCGTGAGCCCATGATGTAGCATCTGCATTTCGGTCACTGAAACATTTGCAGATTTCTGGTGATGGAATCTGAGATAGTGTGAAAGTTTCAGTGTTTGCTTGGAGACATCTTGTTTGAAGTAAGGCATCTACAACAAATCCTGCTTCCTGTATACTTTGGTGGAGATCTAAAAAATTTTCCACTAAAAACCCTGGAGAAACTTGCATGGCAGACTCAGAGAGTTCCACAAACTTGCTGATCAGAAGCAATGAACAGTAATTGTTAAAATGATAACAGAAAACAGAACAAAACTTGGATCACAACCTCAAGTACAGAAAAACCAATGATACACAACAAAGAATAGTCCTTATTTCAAAAGCTCTCAGTACATAGTACGTAAAATAACGACTGCATACACATTTAACACTATCATGCAGTCCGATGATAATGCATAATGTACCACCATCCAACACAGATGTTAAGTTTCAGATATCCACACTCCTGAGCTTTGTATGGAAAATCCAATTAAAACCTAGCGACATATCTGGAATACTATGAGGATTTTTATTTTTATTTTAAACGTACTCCTTGTAAGACAGCTACAAAGATACCCCAATGCCTATTCTAAATGTGCCAAGGGTTCTGGAGAACCATATCAAAAGATAATAAAGGAACCCAAACATGCAGTAGTTTTAGTAAATATGTGCACGATAAAACACAAGGTACAAGTTTATTCAAAAATATGTTGAAATAAGTAAAGGAAAGAAATCTCTCACCATTGTAAATGCATTATGCCCACAAAAAGGAAGAATGCTTAATTTAACCTCAGTTGACCGATTTTTTTATTTATTTATTTATATATATATTTTTTTAATGGCTAAGTTCTATGTTATCAATGCAAACACATTCACAAGAAGAACCCTCGACTCGCTATTAGAACTCTATGGATATATGCAGTTATGAGTATTATGCTGACCAGAAGCCCAACCTTCTGTAATAATAGAAAGGGTATGTGACTAGGTTCCACTACGATTTCCAAACATTACTTAAGTTTTTATAACCAAGTCAACCCCATCTACAGAGCATAGAACTTGATTATTCAGATATCTTATCCTGGACCAATTAGTAAAGAGGTCAATTTAATAATGGAACGAATGGATCGAACAAATCTCCTTCATAAATTATCAAGTGTTACTTTTGGCATCTTTCTTTATCGTACGTGAATAGATTGTCAACTAGCAAATTCAATGTTAGAGAACAAAAAAAAAGAAGATATTATTTCATGCAAACAATAACTTGGTTTTCATTTTTCAGTTGGTCGTGTGATATATACGTCATATCCTTGTCTAAACTCTAAAGGTAATTACTTTTCCCAATAGTTATTGCAAGTACATCAATCTCCATCAGTATGCTTTCATCATATTGCTAGGTTTTTTTTTATCACCCTTTGTCGTTGTAGATAATGGCCCCATCATGCTAGATGAAGTGAGCACAACGATAGTACGTCCTCTCTTTCTATTTCATAATTTTTATGTTGCAATGTAAATTATGAGCCTAAATATTATTATTAATCTGAATTTCTGATATGCAACTATGGTTTAAAAATACGTTGGGAGGTTACCGTTTGAGCCTTGCCTCAATGCAAGGCTTATGGTTAATGCCTAATAGGTATATCAACAATTGATTTAAAAAAAAAAAAATAATAATAATAATAATAATAATAATAACAATAATAATAATAATAATAATAAACTTTAGATCTTTAGCCCTTTGTTTGCCCTAAGATGGAGGATCTAGAGAAGCTGAGAGGAGAAGTTATTGTAGAACTCTCTCTTTTGGTAGTATGGCTTTAAATAGAAGAAAAGACTATTGATTTGTATTAAACAAATAAATCAATTAGCAGTGTTCTAAAAAGCGCTAGGCGCTGGGCGGGTGGCAAGCAGGTGCCTAGAGCCCAGAGGCCTAGGCGGGCGCCTAAGCGACACCTAGGCAGTCTTAGGTTTTATATTATAACTTTAATAATTTACAAAAGTTAAGCATAATACCTTATCAATTACATCCAATTTAATGCCAAGATACATATACAAAATTTAAAAACATGAAAAATTAACAATCATAAACAAAATTTATTAAAACTCAAATACTGAAGTTGGTCATGATGGGTACTTTATATAAAATTGAATTTGTGGACAAATATCCAAACCTACTCTTTTATTTTTCTTCAAATTGCATGAATAACCTCAATCATGTTTGATAAAATCTACATTAGTAAAATTGGTACCAGCAGATCTTTTGAGAATTCCATTAAATAATCATCCTTTGCTACAATTAGACATATACTGAATAAAAAATAATTAAATAGTTTATTTCTAAAAAAAGAGGAAAGAAAAATAAAATAAGAACACAATCAGCCTTATTAAAAAAATAAAAATAAAAATAAAAATAATAAAAAATCGCCCAGACTGCCCAGAACCCGCCCAGCCATTAATCTGGGCGGTTTTCTTCTACCTTCTAGCGCCTAGGCCGATTTTTAGAACACTGTCAATTAATCAAGTCCAAGTGAGTCAAGTGGCCATGTGGTAATGTTTTCAGTATTCAAAGCTTCAAGTATTCAACTAATTGGATACGTACATGATTGGGTGAGGCTTGCGCCTTAGTTCAGTGAGGCTCATACCTCAATTACACCTCATGACAGAGACATGCCTCAATTCACGATTAAGATTTTTTAAACCTTGCCTGCAACTAATATGTTTTCTTATTTCAATATGATGATTCGCAGTTCATCAATGTTTAACTCTTCATTCGATATCAAAATTTGAACACATAGAGCACCTAACATCTGATCTCTTTCAAAACAGATTCAGATTGCAAAGTAGAACCTCTGGGAGCAAACAATGACATTCTACAGTCCATCATTGCTTTTGCATCATAATTCCCAACTTAAACAGAAATGCAGTCATCAAACATGAAAGACATGACCAGGAGTAATAAAGAACGAAGAGCTACTCCACCATTCAGTCATCAGTGTGTTATAGCTCATCAAACGTACACAGGACCTAAAGTTATGTAAGAAAAAGGACCCTTTTCATCTTCAGAAGGTTGCCATGGAGATGGGATGAAGGCAGCAAAGGGGCAAACATGGGAATTTGCATGGTGTTGCTCATGTCCCAGCTCATAGGCATCAATAAGTTGATTTGGACTTGGTTGAAGGAGCAACGACCGACTTCCGAGATATGATCCCCATTTTATTGAAAGCAAAGATGATTTACATGATTTTATTTCTGAATATTATTTTGGCAGAAATTGTAACAGTGATGACATGGAAACCTTTAATCGCATATAGCATATCATTGAACGCAATCAATCAATTCAGGGATATCAAACTTTAAATCTCTGAATTCAAGAGATTCCAATGGCATTGTGAACAAAAGTACTTTTTGAGGCAAGGAACACAAAACATCATTCTACATTACTAGCTTGAGGGAGCATATTCAAGCTGTTTGACACCTCTCGACATCCAATTCTGTGGTATGGTGCAATTCCAACAATTCAGAAATTGAAGAAGAAATTTGAACTTTGAACCTATCCATTGCATCTCTGACAGCTTCAATAACAGCAACACCACCTTTTTATCCCGCCACCTAAGGCGACAACGTCCATGTCTAGGTTCAAATGCTACAATTAGAGTTTGGCAGATGTTGCATCACTCATGAAGATCAGCTCATTTCTTTCGTCAATGGGAGTAGAGCACTCGGTTAAATGCAGATGTTGCATCACTCATGAAGATCAGCTCATTTCTTTGGTTACTAAAACAAAAGCTCTCAACCTCTACAAAGCTCAAGGTTGAGATAATAATTAGTGTGACACCCACACCAATGAGCTTTTGTTTACAAATTCCTTCTCTTTGGTCCGACATTCATTCTTCTGGCTGTTCATGTTGTGCATTTTATGTAATCACAGAAGGTTACAGAGAGAATAAAAGTTGGTCCATAGTTATCTTAAAAGGTTTAATCATGGTGGATCTGAATAACGATAATTTAACAAGACACAATGCAAAATTCCCATTCTCTGAGGTACAAGGGTGAGGAGAGCTCTCATCCAATTAGAGCATGGTATATGATTTCTTATAGTATGTACTATGTAGGATCTATAATCGCGGGCAACGTATAAGTTCAAGATTCTTCTGAAAGCTATAATATTATATAAACACTTTCGCATTTAAACTTTGCATAGAATAATCACAAATACAATTCATATTGATATTGACATTAAGGAAGCAGAGAAAGTAATAGACAAAAGGTGAGCACAATACCTCATGCACTGAATAACGCTATCCGCAGCTGATGCATCATGTAATGCATCCACGGCAGCCAAAAATGCAGCATCTCTATGAAGTAAAGTACCCTAAAAATGCCGCCAAATATATAAGACAAAAACTTGGAATAAATCAAAAATATTTTCCTGTCCTCTAAAGACCATATCGCTTACCTTTCCAAGGTCATGAATATTAGATGGGAGGAAATCCCATGTCTCAATCCGGTCATTAAAATTTTTCAGATTGAGAGGCACCTGAACAATACTTTTGCGATTGATGCGCTCCTTGGGTGACGTGACATCCTCTTTTGAAGGCTCACTAGTCACTTGAGGCAAACTAGTTTTGGTTTCTAATTGTAATTTAGCAGATGGGTGCTGTTTTGCTGGTGAGTCCTTCCTGAGACGAGCCTTTCCTGTGATAACCTGTGAATTGAATATGTTAACTTTCCAAAAAAGAACAGTTTCATTGAAAGGATAGGATCCAACAGATAAATAAAAGAACCTATCAATCAACACTGCTTTTCATAAATTACAGGGCAGGATTGTAAGGATCAGAAAAAATATGCATTTCTTGGCCTTTCATAGAAATAGTGTCTCGAAAGTAGTTTGTGTTAACTCTTCTCAAGACTGTTGTTAAAATTTCACATAGCCATAACTTTGTTTTGCAACAATCATTGGGTTAAGGTTGCACATTATCAAGGATCAGAAAGTAGATGAATTTCCTGGCTTTTCATAGAAATCCTGTGTCGAAAGTAGTTCTTCTTAACTGTTCTCAAGATGAAACATAAATCTTCGCTAAAATATTGCACAAAAACATCCCAATGGGTAAAAATGTTTTAGATATCCCAATCAATAAATTTCACGATATTTCGATTGCCATTAGTTGTCCTAAATTACATACACTTTTAATTTGTTCTTTTCAATGCCACCATAGTTCCCTCAATGACATTTAAGAAATTCACAGCCCGTAAGTTGAAGGGTTGTGACTTATGGGCATTATAAATAGGATTGGTCCCCGATTGAGCGTATGCGTTAAATAGAGAAAACCTTTTGGCATTGTGTTCTGTATCCTCTCAACAGAGAATCTAAGGAAACGCTTGAATCAATCGGAAGATCCAATCTGAAGATCCAATCACAATCAAAGGGGAAAGCGCTATGGATCAAGGTATGTTTCTATTCTTCTTGTTTCCATTGAATCAACTAGAGTCTTAAGTTTTGGTTGAAATTACAACAATTGGTATCAGAGCATCTCCTGTTGATTCCATGTGAAACCATAAAGAAGAATTTTTCATAGAACAACAATTTCATTATTGATTCATGAACAGTGAACAGAGATTTCACTGTTACTGTGAACAGTGTTATTGATTCATGTATGCATGTTGATATTCTGTGAACAGTGTTATTGATTCTGTGATGATATGCATGTTGATATTCTGTGAAGATATTATGTTGATAATACAAGGATCATGTGATGATATTTTGTTGGGCCAACAAACTACAACAGAATATCATATTGTGACTAAAGTGATATTAGACCATGAAACAATATAGTGATTATATTGAAATAGTGATTATGTGATTCCTAATTATACTATTACAATGTTACAGTAATTCAGTGATTATACAATATATTGATTATATTGAAATAGTGATTATGTTAATTATACTGTTACAATGTTACAGTAATTCAGTGATTATACAATATAGTGATTATATTGAAATAGTGATTATGTGATTCCTAATTATACTGTTACAATGTTACAGTAATTCAGTGATTATATTGCAAATACAATTCAATGTACAGTGAATAAATAAATAAATAAAATAAAATAAAAAATCGATTCCCTGTTGAATAGATAGTCGGAGGTGACTTGGGCCTGGTGACTGTTGGGCCATGATCACTGGTGATTGTTCACTGTTGGGTGGGCCTGGTGACTGTTCACTGTTGGGCGGGCCTGGTGACTGTTCACCTGTTGAGCCTGGTGACTGTTCACTCTTGGGCCTGATGTTGCTGTTGGGCCTGTTAGTAAATTTTACTTTAACTATTGGGCCCGTTGCTGTTGGTTGGGCCTGTTACTGTTGGTAATAATTGGGTCTGTTAGTAAATTTTACTTTGACTATTGGGCTTGTTGATGTTGGTAATATTCTTTTTTTCATTATTGGGACCTATTTCATTTTTTGGCTACATTTTATTTCATTTTTATTTGTATTCAGTTCGTACTCCAAATTTATACATAGTTTATAATTTTTGTTTCATGTATCACTATTGTGTTCCTTATTTAAAATTTTCACAATTTAACTAATAGGTTGCCAAAGCAACCACTGTTAGGAAAATTTGTTGATTTTAAATAAGTGAGCATGCTACATCCATGTGAAACAATCGGCCCAAAGGAAGATTGTTTTGACCGGATAATCTTTAGTCTTAAATATGTGATAAAGTTTACTTTACCATGCTTTTATTATGTCAGTCCAAATAAAGACATAATATTAGGCCGGTTTCGTTGTGTATGAAGAGTACCACTTACAGATTGATATTTCTGTCCAAAGACTAAATAACAATGCTGTGCTAGGTATCTTGATATGAGTTTGTATTTACCTATTGTATGAATTTAAAAGTTTATGCAATTGAATAATGATGTGAATATGTTATTTATGTAATTTATTCTCTGTACAGCTACTATGTCTGCTACTAGTATATCTGCTGGTGTAAATAATATTCTCATGCTTAATGGGACAAACTTCAAGGACTGGAAAGAGAACGTGTTAATCGTTCTTGGATGTATGGATCTGAACCTTGCCTTAAGGATTGAGCAACACGCTCCTCTTACAGATGCAAGTACTCCTGATGCCAGGAAATACTTTGAGAAGTGGGATTGCTCCAATCGCATGAGTCTCATGCTCATCAAGCGAGGTATTCCAGAAGCCTTTAGGGGTGCAATATCCGCAGGGGTAACCAATGCCAGTGAGTTCCTTACTGAACTTGAAAAGCGTTTTGCTAAAAACGATAAGGCTGAAACAAGCACGCTTTTAGCTAGCTTGATTTCATTAAAGTATAAAGGCAAAGGGAACATTAGAGAGTACATCATGGAGATGTCTCATCTTGCTTCAAAACTTAAAGCACTGAAGCTTGAGTTGTCTGAGGACTTACTCGTGCATCTAGTTTTGATATCACTTCCTCCACAGTACATTCAGTTTAAGGTCAGTTACAACTGTCAGAAGGAGAAATGGACTCTTAATGAGCTCATTTCATACTGTGTGCAAAAGGAAGACAGGTTGAAGCAAGATAGAATGAAAAGTGCTCATTTTGCAAGCACCTTTAAAGATAAGGGCTATATAGAAATTTGAAATGAAAGATCTTGGTGAAGCTTCTTTTGTCTTAGGGATTCAGATATACCGATATCGTTTTCGGGGTATTCTTGGATTATCACAAAAGGGCTATATAGAAAAAGTGCTTAAAAGGTTTGGCATGCAAGATTGTAAACCCAGGAGATACCCCTATATCTAAAGGAGACAAATTCAGTCTTAAACAGTGTCCTCGAAATAAACTTGAAGTTGTAGAGATGCAAAAGATCCCCTATGCATCCGCTGTTGGGAGTCTTATGTATGCTCAGGTATGTACACGTCCAGACATAGCATTCATTGTTGGAATGTTTGGCAGATATTTGGATAACACTGGGATGAGTCACTGGAAAGCAGCTAAACGGGTTATGAGATATTTACAGAGAACTAAGGATTACATGCTCACATACAAGAGATCAGATCAGTTGGAGATCATAGGGTATTCTGATTCTGATTTTGCTGGATGCCAAGATAGTAGAAAATCTACATCAGGCTACATTTATCTGTTAGCTGGAGGAGCTATTTCTTGGAGAAGTGCTAAGCAGATTATGGCTGCGTTATTGTCACTGGGCTGCGCATTTTGAATGACATAGAAAGACCACTACAGTTATATTGTGACAATAAGTCTGCAGTTTTATATGCCAACAACAACAGGAGCTCGTCTAAGTCAAATCATATTGACATAAAGTTCCTGGTTGTGAAGGAGAGAGTAGAGAATAAACAGATTTTCATAGAGCATATTGGGACAAACTCCATGATTGCGGATCTGCTTACTAAGGGATTACCACCCAAGATCTTTCATGAGCACATCGCTCATATGGGTGTTATGTCACATGAGGATATCATGGTTTAGTGGGAGTTTTGGATTTTTGGACACATTGGTGTAATTTAGTATTTTCTATAGAAATAAAGTCTTCAGTTAATTGTCTGTTTATTATATGTTTGATCTCATTAAAGATTAAAGTTGGACCGGTTGGAAATAGACATGTTTGGATCACATCACATGTAATTTCCATACTCGACATCCATGTTTAATCTATGTCATTTGATTATATTGGTATATGTGACTATTGATGGATTTCGTTACGCTACTTGTGACGCAAATCGCTTTAATCCTATATCAGTATAGTCAATAGACGAGATTGTTTCGGAATACATTTACTTGTGATAGCAAGTTTTGAGCTCATCAGGTTATACACATTAAAGGTAACATATGTGGCCCAAGTGGGAGATTGTTGGACTAATCCAATAATGTGGGCACACATATGTAATATAACGTGTATTGCTATCTTAAAGTGTAGTCCATCTAATATGTGATCTAATAGGGATGTTGGACTATAAGGTATTAATAAATAACATGGTGTAAATAAGGATGTAATTTCTAATTCAATGAGGGGCAGAATTGGAAATTCACAGCCCGTAAGTTGAAGGGTTGTGACTTATGGGCATTATAAATAGGATTGGTCCCCGATTGAGCGTATGCGTTAAATAGAGAAAACCTTTTGGCATCGTGTTCTGTATCCTCTCAACAGAGAATCTAAGGAAATGCTTGAATCAATCGGAAGATCCAATCTGAAGATCCAATCACAATCAAAGGGGAAAGCGCTATGGATCAAGGTATGTTTCTATTCTTCTTGTTTCCATTGAATCAACTAGAGTCTTAAGTTTTGATTGAAATTACAACATGCATTATTCATGTGTCATCAACGATTTAATGTGAGAGGAGAGGAGTTTCCCAAGTGTGAAAAGGTTAAACAAACCTCCCACGATTAAAAATAATTAACCAAAATCCCCCAAATATATCTCCCAATTATATCTAGCTTGGCTTCAATAACTCCATCTACCCACAACTACACCATGTTTCATCACAAGCATTTGTTATCTTAGCATCTCCAATTCTCAAAGGATACCCGTGAATCAACTTTGCTTGCCTAGCTTATCTTGAAAAGCATAAAAAAAAAAAAAAATTTTAAAAAAAAGTAGCAGACACCTTAACCAAAAAAGAAAAACAAATCCCACTAAAGTTGGATTCAGAACTACAACAGTTGATAAAAAAAATATATCAATCAAACAGTTTAAAGGACTAAAGGCAAAAAATGGAATCGAATCATCAGATCAAAAGATACAAAGTAAAGAACAAGAATCCAATAAAAAGCAGAACATGAAAATAATAGTAAATGAACAAGAAAAACTTACATTGCTTGAATCGGATGAAATGGTAATTTCTTTGGATCTCACTGCAACATTCGATCTGGGACTCTTCTCCCAACTTCTCCGCATTGAATCAACACTCAATCTCCTCATCTCCATCTCCTTCACATTCACATTCACCTTCTTCTTCTTCTTATTCGCCTCTTTCTTCTTGTTTAAAAAATCCACATTGGACGATCGAGCAGCGAGAGCGGACTCGCTCGCATTCAAATCTGTGGGGGTTCCAACACATGGTCGGCGTTTGGGGATGGGTTTCAAGCCTCGGAGAATGGGAAAGGGAGAGGCGGAGTCGAGGCGAGCGACGTGGACGAACTGGCCGAGCTGGATCTTGTCGCTGAAGATGAGATCGGCTTCGTCAGTGGAGATGGAGACGTAGGTAGAGTGAAGAGAGTCGGAGACTTTCAAGAAAAAACCTCGACTCGCCCATGGATCGGCCCCGTTGTTGGCGAGTCGAGGAACGATTTCGATAACTTGCAGCAAGGCTGATCTGTGCTCGCCTACCACTTTGACGTCTCTGTCGCTAGCGTGCTTTAATAGCTTCGATAACACGCCTGGTGTTAACGACGCCATTAGAGAAAAAAATTGAGACGACGAGAGCTTCAACAATAGAGTGAGAGAGAGGCCTGTTTTGCGTTGTTTTCGAACTCGCTTTGCTGTTGTGATCAGGTGTGAACGGGAATAGAGTGGGTGGAGTGTACGGACGGATGGAGACGGCACATGGGAAGAAGAAGAAGATGGACACGTGGCGAAGATGAGATGTCTCAGTCGACAGAGATGCGCTAGTTTCCAGGTTTATCTAAGTAGAACGAGACAATACATATCAAGGGCATCTAAGCTAAGGCGAAAGATTCTACTACATCCAGTTGTTGTTTTACAATCGTGCATCTGCTGATCTCAAGCCCACCTTCATCTTAATTTGGGGGTTACATTAGTTTGTTTTTCGGAATATATAAAAAAAAATAAGATGGAAACAAATAAATTTATTAAACTTATTAAATAAAATCCAAATACCAATATTTCGATGAAATTTTATGAAAACACAATCATTGGTGATACTTATACGCAATGGTTAACAAGACCCATTTTGACACAGTTAAATGAATATAGCATTGTATCAATCGTGTTTATTTCATACCGACTCGAATCAAATTGGATAGGGTTTGTCTAACTGGCAAAGGAACGCGCGAGGGAAGATGTGTGCCCTCGCGCATCTCAAAAGTGATGGAGGGTTTCACCCCCTTTCCTCGCGCGTTTCATCGCTCGTTTCCTCGCCAGTTAGAATTCCCCAATTGGATAATAATGTGAAAAATGTGGGAACAAACGAATGTTGTTATACGTTTATTGCAATGGAGAGTACACTGAGGGGGGATTGGATCAAGTTGTGGGTAAACCTGGTGGGACCCAAATAGGGCGTCCCTTTCTTTCTGATGAAGAAAGAAAGAAAAGTTTCGTGTAAGGTAAAAGATTTGCAGGTCACACTGACAAGTGACTTCAAGTTAAGTTTGGAAAATTCTACCTACATCACTTTATTTTCATCTGACATCCCCATTTAATGTTAGCAAAAGCAATTTTAAGTATTTGATTTATAAAAAAAAGAATATATCCAATCCAGAATGTGTTCAGATTCAGTTTGATTACTAATTGGTAGCGTCGGGCACGCGCGCCATGCGCATCTTGCTCTTCTTTATGAAATTTTGGCATCATGTGCAAAGTGTAATTATATTAGAAAAACTCTATAATTGATTTTTAAATTCCGAAATTGCTGGCGCACTTGCATATTATATAAAAGGGGTATTATAGTATGAAATGAAAAAGATAATTACTTTTTTTTCACTTTTTTTTTTTTTTAGATTGTGTTCATGTTCGATTGACATATTATAAGTATGAAATGAAAAAGATAATTACTTTTTTTTCACTTTTTTTTTTTTTAGATTGCGTTCATGTTCGATTGACATATTATAAGTATGAAATGCAAAAAATAATTAACTCGATTTTTCCAAAATTAGGCCCAATGTCAAGATGAGCCCAGTCGATCATTAGTGTGGGTCATGGATCCAGGAAAATGGCCAATAGAAGAAAATATTACCAAAACCAAGCGCACCACTTCAATCACTCCTGAGCAAACAATTCCAAAGCGGAACATTGATGTGTGTGATCTCGTTTTCATTCAAAGGATTTGCAGCCAACGGTGGGGATAGCGTTCTGGCCGACCTCATGATTTATGATCTAATGGAGGAAGCAAAAGCGATGGCTATTGGTTGGAATAGAGAGGAATGAGGAGATGTGTCGCAACGGTGGTGATGGTTTATGCGTATTTTTTGAGTTTGGATTTAAGGGTTTCAACTTTTAAGGGGATTTTGAGAGTTTCGATGGAGATAGAGGAAATTTGCAAGAGATTTGAGTGTGGGGAGAGATTTGAAAGAGAAAATTTCGAATGAAGGACGGAGGAACCATTGTCGATTTGAATGGTGAGGGGAGAAATGAATGGTTTTGGTTTACATAGGTGGTGTGAGGGAGTATGGTGGTGTGAAAGTAAGTAGGTGGTGTGGGAGAATAGATGGTGTGAGATAGATAAATTGGTGGTGCAAGGTAGTCGTTGCCAAGAAAATATTACCAAAACAAGCCTACCACTACAATCACTCATGAGCAAATAGTTCCAAGGCATAACGTTGATGTGTGTGACATCATTTTCATTCGAAGGATTTGTAGCCGCATTTTGGACGGCCTCATGGTTTATGATCTAATGGAGGAAGCAAAAGCGGTGGTTGTTGGTTGGAACAGAGAGGAATGAAGAGACGTGTCGCAACGGTGGTGATTGGGCGATTTGAGGGCGGTGGTGGTTGGCATTTGAGCAAATAGTGGGAGGAAGGAAGAGAGGTGTTGGGACGCTCGGGGTCGGTCGATTTGAACTGATAGAGGAAGGGATGGTGGGGTTTGGTGGTGATCTTTTTCATAGAGGGGCAGGGATGGTGCAGATTAGAACAGCGATGAGAGGAGTAAGTCTAGCCAGCCATGTTTGATAACATTTTTTTGTTTTTTTTTTGTGTTTTTACACTATTTACCCCTACTCTTTAAACCACAAACACTATCTACAAAATGGAGTAGAAGTGTAAAAAACAAAAAACAAAAAAAAGCTAGCAAACAAGACTGGCTAGAATTGTTGAAAAGGGAGAGAAATGTGTAGAAATTATATAAGGGAGACGGGTATATGATAGGCATATTTAATTTGCGCAAAGGTAAAACGGGAAAGGAAAGTTAGAGTTGAAGACGACATACTATAGTTCATTTGGGAAAGAATCGTTATAACTTCGGAGATGAAATCGATTTAGCAATGTACAACCAAATTAACAAATTACTAATAAAGAATAGCTCTTGCTTTTTTATACCACCACATTTTTTTGGATGTGCCGAAAGAAACCACCAATATAAAGGGTCTTCTTCATATCTTCTCTCTCATGAACAACCACCACCACCACCCACCGCCAGGTCGTGCCACCCCACCACCTCCTTTCCTCTCCCCTTCTCATTCGTTGTTGCTCTTCTTCTCCTATCTTCTTCTCCACCACCCGCCCTCGCCCCTTTAATCTACTAAGGGCAAGAAAAAAAAAACTTAAAATCGAAGAAAAGAGAAGAAGATAACATGAAGAGAGAAGAGGAAGAAGAATAATAGAAAAAAATAGAAGAGGTGTGATCGACGGCCGAAGCGATGCAATGGTGTTATTCCCCGAGAGAAGTGGTTTTTTTTTTTTTTAAATTTATATAGGCGGTGTGCTTAAAAATACGGGTGATAATGTCCTTCAACAAAGTGGTGATGTCAAACAGTCACTGCAATAAAGAAATTGATCTACCAATGTACAACTATATTAAAAAATGCAGTATGTACAAGGCTTTGGTTACTCTGTATAAAGTACATTATAGCAATAGTTGTTAATCACTCGACTCCCAAGAAAAAATGTGATCCTTTAAACAATTCTACTTGATGCATACAAGAAATAGAAATCTAATCCTGGCAAACAATTGCATTTCACCAATGAGATCCAAGTAAACAGCATAAGCACAATGAATACAGCATGCTATCCCAAGTAAAAAAATATCATCAAAGTAGATAATTATTGACAATTTAAGAAAAACATTGATAGGGCAAATGTAAAGGAATCCAAAGCACAAGTCCACATTATGATTATGAAATCAGGAAGCCCATCAAATTGTATCATGTCAACTTCTGATTCAAACGAAAGGCTTCAACTAAATTCACATAATACAAGCATGTATCAAATGGAAATAAGGCTAGAGTGTCACCTGTAAAATGCATCTGGGATACCAGCTCCTAAACATAATTAAATATTTTTAACCATGTCAGTAATTGATAGTATCAATTGGGAAAAGTTTTGGTCACCTGAAACAAATAGTCCTTCATCTACCCCAAAATCAATAATCTTCTCTATCAGAGGCGCCAAATAGATTGGGAAATCAAACACAACAAAAAGAGTAATTTTTAAGTGGGGATACAAATGTTGTTTGCAGTAATTAACATTACCCTACAAGGTTCCTAAGCAAAGAAAAAATGAGCGTCAAGAAACATGCATGCAAACAACCAAAGCAAATCTAGAAACATAGAAACAGGTATCAACAGTAAAGCTGTGAAAGCAACAAGTTCAAACATGTTAGCATTCAATTGTTCATATAACACCTCTGGCATCGATGCACAATAACATCAAAATCCTTCCATCATATCCAACTTAACAAGTTCAAACATGTAAGCATTCAATTGTTCAAATCACACCTCTGGCATCGATGCACAATAACATCAAAATTCTTCCATCATATCCAATTTAACCACTGGCAAAAGTTATGTATCAAAATACATCAACATAGTTACTCTGAACTCGCACACAGAAAATTTCGCCAGACAGACTAACAAAAAGGCAAATTCAAAACCAACCATAATAGACTCCTGAGAGAATGAGGCACTCAACGAAGCCTCCTTGCTTCTCTTTCAGATTCGAGCAGCGTCAGAACATCTCCCTCTCTGACGGGTCCCTTCACATTTCTCATGATGAGTCGGTTCTGGTCATCCAGAAACTTGACCCTCACTTGAGTCACCTGTCCTCGTGAACCAGTACGGCCCATCACTTTCACAACAACGGCACACTTAACCTGAGAATCCATGTTGCTCTGCTGCCAATCCAATAGAAAATAAGCAAAAATGGAGGGCATTCTTCAATGCAACAAACAAGTAATCAACAATTCCCTATGTAATCAGCTGCTTTAACAGACTGATTCAATTTCTAGCTTCAGGAGTTGGCATTGATATACATATAAACTGCTTAGGCAAAACCGTAACTTGGTTGAACGGCCCAATATATCACAACCAAGGTATATGCACACCACTACTAATCAATACTGAAAAACGTGTTCTAGCAAAATCAAACAAATAAGTGAATATTCAACTAGTGATAAGCTTTGTTAAACCATATACTTACAGGGATACGCAAACCAATTCCAAAACAAGTGGTGCAATAAAATCGAACAATAGCCTAATCAATGTTTCCACCGTGAAGTTTTTATAAGAGACACTACCCAAAATTTACTTCTTTTTTACTTTAATTTTCAATTAACTGATTAGTTGAAACAACCAATTTCTTCTACACAATGACCACCATAACAAAGGAATTTTTTTTTTTGCGAGGCATCTGCCAATAACCAGTGTTTAGCAATCCACTAACCCTTGTAACAGAAGAATACGATGGTACAGACGTAAAACAACTGAAAGTTCTATTAGCACTTTTCATTTTAATAAAATCAACTGCTTATGCAACAATCATGGTCAAATATACTTTATGCAAATTCTAAGGATTGTTATGCTTATACTATTTATTATTCAACCATCATTTACAATTTCTGTTACTTTTCAAATCACAAATTCATCTGTCCCACACACCATCAATTTTTATTGTTTATTTTTAAAACAAAGTTTCCTTTAGATAAGATGGAGCTTTGAATAAAACAGTGCAACACTCAAACCCCATACTAGGCCAAGGGAAGCCCAATTATCAAGCAACCATCTCGCTGCCTCACACTTGAGAGTTGAGACACATCATATACCCCCTGACCCAAAAGAGTGCATAAACCTCTCTAAGAAGCAGCAAGGAGGAGACAATGCGACACACTACAATCACATATAGAACTACTAACCTTCATTCCTAGCATTCCAAATTGCCTTACAAAAATCAGGAAAGATCTAACTAACATATTATCTTTCCAATTTCCCTTTCCTGGTGCCATTTAACACCAAAGACTGAGCCCGGGAGGCAGGCCAGGGCAACCAACCAGACATTAAATCTTAATTTTGTAAGTACGCTAAAAGAACCGGTCCAACATGACCGTAATCGATAATGGTCTTCGAAAAAAGTGAGCATACTGGAGGTGTCATGTTGAGACACCAATGCCCAAATGAAGATTTCAACTCAATTTATAAGAAAATCCCTAAATAATTTCTTCCAAACACCACATAAATCATAAAACAAACTTTCATTCATCCAAATCTATACACCAAGTACCTCTATGAAAAAATTAACATTTTAAACAATTTGTGGAGATACCCATTATGCAAAAACAAGCAGTTGAACTAATAACACTACATGAACAAAAAATTGTACATGAAATCTGTTATAACATATTAACATGATGGTTTCAATAACACAAAATAGATCGAATAAACTTCATTTAATCTCAACACACAAAGCTAATCACTGGATTACCTCAATAAATACTGGCAACAGTCATCATTGATTGCTCAAGAAGTCAATAAACATCAAAAAATAATAAAAAGAAAAAAGAAAGGTGAACGATTAGGGTGGAGGAGAGATCAGATGGTAGTGCATGTTCAATTCATCATCTCTATATGCAGTAAAGATGGATAGTGATCCTCATCTCTCCCCTCGTACACTAAATGAAAAAATGCCTTCATACATCAAATGACAAAAAAATTAGGTGACGTAATCTCAAAGAACAAATTGCCCATTCTTTTGTTTTAGACAATTAAATGGTGTAAACGAATCTCTGGTAAAGAACGTTCTCACTTCATCACACACGAAATGTCCAACGTGCCAATTGCTTAGGAGACAGATGTATGTGTCATTCAACAAAATGTAGTACACATCATCCATCATGAAACTACAATCACACATAAAACCCCAGCTCCGATTGAAATTTCAAAGAACGATAAATAAAACCTAAAAAAAAAATTTGCAACTCACACGAATACCCCAAAGATTGATACAACAGAAAAACCCATTGCTCATTTATCCCATCTGTAATTAACATATACAGTAACTTACTCATCAAGAAATCAGTATATTTAGGGGTTACCATTATAAAGATAGAAGAGCTGTCATAGATTATTCAACACTTGGGGAATCATATAAAACATTTTAATCAAAATAGATTTAAACACATAAACCCTAACCCTCATATTATATGAAACATAAAGCTAAATCAGACAGAAAATAATAATCAACAAAGGGTACTCTAGAACTGTAAGAAACAAGATCAAATCAAATCAAATCAAATTCGTGAAATCTTGATGAACAAAGCTAATCGCGAGAAGAAACAGAGATTGAATAGCTACTTACGTTGATTGACTCGTCGCTTCGCACAAAAAATCCAAAACGGCGCTAGACGAAGAGAACCAAAACCCTAGCTTTTTCTTCTTAAATAGACTCGAGGGAGAAATCTGGGTTGGTCGAAATTACCATTGTACCCATTATATTCACCCCATCACTATGTACTAATACTACATTAAAGTTCTTTCTTTCCTATTCAAAATCATCTTAGTAAGACCTAGACTAGGGTTGAACAAAATACCAAATAAATAGATTAAACCCAACGAATTGAGTCGATCGGTTCGGATTTGGAAAATTTGAAACCGACATGGTTGTTCATTTTTCAGTTTTTAAGTGATTTTAAAAGACCAAAACCGAACTGATAATATATAATATATTATATGTAAAAATAATGTAATATGTTTAATTTAGGCGATCGGTTCGGTTTTCGATTTACATAAATTTGAAACCAGTGTGGTCGGTTCAATTTTGTTTGAAAAAAATTGAAACCGATAATAATCAGTTCGATTAGTTTTCAACCCTAACCTAGACCAAAAGGCAGGGACGGAGCCACTATGGGGCAAGTGGGCACTTGTCCCCACTGACTTTTTTTTTTTTTTTTTTAATGTTATGGTCGCCTATGCAATGCCGACTAGTCTGTCCCATCCCACCTCTTCCTCTATTTGTTCTCCCTCCTCGCTCTGCCCATTTCCCCTCTTCTGCTCCCTCACTCTGATTACTGCGACACCAGCAACCGCCACGCCTCCTACTATCTTCCTCTCCCTTCCTTTTTACTTGATTTAGTTCTTTTTCCCACCATCACCATGAACAACTTCAACCTTTCTTTCCTGCTTTGAGAAAGAAGAATGTTTTGAAAAATGTATTTTTTTCTAGGTTTAGTTTTGTCTTTTATTCATAGGATTTTTCTGGAGATACATGAAAATTTTGATCCATTAATTTTTTTCTCAAGATACATGTTTGTATCTCGAGGTTCTTTTGTGGGTTATTGTTTGAAAGGCATGAAGCCTTTTGAAAATCAATGCAACTGCTAGTTCTGTGAGAAATTGCAATAATGATTAATGATGGGGTAACCTCTAATATCTATTTATGATAGGTGAAAAATCGCAAATAATCATTTTTTTGTCCACATCTAATTTTACATTTGAAATTATTTTTTGCTACTTAACTTTGAGTAGGTCTAGGGAAACATGTTTGGTGGCCATTTTTTGGTCAGTTTTGATTTTTTTTTTTTTTTTTTTTTTTTTTTTTTTACATTTTTTATCATTCTCTTTAAAACACAACCACAAACACCATTCATAAAATGAGTAAAAATATTATTAAAAAAAAAACAAAAAACCCTAAAATGACTCAAAAGTGGCCACCAAATATGGCCCCTAGAATTGTTGCTTAACTTTATATACTAATTTAATTTTCTTCCATATATTTATCTTTTGTACTTCTACAAAGTAGCTTGTTGGACTCACTGTCTTCCCTATAGGTTAGACTGAGTTTTGTTTCACAATTGGTGTTTTGAATAGTTATTTATGTACTGTTCGAATTAAAAAAAATTGTTAAGGCAATTAATTATTATATTATCATTAATTAATTATACTCATCACTTTGCCCCCCTTCAACAAAAATCCTGGCTCCGTCACTGTCAAAAGGGAATAAATAATCGAAAAATGAAAAGAGGTACAAAGATGCAACAAGATTCATATTTCCTATCATGCAGAAACAGGTATCCAAAGTAGTAGTAACAAAAAGAAGAATTCAAGGCTTCATGTATTCAAGTTGTTCAACAAGCACTATTTTAAGTAAATGCACAGAAACAAAAAACTAATCAACCCATCTCTATAAATCTGAACACGCTAACCTTTAGAACCTACTACTGCTGAACAGTCTGAACATATAAATTTGAACTTAAAACCTGACTAAAACATTAAGGACTTGGTAGAAAAAAAAAAAAAAAAAAAAGCCCCTCATCGCAACCTTCTTGCTTCCCTTTCGGTCTCAAGCAAGGTGAGGATATCTCCCTCTCTGACGGGTCCCTTCACATTCCTCACAATGAATCGTTCCGAGTCATCCAGAAATTTCACCCTCACTTGAGTCACTTGCCCTCTTGAGCCGGTACGACCAATCACCTTCACCACGACTGCATTCTTAACACCTGAATCCATATAACTCTGTTGCCAATACAATGAAAAATAAATAAATCAATGTCGGATACATAATTCAAAAACTGAAACAGTTACCTACATAGTCAATCACCCATAATATAATATAAGCTTTAGCACGGATAATCTCCAACTTAGTTGAACAAGCCAAATATTAGGGCGTGTTTGGTTAGTCCATTGACCGTCGTAATGTAATGGTTTGACCATTACAATGTAATGGGTCAAAGGCATTCCTGCGTTTGGTATCACATAAAACCATCGTAATGGTCATTCCCATTACAGATTTGGTTGTAATGGCCATTCCTACCTCCCCCCCTATGAATGGCCATTACCATTCCCATTGTAATGGTCAAAGTTAAATAATGACCATTTTTATCCTCCTCACCCTCTCCCATTTTAACTAAGTGAGGGTATTTTTGGAAATAAATTTTACATTACCACCTTACCATTTTAAAAGTATACCAAACATACATATTCCCATTACCATTCTCATTATCATTCTCATTCTCATTCTCATTCCCATTACCATTACCATTCCTATTACCATTCTCATTCTCATTCTCATTCCCATTCCATCGAGTAACCAAACGAGCCCTAAGCAATGAGACTGTGAGAGTTGATTCAGGAATCATACATACTAAAAAATAAAAAAGCAAAAAACCCATAGAGCTAATATAATAGCATGCACCAATCGATTACGCAAAGACAAGAAGTTATGATCATGAGCAAATTAAACGAGAGCAATGACATCATGTTCGCTTAAACATGATGATGTTTTGAGTAAAATAAGTCTTCTTACAAAATCAATCTCAATAAACTTGACATGCTTCAACTGATGTTCAACCATCAAAAGTTCTCTAGATTCTTCAAACCATAAAGCAAGTAGAACCCGAACCACAAAGCAAATACTTATATAAATACTACAATGCTTGTTGCAAAACCATAACAAAACAAGATCAAATCAACAAAAAAAAAAAAAGATACAAAGAGAAGCTACATACATGTTTCTATGTTTTCTGGGTTATGCTTCCCTCTGTCGCACTAAAACCCTAGCTGCTTTCAATTGCTTAAATAGACAAGGCAAAAATCCTGATGCGTGAAATAAATATGGAAACAACGTTGCCACTCCCAAATTGGAATTTGTTATTCTCCCTTATTAAATCTCAGGGTATACCACCACAGTACCAGCGAAGCATTCATGCCTACATAGCTATAATAATAATAATAATAATAATAATAATAAATAAATAAATAAATAAATAATTGAACATCGACTATTTTTATTTATTTATTAATTTATGCCCGGAGGCTACATGATTGACCCTACAGGGTTAACCAAATCAGGCCTAAAAGCTACAATATTGTTGCCACTTAATATTCTCGTCGCCTTCATCTCGCATGGAGACTCGTTTTCGCTCCAGTCCGTCGTCTTCACCTCGTATAAAGAATTGCTTTCACTTCTCTCCGATTCAGTCCATCTAAGTAGCTACTGTCAATACCCGAAGGCTTATAAACGGCTGAGCACATGTACTTCTAATAATCAGACGAAAACTCACAAAATCCTAACTGGTGATAGCCTCGAACTCGCGACCTTTCACAAAGACAATGGATGTCCGACCAATTGATAAAATAAAAAATAAAATAAAAATCATATTCCACTTGATAAAAAATAATAATAAAAATTTTTAAATATCATCTTCTACTGCATCAAAATAGACTTCATCTGTTTATACACATTTGTTTTCTTTATTGGTTTGGACAACAACAAATGTCATGGTTTTATAAAATATATTTTATAAACTGAAAAGTAAAAAATATCATCTACTACATCAAAATAGACCGCTTCTACGCTGCCTGATGCAATATGCCTGGTCCATACCAGGCACGTGGAACCCTTGAAAAAAAAAAACAACAACAACAACAACAAAAAACACTTTTAGGGCTCAAAACGATATCCTCCTCCACATTGAACCATTGTTAGGGCTCAGAAGATCCTCCTCCAACTCCATTTCCCCTCTCAACCATGGAAGACACCAAAGAAGCCTCCGAATAGAGGAAAGTCTCAGTCTTTAATGTCCTGAATAAGGGGATGATCGTCAAGAACATCTTCCTTTTCAACGCCCCACAGCCCGATTTCGATCCCCAAACAATGGGTTTTGGAGAAAATCTTGAAAGAAGCTCTTAACAGAGAGATGGGGAGGAAAAAGAAGAGATCTTGATAGTTGGGATTGCAATCTCATGCTGGAGCATCCGAGTATTAGTCGATTTCATCTCCGAATCCACTCAAAACCCTCTTCACAGAAGCTCTCAGTGATCGACTTGTCTTCAGGTAATTTTTCAATTGGGGGTTTTGAGGGTTTGTTTCCTCTGTTTTGATTGCTCTGTTTTTGGGTTCTTTGTTGATGAAATTTGGGTCTTGTTTGATGTTTTTGAAGCACATAGGAACATGGATTTCGGATGAGAAGATCGAACTGATGGTTCTAGTGGAGATGAATGAAGATGATACACTGAGGTTGGGTTTATATACTACATTGGTTTCCATTGGATCGAGCATTCAATGTCGAAAGCTCGTTGCTTTCCCCAATTCTTGAAACCCCATTGCAATCTGAAGAGAAAGAAATGTCTCAGGTTAGAATATCCTCGAACTGTTTGAGCAATTATTTGTGGAAGTCATGATTGGGATAGTTTATGTTGATTTGATGTTGTTTGGGGTTTTGCAGAATGAGAATTTGAGCCCATCTGCACCTCCTTTGCCCAGACACATGGACTTTTCGTTTCTGGATGACGATGAGGTCGTTTCACAGGCTTCGCCGGTGTGGATGATTGATGATATTGAGCCTGGCCTAGCGCGCGCCTGGCTCTTTAGAAAGTTCTACTTTGAATCTCTTAACCAATGACACTATGTTAGAAAAACTAATTAGTTCAAAAACCAATCTCTAAACATCCAAACAAAGAGTCCCCCCACCTAATCTTGTAAAGAAAAATAGGCCTAACTCCCTAATTTGGACCATCAACTGATTTTTCAGGTGGCTGGGTCTTGTCGGTATGGCGAGAGCTTTTAATGGTTTGATTTTTAAAGAAAGAGAGAGAGAAAATGAAGACGAAAAGAAGAAGAAGACCAAGAACCTCTCTCTAAGGAAACAGAGTAAGGAAAGAGAGAAGTTTAAAAAAAAAAAAACCAAACTCTAACGACCCGATCCGCACAGTAAGATATTGTCCGCTCTGGGCCCAACCGGCCCGCACGGCTTTAAAAGGTCTCTTACTATGGGGATCTAACATCGCACATATATAGCATATTCCCTTTCCACACCCAAGCGATGTGAGACTATCTCTCCCCTTTGTAGCTTGCTAACCCTCTTGGGTCTGGGCCTATTAGACTCCAACCCTCATCTTCCCCCTCAGGTCCGCCCACACAAGGGTCTCCACAGTCCACCCCCTTGGGGCCCAACGTCCACGTCGCCACATTTTCGGCTGGGTCAGGCTCTGATACCATTCTGTAACGACCCGATCCACACAGTAAGATATTGTCCGCTCTGGGCCCAATCGGCCCGCACGGCTTTAAAATGTCTCTTACTATGGGGATCCAACCTCGCACATCTCCCTTTCACACCCAGGCGATGTGAGACTATCTTTCCCTTTGTAATTTGCCAACCCTCTTGGGCCTGGGCCTATTGAGCTCCAACCCTCACCCTCCCCCTCAGGTCTGCCCACACAAGGGTCTCCACACAAACCCTCTCCTCAACACGTGCAGGACATCACGCCTTGGCGCTCTCCTGGCGTCAGGGCCTGGCTGCCTAGAATTGTTGATAAAATCAATATTATAAACCCTCAGTTGTAGGTAGCCAGGTTTTATAGCCACTTTTGGCCAAGTTTTGGTCTTTTACACTTCTACCCCTTTCTATAGATAATGTTTGTGATTGTGTTTTAAAGAAAATGGGAAAAAGTGTAAAAAATGCCAAGCCTGGTAAAAAAATGGCTTTAAAGCCTGGCTGCATAGACAAACTCATTATAAACTGATCATATGTATCCTTTGCAACCAGAAATTCTAGAGAGCCAGGCCCCTAGCGCCAGGGGGAGCTCTCTGTATGTGTGTTTGTGTTCGATTGGTGGATTATGAGGATCTATATGATGATGGAGGGTATTGAGGCTCCCTGGCACAGGCCTGGTGCGCCTGGCATGGCTCTCTAGACGGACTGCTTTGCAACAATTCTAGGCAGCCAGGCTAGCCAGCCATTTTTTGGTCATGTTTGGGCTTTTTTACAATTTTATGATGTTTGTGGTTGTATTTTAAAAAGAATGAGTAAAATTGTAAAAAATCCAAATCTGAAAAAAAAAAAAAAAAAAAAAAAAAATGGCTAGCTAGCCTGACTGCCTAGACTTACTCGTATCCTTTGTGTGGAGTGGCCTAGCCAAAATGAATGAGGAATTCGAGAAGAATATTGTGTAGTCTGTTTAGACAAGGTCACAAAGAAGACTTAAATTGGAGGGATAAATGGTTAAAATACTATAATCAACGTGGAAAGTATGTGGATGCTTAGAGTCGAAAGCTTGTGGTTACTCCCATGGGAAACCACCTAGTTCATGAGGTTATTTGGATGCCTCATAAGAAGGGATATAGTATTTTAACTTCTACCTTTACACAGGTATTGTCGTGGAAAAACGCAGGGAAATGCTAATGGACAATATGAGTACTGGGCTATCATATTCCAACACGCAGAGGGGTTTCTTGTGATGTTCATGACAAATGATGATTCTAGGGGATCTCAGACGTTGCTATTATACAAATTATCTTCCCACAACCCGAATCTCGATCTCTTCGATTTTGTCCCCTCGACGAAGAACAATAAGCAATGGATTGAAGTGAGGAAGGTGATGGTGATGGAGATTGAGAAACCACAGGCTGTGATCATGCAAACAGGTCCCAGCAACCTTTACTCCCATATCTCACCAAGTCAAACCCAAAGAAATGCAAAAACTTTGCTGTAGTGGCTGAGGTTTGGACCAACTATGTGCCACAGCTTCTTTGATTCTATCCAGACTCTTCTTCCAAGATCATCTTATTGTTCATCTTGTGCATTAAGTTCTAATGGTCCTTCTTTTAGTTCAACGTTTGAAGATGAGTTCTGTAATAAGGGTATGCGCACTGTCCTTTATACTACTCCATTACCCAGTCTCTTCTTCTGTCTTTCAGCTTTTGAACTTTTCTCTTATATTGTTGTTTGGTTGGTAGTCGATGTAATTGTAAGACATGTTTTTCATGCTCAACCTTCAATCTGTAATATTTAATCTAATGAGTAGCAAGCTTGGAAATGCACCTCTAGATCTCTCCAAGGTGCCAACTTCTTCGTGTTTATATCATCTATCCAATTCAACCAACTGTTAAACCAGTCTCGCGCTAGCCTTCAGACCCTTATTTGTACAACTCAGAAGAGCTCTTCAGAAAAACAAGTAACCATACTTGCTGGTAATTACTTTCGAGTATATACCTTCTTCCCTGGAAATATTTATGTTGCTTTCCCCTCATACAAGTTTGGAGAGAAAAGATGCCTAAGAGTCACAATTCCCTTGCCATATATATATATATATTTTTTTAAAAACCCTTTATCCAAGAAAAAAATATTATTTTATTTTATACAACCAAAAGTCGAACCTCCATGTTTTTGAAATTACAACCAGCAACACCATTTAGATCACAACTCCACTAGGAACTGGCCCATGATGCCAAAACCATGAAATACAAAACTCAGCCAAAGGAGTGTACGCATGTACTTCTAAGCTTACAGTGAACGCCGACTCTTTATTTACATTAAAGACATTCTGAATGAGTGGAAGGCAAAGGGACTGGGTAATGTAATGAACTTTCCATCAGTATTTTTGTTGAAATTACAATATTTACTGTTGGTCCTCTTCAGAAGCTGAAAGCAACCAGGCCAGGTAGTCGGATCCGTTATTTAAAGCAGGATCTTCTTCACTGGGTGGTACAATTCTCTTTCTCTGCAGCATTTCAATTACATCTGGGTACTTCCTTTTACAGCCACCTCTCGGCCTTGATCTGAATGCCTCATTTGAAGCTTCGAAATCCCCCTGAGGCATATCCACACAACATCAGGCATCAGTTCTATTACAGGTGTAGAAACTTGTGTAGATGAAATACTGACAGCACAATGTTGCATGATAAACAATTATCCAAACGTGGATCAGTATTAACCACTCTAAAGATTCTCTTCAGAATAACTGATTTCTAGATGCATGTTTACAATGAACTAGTCAATGACAAAATTGCTGCCAAAATACCACAGAACCAATCCAATTTCTACCTGGATATAGACGTGTGTGCCAGTTTTTTCATGGTTGTCCCTAACGTGTCGGAATGGAAATGTTTTACCACACCCAGTAATTCGACAAGCAAATGGCCGGAGCTCAAGGTGTACTGCTTTCACATGTTGAATGAGGTTTGATTTCTGCAAGCACACAAACAAACATTTGGGTTGAGGAGCTTATCAAGCGAAAGAGTATCAAATGATTTGATCACAAGTGAACCTACTTCTAAACGAGATTAAACAAGTCAAAGATGGAAAAGCTTAAGATTGGAAAGTTTTAAGCCCAAGACTATTTTTCCAAGAATAGAGTTACAGACGTTTATTCAAGTAGTTGTTGTAGATCAAAAGACGCTACAATCTCTAACTTATTCATGCAAAATAGCTAATCAAGACCCAAAGAGAAGAAATGGAATTTACATTTGAGAATGTGTGAAGACAGCCCTCAATGCTGCATTTGATTCTCTCAGACGAGACTTCAGCTTCATGAATACGCATATGCCGCTTGAAATTTTTCTTTAACTGCTTGGTCCCACAGAGATCGCAATGAATATATTGATGGCAAGATTGGATGTGGGCCTTGAGGCATTCAACATTAGTGAAGGATTTCAAACAGCCAGGTTCACCACAGATCGCTTCAATTGTATCCAATTTAACTGTTAACAAGGATAAGACACATGCCTGAGATTAGATTATCACAAAACATCAACTAGTTTAAGTTATTCTCCTTACTAAATTCGCTTTTTAGATTTCAGAGTTCTTAAACGAGGTTTATACAAAATATAAATTTCGGAGAGAATAACAAAAACCTACCATGGGATTCTTCATGCTTCCTCAGCTTAGATGCATATCTAAACACCTTTCCACAACCTTCTTCCTGACAAACATATTCTTTTTGACCATCACCATCAGATGGGGAAGAATCGGCTTCATCATGAAGTTCCATCACATGCCTCTTCATGTTGGCTTTGTAAGCAAATTTACGATCACAACCTTCAACTGAGCAAGGAAATAACTTCCCTTGATGCTGAAGCAAGTGACGATTGAGGTGGTCTTTTCTTCTGTAACTTGAGTTGCAGTCATCTACTGGGCATCTAAAAGGTCTCTGGAAAATTAAGGTGATTGATTTATAGTTAGCTTCAAACG
The DNA here is from genome assembly GCA_963556465.1 of Berberis vulgaris. Classification (NCBI taxonomy): domain Eukaryota; kingdom Viridiplantae; phylum Streptophyta; class Magnoliopsida; order Ranunculales; family Berberidaceae; genus Berberis; species Berberis vulgaris. Next base: position 83,987,787 of record OY747129.1, read on the forward strand.
CCTTCAATCATGTGTTGAATTAGACAATAAGCAAAATCTGCAAACCTCTTAGATATGTGTCAGCGTGTAAGAGGCCTCCCTTGACAGAGCTTCATAGGTGGTCGCCCATCCTATTACTAGTCCATTCAAGGACAAGTATGTCACCTCATCGCATTTTGGAGTTCTCCACATGGGATCCAATGCTTCACGCTTCAAAAAGAAAGGTTTTATAATGTTTTGAATCATTTATAAAACCTAAAGCCTGCAATACAAATGCTTAATCATTTAAGTGACACATTCATATGAAAACAACAAACATACCTACGCCCACCACCATCAGAATGATGTTAGAAAATAGAATGGTCTAACTATATTTCTTGAGAACTGTTCGCATAGCTATCTGCTGTAGCTAAAACACATGTTTAATGATAGTCTCACATATCACCAACTTAAAAGAAGTTTCAGTAATTACATGTTTCTTTACAAGGTCACAGCATAAGTGCAACATCACACAATTTAAATCCATGGGTATCACAATATGTAGAAATACAGTACTGCAGATGTATACAAGTTTTCGTTAATATAATTACATAAGAACCAAATATTTTGTGGTATTGCCATCTAAATTTCACATTATAAGCAGCAAATGAGAACATACAGATATTACCGTGACACTATGTTTGGGTATTTTCTGAACTATTCATCTCAATGACTTCCATCCTCTTAACAGAAATTCTACCAAAAGTTATTACTTCAATATGACATAGCCAATAAAATACCTCAAGTGAATGGGACTGCATGTGTTGGTTCAGATGAGCTGGTTTGCGAAAACTAACACCACATTCTTCACAAGTATTCGGTTTTTTCTCCTCTTTTTCCTTGTCTCCCTTGTCCAAAATTTCCTTCTCAATCTCTTCCTGGATAACATAGCAAAACCCAATGTTTCAAAACCCTCTCACACAATAAATCCCAAACTTTATCTCTATAGTATTAGAAAAAATTGATATAATCTGAACAACAAGACATCCCCAAATGAAAAATAAACTCAATAAACAAAAGGGGTGCCACCAAATCAACAAAAATCAAGACCCAAATCAACTTTCAAGCAAAATCAAACTTAAGTGCCTAGATTTTCAAAGCAACAGTTTTTATACAAACACTCACTCGACCCAATCGGCAAAAACTTCAATTCAGCATAAAAATTTGATCTGGGGGATTAAAACCAATAAATTTAACAGTCTTAAATCCTAGATCTTCGATTGCAAATTGTATAAAATTCTTTAAAAAGAGTAGAAAAAATAGAGCTGCAAACCTTATGGAGGGTAAAAAGGTGAGAAGTGATGAGAGACTTCTTCGATCTACAAATCCCACAGTAATCACAGTAATACCGTCTGATATCTCTAAAGATCGGCCGAGGCCTCTCGATTTCCTCTTCCATCTCTCCGATTGTGGCTTCTAGGGTTTCGTTTTGGTTCCCAAATTAAACTTCTAGGGTTTTGACGACCGGGAAATATATATACGGCCCCCGCTTTTTGACACCACCACTTTTGTTGATCAATACCACCACCCATTTTTTTTTTTCTTTTTATGTTCGGGAACAACCACCACTGTCAGCCGCACTACCCCTCCTGACGTCGGACCACACCACCCCGCCACTACCTTTTCTCTATTCCTCTTATTTGTTCTTCTTCTTTTTCTCATCTCATCTTTTCTTCTTTTCCACCATCACCCACCCGTTATTCTTTTTTTGTTCTTATTCTTTTTCCCCTCTCTTCGTATTCTCTTTTTCTCCATCACCACTCCGCCCCGTCTTATTTTTCTCTTCCTCTTTTTTCCTCAGATTTTTTTTTTGCCCATGAGGATGAAAAGAGAGAGAAAAAAAAAAGATAAAGAAGAAAAAAAAGAGGATAATAAGAGGAACATGGAGGAGGAGGCTAAGGAGAAGAAAAAAAAGAAGAGGTGTTACCGTTCGGCATGAGGCGATGCAAAAGATGAGAAGAGAGTTGGTAGTGGCTTTTTTTGTTTTTAATTTGTGGTGTCTTTTAATAGGTGATAGTGTATTTCAAAAAAGTAGATAATGGTGGTGTGCTTCAGCAACAACGGTTGTGTCAAAAAGTAGCTATATATAGCCGAGCGGGAGGGTCGCACGCTTCCGCCTAAACTCACTCACTCCATTAATGTCGGAAAATAAAAAATCCCAGTTGAAAAACCGGTAAAAATGGAAGTTTTGCTTGTGTTGCCTACAAACGAGGGGATCTCTCCACACGTTCTGACCTTCCTCGATGAACACTTCAAGACCCGCGAAGATCTCGACCTCTCTCGGGCACAATCGTTCTCCATTGAATTGAAGAAAGATTGTGGAAATTCGAACAAAAATATCACCTTCCTTCACAGAAATCTCTATTCACTCATCACATAATGGGTTTCGCGCTCGAGTTCGGTGAAATCGTCTCTTTATCAACTCAATCGAAAGTTCAGGAAGTTTGTGCTGGATTTGAGTTGAACCTTCAAGAAGACAGTTGGAGGAATAAAGAATAAGATGGTGGAAGGTGATGGAACCCTCCATCACCGCCTCCCTCCACCGCCAAGAGCAACCTACAAATAGAGGAACTCCCCTCCTTTTTAGGATAACATCTTATTCATTGAGAGAGATCTTGAGTTGAGAAATTGAGAGTTGAGGGTTCCTCAAACCCTCTGTGTGTATTTGTGAGGGAGGAGAGAGAGATAGGAGAGAAAACAAAAGAGAGTTTTTTTTCTTATTTTGTTTGTGAAGGATAAACGCATGGAACGCACCCTGCGTTTATCCGTGGTGTCACTCAAACACGTGTGTGTAAACGTCGTTGACGTTGTGTAACTCCCTCCATTTGTACTCCTCGATCTCATTAGTAAAATTATTCTCTTTACCCGTGGACGTAGGCAAACTTGATGAACCACGTTAAATTGTTGTGTGCGGTAAGTGTTTTATTTATTTCCATTTACTTTACATTGCCTTGTTTATAATTTGGATTTATTACTTTCTATTGCAACTATCAATTGTGTTCCGCAATCTGTTAAGCTTTCGCGAGGCGCAGCAAATTGGTATCATAGCCGAAGTTATTTCCTTGGTTCGTGTGTAAGTGTGAATTGATAGTTTTGTATGAAAGTATTCAGGAACATGACAGAGACATCAAGTTCAAGTTTTAGTTCGAAGATGATTACCGCTACAGTCGGTAAGTTTGATGTCGAAAAGTTCAAGGGCAATAACAATTTCGGCATGCGGCAATGTGAAGTATTGGATATGCTCGCAAAACATAATTTAGAGAATGCTTTGGGTGATAAGTCGGACGCCATGGGAGAAAAATATTGGAACAAATTGAATCGGCAAGTGTGTGGGTCTATCCGACTGTGTTTAGCGAATGAACAAAAATACTTCGTCATGAAGGAAACCTCCGCTAAAGCATTGGGGAAAAAGTTGGAAGACAAGTACATGACGGAGAGTATTCAAAATAAACTCTTCCTCATGAAACAACTGTTCCGGATGAATATGAGACAAAGTATTACTTTGTCTGAGCATCTGGATGAATTCAATAGGTTAATTGCCAACTTATTGAATTTAGGAGAAATTGTTCTAGAGAATTATAAGGCTTTGTGCCTTTTGAATTCCCTTCCAGAATAATATGAGCATCTCGTAACAACTTTGTTAACGGGAAAAGAATCATTAAATTATGATGAGATTGCTACAGCACTGCTCAATTATGAGTACAGGAAAATGGACCTTAAAGTCCATAGGGATGCAGCGTCTGAAGCATTGACTGCGAGGGGAAGATCAAAAAGGAGAAAATCTGGTGGTAAAAGAGATAAATCTCGATCCAAATCGAGAAGTGGGTAAAAGACTCCGGCGATAAATGAATGCGCTTACTGTCATCATAAATGGGCATTGGGTAAAAGATTGTCTGAAAATCAAAGCCAAAGAGAAAGGGAAGAAACGCACCAATGTGAATGTTGCCGAGCGTAGTGATGAAGATTTTGATGAGTATTCCCTGTCTATATCAGCATTGATGTGTTCCACTGACGAGTGGGTTGTGGATTCAGGTTGCACTTATCATATGTGTCCCCATAGGGACTGGTTTTCTAGCTTTAAAAGGCTAGATAGTGGAACTGTTTTGATGGGTAATGATCAGACATGCAAAACATAAGGGATAGGTACAATCCGGCTGAAGATGTTTGATGGTATAGTTCGGAATTTGAAAGAAGTAAGGTATGCTATTGTTTTAAAGAAGAATCTCATCTCAGTGGGTTCCTTGGATACCAAAGGTTACAAGATAACCGTGTCAGATGGTGTTATCAAGGTTGTGTCTGGTGCAATGGTGGTGATGAAGACAATCAAAAAAGGTAATTTGTATTTCTTGACCGGGAATACAACTACAAGTGAAGTTGTAGTCACTGAGTATGCAAATACTTCTTGTGATACGACCAGATTGTGGCACATGCATTTAGGGCATGTTGGTATGAAGAGTATGCAAACTCTTGTGAAACAAGGTTTGCTAAAAGGTGCTAAGACCTGCAAGTTAGAATTTTGTGAACATTGTGTAATGGGCAAGAAAACAAGAGTCAAGTTTGGCACCGCTATCCACCATACTCGTGGGACTCTTGATTATGTTCACTCAGACGTTTGGGGACCTGCCAAGCAAGCATCATTGGGAGGTATGCGCTATTTCGTCACTTTTGTAGATGAATATTCAAGACGTGTGTGGGTGTACACCATTAAGCATAAAAATGAGGTCTTGAAAGTGTTCCTGAAGTGGAAAAAGATGATTGAAACTCAGACTGGCAAAAAGATCAGAAGGCTTCGTTCAGATAATGTAGGTGAATACAAAGCTGATCCGTTCTTGCAAGTATGTCAGGATGAGGGAATTGTCAGACACTTCACGGTTAGAGATACTTCGCAATAGAATTGGGTGGCAGAACGCATGAACCGTATTGCTGGAGAAGGTTCGTTGTATGTTGTCCAATGCTGGATTGGGCAAAGCGTTTTGGGCTGAGGCTGTGACATATGTGTGCCATCTCATCAACAGGTTGCTTGCGGCTGCGATTGATGGAAAAACTCCTTTGGAGGTATGGTCTGGAAATCCTGCTAATGATTATGATAGATTACATATATTTGGTTGTCCTGCTTACTTTCATGTTCAAGAAGGTAAGTTAGATCCTCGAGCCAATAAAGCTATTTTCTTAGGTTTCGTGGATGGAGTCAAATGCTATAAGTTGTGGGTTCCTGAATACAGGAAGATTGTTATTAGCATGGATGTGACTTTTGATGAGGATTCTATGCTGAAGCCAGATAACTCTCAGCAGGTGGAGAGTTCGACCATAGAGAATTCGCAGCAGGTGGAGATTGATGCTACTCTACGTGTTCCAGCTAGTCCTGTATTTACAGATGTAGTACCTACTGATTCCACAGTGGGTGCAGATGAAGACACAAATAGTGAGACTGCGGTAAATACAATTGATACAGGAGTCAATTGCAACAAGTAGACCAAAGAGGAATGCAAAACACCCTCAAAGGTTTAGTGACTGTGTTGCCTATGCACTTCCAGTAGTTGAGGATTGTAACGACCCGATCCGCACAGTAAGATATTGTCCGCTTTGGGCCCAACCGGCCCGCACGGCTTTAAAAGGCCTCTTCCATGGGGATCCAACCTCGCACATATATAGCACATAACCATCCCGCACCCAGGCGATGTGGGACTATGATCCCCCTTGGTAGCTAGCCCAACCCCTCTTGGGATCCACGGGCCTGTTGGGCCTATTGGGCTCCAATCCTCACCCTCACCCTCCCCCCTCAGGTCCGCCCACACAAGGGTCTCACAGTCCACCCCCCTTAAGGCCCAACGTCCTCGTTGGCCACACAGGCACAACGTCCACGTTGCCCGAGGGCCCACCTCCACGTGGCACACTTCCGGCTGGGTCAGGCTCTGATACCATTTTGTAACGACCCGATCCGCACAGTAAGATATTGTCCGCTTAAGGGGGGTGGACTGTGAGGCCCTTGTGTGGGCGGACCTGAGGGGGAGGGTGAGGGTGAGGGTTGGAGCCCAATAGGCCCAACAGGCCCGTGGATCCCAAGAGGGGTTGGGCTAGCTACCAAGGGGGATCATAGTCCCACATCGCCTGGGTGCGGAATGGTTATGTGCTATATATGTGCGAGGTTGAATCCCCATAGTAAGAGGCCTTTTAAAGCCGTGCGGGCCGGTTGGGCCCAAAGCGGACAATATCTTACTGTGCGGATCGGGTCGTTACAGAATGGTATCAGAGCCTGACCCAGCCGGAAGTGTGCCACGTGGAGGTGGGCCCTCGGGCAACGTGGACGTTGTGCCTGTGTGGCCAACGAGGACGTTGGGCCTTAAGGGGGGTGGACTGTGAGGCCCTTGTGTGGGCGGACCTGAGGGGGAGGGTGAGGGTGAGGGTTGGAGCCCAATAGGCCCAACAGGCCCGTGGATCCCAAAAGGGGTTGGGCTAGCTACCAAGGGGGATCATAGTCCCACATCGCCTGGGTGCGGAATGGTTATGTGCTATATATGTGCGAGGTTGAATCCCCATAGTAAGAGGCCTTTTAAAGCCGTGCGGGCCGGTTGGGCCCAAAGCGGACAATATCTTACTGTGCGGATCGGGTCGTTACAAGGATGAAGTGCCTTCTACCTACAAATAAGCAATTCAAAGTACCGACTGTGAACAGTGGAAGAAGGCTATGGATGAAGAGATGCAATATCTTCATAAGAATGAAACATGGGAATTGTGTAGCTTACCGAAGCGTAAGAAAACTATTAGGTGCAAATGGGTATACACAAATAAAGAAAGATCTCCTAGTGGTGGTGTGCGCTTCAAAGCAAGGTTAGTTGCGAAAGGTTATGCTCAGAAGGAAGGTATAGACTACGATGAAGTATTTTCTCCAGTTGTGAAACGTTATTCCATTCGAATTTTGCTAGCCTTGGTTGCACAATTTGATATTGAGTTAGCTTAATTAGATGTAAAAACTGCGTTTTTACATGGATAATTAAAGGAGGAGATCTATATGACTCAGCCAAATGGGTATAAGGTTGCTGAGAAAGAAGATTGTGTGTGTAAATTGAACAAGTCCTTGTACGGGTTGAAGCAATCTCCAAGACAGTGGTACAAGCGGTTTGATCAGTTTATGCTAGGGCAGAGGTACTCGAAGCCATTTATGATCATTGTGTCTACTTTCGTAAGCTTCGTGATGGTTCCTTTATATATTTACTCTTATACGTAGATGATATGCTTATAGCCTCCAAGAGCAAGTATGAGATTGATAAAAATGTTAGATGAGAACTCAGTTTGAAATGAAGGATCTTGGTGAAGCTAAGAAGATCCTTGGCATGGAAATTCGAAGAGACAGGGTGAAGGGAACTGTGAGCTTGTCACAACAAGCATATTTGAAGAAGGTGTTACAACGATTTAGGACGAACGACAACACAAAATCGGTTAGTACACCTCTTGCCCCTCACTTCAAGCTTTCAGTTTATATGTCTCCTAACACTGATAAGGAACGAGAGTTTTGGCTCAAGTGCCATATGCAAATGTAGTGGGAAGCTTAATGTATGCAATGGTGTGTACGAGGCCCGACATTTCACAGGCATTCAATATTGTAAGTCGATACATGCATGATCCAGGCAAAGGACACTGGCAAGCGGTGAAATGGATTCTACGGTACATCCTGGGTACAGTAGATGTTGGTTTACCATTTGAGAAGGATGTGAATAATGGTCAACATTGTGTTGGTTATGTGGATTCAGATTATGCAGGAGGTCTGGATAAGCGACGATCAATTCCTGCTGATATGTTGACAAAGATAGTTTCTGGGGTCAAGTTCCAACATTGTTTGGACTTGATCAACATCCTTCGTGTGTGTTGAACCCCTTTAGGGTTGTGAAGGGCAAATACGTATATTGCTTGTGTAATCGGCTCAGATTTGCGAAATCTTCACCGAGGTGGAGAATTGTTGAAACAGGGAACATGACAAATAACAGAAAAGTACCTGTGAATGCTCAATTCCGGCTTGTCAGCAACGGATTGCGGCATGTCGGAGGAAGAAAGAAGAAGATGGTGGAAGGTGATGGAACCCTCCATCACCGCCTCCCTCCACCGCCAAGAGCAACCTACAAATAGAGGAACTCCCCTCCTCTTTGGGATAACATCTTATTCATTGAAAATAGATTTTGAGTTGAGAAATTGAGAGTTGAGGGTTCCTCAAACCCTCTGTGTGTATTTGTGAGGGAGGAGAGAAAGAGAGGAGAGAAAACAAAAGAGAGTTTTTTCTTATTCTTTTGTTTGTGAAGGATAAACGCACCCTGCGTTTATCCGTGGTGTCACTCAAACACGTGTGTGTAAACGTCGTTGACGTTGTGTAACTCCCTCCATTTGTACTCCTCGATCTCATTAGTAAAGCTATTATCTTTACCCGTGGACGTAGGCAAACTTGATGAACCACGTTAAATTGCTGTGTGCGGTATGTGTTTTATTTATTTCCATTTACTTTACATTGCCTTGTTTATAATTTGGATTTATTACTTTATATTGCAACTATCAATTGTGTTCCGCAATCTGTTACGCTTTCGGGAGGTGCAACAGTTTGGGGTCTTCCCATCTTCTTTAGGTTCGAATTTACACCCAAGAGACCAAAACTTTGCTTCATCGAGTTGAACTTTTATGTTATTTTTGTAAATTTTGTTGGTTTTGTGATTTTTTGGTGAAATTTGATTTTATGTTGTTTTGTGGAAATTAGATGGGATGGGGAAGATGGGGTTGCAGAAAATAAGGAAGATTTTGGGGGAGGAATTGCTCTTGCTGGCCAAGGAAATGCGTCGAATCGAATTGGTTCGTAATTATGCAGGTATTGCCTTGATCTCAAATTATTATTAGTATTTCGTGTATAGTTATTGACATTGGTAGTAAACCATGGTAGAAATTTATTTCCAAATTGTTACACAACGAAAATTAAACTTTCAAAAGCTGAATGGGGAAAATAGATTATGTTACTCATACTTGATTTACAGTAGTTAGGTTGATACCTTCAAGATTAAATATGTTGTGGCGGTGGGGATGGTTAGATATTTTGGATGTAGCTAAAAGCGTTATTGTATATCTTAGGGGTGGGATGAATAGAGATTTTGGATGTAGCTAATAGTGTAATTCAATCTAAACCCTAGAATTTGTCCCAAAACCCCCCATAAGTTGAGGCAAATATACTCTCTCAATCGTCATCTTCTTAGGATAAAAAAAAATATACTATTTGCAATCTACTCTCTCAATTGACATTGCCCCACGGTTAAGTAAATAAAAAAAATCCTTTTACCCAAAGTACCCCAATGTAAACAAACTTTGCATTTGGCATACCTGGCGGGGTGGTTATACAATTAATTAAATCTAAACCTTAGAATATGTCCCAACCCCCCATAAGTTGAGGCAAATTTGTTATCTCAATCGTCATTTTCTCACGGTTCCAAAGTCGACAAGTCGTCATCTTCTTAGGATCGTGACATTGCCCCATAGTCCAAAGTCGACGCCATTGTCAGCCTACTATTCAACACTATGCCCATAAATAATGTTAAATTATTTTAATTCAGCCTATAAGTCGCCCCTGCCAGAAATCTAACATTGGATGTGGGATTTGATTTTGATACTAATTGTCATGAACCAATCAATTATTCCAAAAGCCCGAGCTGTCAAAGAGGAGAAGGTTCATGACTAGGATCGTGACATCTTCATATGTTCTCCCAATCGTCATCTTCATATGCTATTAATTGAAAAATTGTAGGGTTAAACAAAAAATTAACAAAATTGATTAAATCGACCGAACCGATTTTAAAGAATTCAAAATCGAAGTAGTCGGTTCGATTTTCGGTTTGTATGCGATTTTAACCTACAAAACTGAACCGACCAAATATATATAATAGATAATATATATTTTACATAAAAAATATTATAATATGTTTAAAATAATCGATTGGTTTGATTTTATTTCGATTTTATTCTGTGTTTAAGTTGGTTCGGTTATGGTTCGCATAGATTAGAATCAATTCGGTTTCAGTTTAGAATATTTGAAACCGACAAAAGACGGTTCGATTTACGGTTGAGGTGAAAAACCGAACCGTCAATTCCGTTTTCAACCCTAAAAAAAAATTGTATATTGCAACGTAAAAGAAAGTTTCTTCAGCTCATTCTCCTCTCTTTTTTAGCCCTTTTCTGGGTTAACTTAAATTGAGCACCAATTTCGGATTTTGAGGGTTTCTTCTTCTATATCTTTAGGTTTAACAACAGGGGTTTGGTTTTTAGCCATGAAGAAATCAAAGCGTGTTGAAAAGTACAACATTGACGATTTAGAAGATGAGAGTGACCAAGAAATTGAAAAGGTTCATTTTTTTTCTTCTGTTTTTCCGTAAATATATCTATGGGTTTATATTGATTAATCTGTGTCAGTTTTTAATTTCAAGAATTGGGGTTTTGTTTCTGTAGGAAGATTTAGAAGAAGTGGAAAGCGATGACGATGACGAGGATTGGCGGTGAAGAAGAAGAGGATGATGATGAAGTGAAGGCAAAGAAGGATGAGGAAATGGAAGAACTTGAGAAAAAGTATATGAATCTTCGCAACAAGGAGGAGTAAGATTTCTATCCAACATCAAAAAAGAAAAAAAACTGTGATCACTATCTGGAAGAATACAATTAGTTGAACTTATAGGGAAAATCATGATAAAGAGGAGTAAATACAGAATGCTTTATCTTATTAGTTTTGTCACTCGTAAGAGTACTAGTGTGTCCCTTGTGCCGTTGGCATAATATGATTTTTTTAGTAAACCTCATGACATGCCAACCTTGTATGTGTTTACGTCACCATGAACAAACTCACTCTGCCCAAGAAGTCATTTGGAAAACATAAAAGTTACAATACAAAGGCACTCATTTCACAATATAAAATGTATTTCATATATAATAACACTCGGTTGTAAATTTATGTGCAAATCAAAATAGATTTAGTAAAAAAAAAATGAACATATACTTGAAAATGAGAAACGAAACAGGAGTGATGAAAAAGTATAAGTGAGGGTCAAGAGAAATTGAAAGAGTGTAAGAGATATTGAAATATGGGAAATTGTCTAGGGTCGTTAGATCTTGGGTAAATCTCAGTCGTCTTTATCTCCTACTTAAAACACCATTTTGAATTGTAATATAGATTATTTCCTTTTGTCTGTACAGAGATATTCTGAAGAATCTCAAGCATCACAAGGATGAAGTTATTCTAAAAGGTCAAGCAGTGAAAAATCAGGTATAATGTAGTGTTCTAAAAATCGGTTTAGGCAGCCTTTCGGGCGGGTTTTTGAAATTTTATATTTTATATTTCCAATTCTATTAAAAATTAAGACTATTTTTTTAATATATTTTGCATATTTATCCTGGCCTTGAATTGGAAGTAATTTATATGCTATTATGCTTAACTTTTATAAATGATAAATTAGAATAAATAAATAACCGCCTAGGCCCCCGCCTAGTCCTCTGGTAGTTGTATATATGCTTTTAGTCGATAGTTTGCCAAATAAAACATAGTTTTTTTTTTTTTCTTTCAAAAACTCGTGTTTGTTGTTTGGCCAAGGATTCTCTATTCCCTTACAGTATATTATGGTTGTAGTTTTAGTTATATATTTATATATTGGTGGCATATCATTCCTAATTTTTTCAATTTTATCGAAGGCTCTCTGGGACAGGTCGCTTGAGTTCAGATTTTCGTTGCAGAAAGTATTCTCAAGTTCTAATAAATTACCACAGGTGGGGCTTGTTTGTTTGATACTTGAATGAACCATTAGCTTTTTATGATACACCGAATGCTCTCTATATTTTGTAACATTATTTTTAATAGAATAGATAAATTATTTGGTATTCTTTACAGGAACCTATTAGATCTTCATTCCGTGGTTCAGATAGCGCAGTTGATAAGGCGTATTCAGACCTAATAACCTTATCCAAGCAAACTTTGGATTGCTTATTGGAACTACAAGAGGTATTTATGAAACCCTATTCTTCTTTAGCTTCTGTTCATACTTCCATTTAATACTACAAGCTTCTTAGCCTCACGTCGTGAATAATACGACTGGCATTTTGCCCTTGATGTACCATTTTCACCCTGTGTTGTACTTGACGATCCTTGTAGTGTTGATTACTATGTTGATCTTTATTGATAAAACTATAGACAATATATCAAGTTACGTGTAACCTGCTAACCTTAATGCTATTATATGTTTGTCGTTTTATATGATCTTTGTTTTTATTTACCAGGCTTTGCTCGAGAAGAATCCCTCTACCATTCAAACCCAATATGGTATAATGTCAAAACCCTTCTTAGATTTTGTTTTCCCATACTTTTTCTTAAATGTTCGTTCAGGTGTAAGACTAAAAGATCAGCGATTAGCCGATTACCACTATATTTCTGATTATTTTCCTTTGGTTTCAAGTATTTTAAGTGTTTGATTTGAGGCATAGTGTTTCTTCTAGTGCTTGCTATTGACTTTTTTAGGTTCACCACTTATGCCTTCATCTCTTGCTATAGTATTATGCTGTATTCTGTGGAAATAAATAATTTTCTTATAAACATTTTCAACAATTTGGAAAGTTCCTCTTGATTTACGGACACAGTTACAATTTATAAGGACCTTGAAGCTGGCTTTTATTTATTTATTTATTTATTTATTCTAAAGCATTATCAACTTCTTATCTATGCTTACCTATGAAATAAATCTTCCCTTCACTTGCTTTTTATATTACTCTCTTATCAAGGTAGCACAAAGGAATTCAAGCGTACAGAAAAGTTGATTAATTCAGATGCGGAGAATGATGAAGAATGGTCAAGGATTCAACAGTTGCATTGCAGGTATATTTGCACAGTTGCAGTCAAAATAATAGATGATGTATCAGTGTGATAGGGGTACTTTAGAGGATATGACGCATAGGTGGTGGGCTACACATCATTATATTTCGGGTTTATATTTATTTATTAATTTTTTTCTTATTCTTCCTTGAGATTGTTGGTAATAAATGTTTCATTAAACCCAACGAGACATTCAACCTCAGACAATGAACTGTTGTACAATAAATAACCATTTGTAGTTACTTTGTGGGCTTAGATTCACATGTAAAATTCAATAAACCCTAAGCCAAGCCCAAGCCCAAGCCCAAGCCCAAGCCTATGAAAGCGGTGGGATATTCCACTAGTTTTTCATTGAAGGATGACACCATACCATTGACCATCTCCCTTGCCATGTGCTGTCCTCCTTGAGGGTTACATGAGGTGGAGGCCCCCCATAACACACTTCCAAAATATTTTCTTCAGTGAGGCTTTATCATGAGTGATGGTTCTATGCCATACCATTGTCTTGTAGTTGCTCAGATCCCCAGATTCCCCTGCCACACCAGTAACTCTCTACAAACTTCATATAAGCATCTCTGAGTGGCACACTTATCCATTTATCATACTAAAAATTCTTGGATTGCAAAAGGTGGAATGGAACTTAATGTGAATTATCATACCGTTGCCAGTACAAAGTTGTGTTACTTATTTTGTTATATTACATGGATCCTGGAAAAGAGAAACCATGCTTAGGAAAATAATCTTTAAATGTTATCTTACTGATTTGATTTCATGCCAAGAATTAGAGCCATTGAGACAATCTACCTATTTAGACAAACTGTAAAACTTTGAAAGAGAATGTTTTTATTGGTTTAGACTGAAAGCGCAGGTGGGTGGGAATGGATTGCCGGCAGAGTTAAATTTTGGGGGTGTTTGGAAGAGAGGAGTCCTAGGGGAGATACATCGAAATAATTGAATGCATCTATGATGAACTTTTAGTATGTAATTTGAAACAGCTACTATATAACATGTCAAGAAGATAAAAGATTCTTGAATTTCCATAACAGTCAAGATAGAGACTTAGTCAGGACTATAGCAGGATGAGCAATTATATGTGGGGAGTTCACAACTTCACATTGCCCAATTTGGTGTGAATCGTAACTATTATACTACCATCATTCCGTTATATGTATGTGGTCTTTTAAAAGCATGGAAACCCTCATCAAGATCTAATTGCCTTCTCGCCAAGTCACCATCATCCTTGAATTATTTTACTGAATCCGATACTTTATTAGTATATACATCGTCTTTTTAACGCCCATGCTTATTGTTTGATGTACTATTTTTTTCCCTCTTATCTCTTCATATGCCCATGAAAAACATTGTTAAGATGATATATCTGTAATAGTTCCCTGTTTGTGTGTTTTTTAGTTGTTGAAAGTGTCCCTGGTTTCAGTTGTTTTAGGCCGTAGAAGAATATTCTTACAGTGTGTATTTTGCAGAACATTGCCATTCAGAGAAAGACGCAGGTTACAACTGGTGCAGCTGGTTTCAAAGGGAAGTTGCAAGCATTTAACCAGGTTCCAGTACTCAGACCACATTTATCACTTGAATGACACAGTAACCGATTTTTCTTGTGCAGAATATTAGTGAACAAGTAACTGCGGGATCCAAGTAGAATGCTCAACAGGATGCAAATGAGGAGGTCCTTAGTTGGTGTTTTTGGTGATGTAAGTTGGTATCCAATCTGTGTTTAAGTGTGATAACATATTTCTAGATACATAAAATATCGACCCTGAATCTTTTGAAGGTTTATTTTAGCACTAATTGCACTGTTACTTGTTTGCAGACTCATGACACAGCTGAGAATGCAACAATAAAGGTAATCTTAGTGCTATTAGTATTTAGCACTGTGCCCAGTCTGAGGAGCTCAAACATTCGAACCCTGGTTAAGAATCTCAAAGCGACTTTGAACTATTCTTTCTCTTTCCTTTTTCTTTGATGTTACGAGTGCTATCTTTGCTGTATTTTTCTCTTTTGAATAGGTGTCAATGGTGAAATGCTACAAGGCAATTGTTTGACCAACCATGCTCTACGATCAAAATGTTGGACTATTATGGGACAACATACGCTTAGGATGGCGGTAACATAAATGCGTATGTTAAGATGGATGTGTGGTAAAACCCGTAAGGATAAAATTAGGAATGAAAGAATTAGGATATACTTAGGTGTAGCCCCCATAGAGTACAAAATTCGAGAAAGGCGTTTAACGCGGTTTGGTTACGTGCGAAGGAGACCAAACACGGTGCCAATTATAAAATGTCTAGGTTGGCAAGTTAATGGACGGTGTAGACGGAGGGGATGATCGTTAAAAACTTGGATAAAGGTGGTGTAGAAAGACACCCTTGAGCTTGAATCAGGCAAGGATATGTGGGAAGATCGCATTGCTTGGAGAACCAAAATACGTGTAGCCAACCCCGAGAATATTGGGAATTGGCTTTGATGATGATGATGATGAATAGGTATCAATGGGTAAAATCTAATTTTGAACGGAATTCACATTTGAAAACTTGAGATATTATACGAAGTTGAAACCTTCACCTTAGTAATACGGGAGAATCCAAGTTAATACCTATGCTTTCAAGAGTTAGCCATTCAAACTCATCACATTTTGGAGTTAGGAATGTCATTGCTGGAGCATGTCCATGATGTTGTTGCATTGGTCAGACAAGTTGTGCTCCTCCTATATGACATCCCCAATCCATTATTGTTGTTTCAGGGTTAATTGATGTGTGTAACTGTGTTAAGTTTATTATTTTTACATGAAACACTGTAAGTTTAGAAAAACATGATGAAGTCGATAAGATCAAATAAACACCATGATCTGCAAAGATCTAAGAAGCACGACGTGATGGATAAGATCAAATAAATATGGAAACACAATGAAGTGGAATCACGACAATGCAAATATGATATAATAAGTACGTTGATGTAGATAAAATTGAATAAGCACGACGATGTGGATAAGATCGAAAAAACACGACGATGCGGATAAGATCGAAGAAGCATAAAGATGCATAGAGAAACATGAGAATGCATTAAAATTAAGGAAATTATAACATGGACATATGATGCGCATGGATAAGTGAAGTGATGAGTTATAGATAACTCATCATGTGTCTGCTTGAAAACCAAGGGTTCAAATAAGTGTCATTTGATTACGACATTTATTTCGTGTTCTGATCAATCACAATTTTAAACCAAGAGTAAGTGAAAATTATCTAGTTTGGTATACAATCATGCTATGTCTCTATGATTTATATGTGGAGACTTTGTTCTTCAATAAGGTATACAACCATGACTATTTGCATGCTATGCAATTTGAGATTAAATTATGCTATGATAAAATGTGCTTGGAGGAGCTATCATCCGTACATGATGTGCACGTCATGTAACACATTCATGAGAACATGTGTTGGGCTAAATTAGTTTATATTATTAAAAAGTACAAATTGAAGGAAAATCGGTCGGGTCAAGTGTTTTCCAATCAGGGCATTGCAGTGTATGATTAGCCACCATGAGTACCACACAAATCACATTTCAATAGTTAAGCTATATGATTTTTTATTGACCCCCCTTCAGTTATAGTTGTACTTTTGAGCAATATAAATATTAAAACAAGCATTGGTTACATCAACATGTACACACTATGCATCCGTCATGCCCTATCTTAAACGATATAGCATGCAAAGCTATGATTCTATACTGAATAGAAGCAAAGTTTCTAGTATTATTAATCTCAACTCAAAACAACATACATGCAACGAATGTATACCAAAACTAGAAATGATATCTTCACAGCTCAAAATCCTTAATTTTTAGGTATACAAGTCCTAAGCTATAAACACTATAAGTGAATGTCTTACATCCTATTAGAGGGAATTGCTCCATGATAAATGAAAATCAAGATTTGAACCCAATTTATAGTTCCAAGCAGACCCGTGATGACTTATCCATGGTGTTTCATCCACGTTTTGTCTTCGTAAATGCATCCTTGTGTTCATTCATTGGTATATGCATTGTAATCTGTCACCCGCTTCTTCAATCTTATTCTCATCTTCGTGTTTATTCAATCTTATCTTCATCATCGTGTTTATTCTATATTATTTATATTGTCATGCTTATTTGCGTTGCCGCGCTTATTCAGTCTATATGTTTGTGCTTATTTGATCATATCTGCATCATTGTGCTTATTCTATCTTATCCCCATCATCGTTTTAATTCAGATGATATCCACATTGTTGTGCTTGTTTGTCATATCTTCATCTTTGTGTTTATGCATTATCCAAATCATCTTTCAGTAATTTTTTTTGGATTGGAATTCAGATCTTGATCAGTTGATGGATTTGATCCAATAATACGATAAACTATATGAAATAAAGTAAGTTCATCTAAGTTCTTACATAAAAAATCAATTGTTTTCCCGGCTGTTATGGGTATGGACACAAAACAAATCTAAAATCCGTTTCATTATCTAATGTAGAAACCCATTATTTATTTATTTCTATATGCACAAATAAAGATTTGTATTCTTGATAATAAAGTTCCCTTGTTGATTTTTCTTGGCTATGGCAGCTTAATAGAGAATCTTGCTTGGCTAAGAAATTGGTGAAATGACGAAGAAAATAAGGTTAAGAATAACAATTTAGCAAATTTTTGTTTTTTTCAATTATAACCTATTGATCTTAAAATTTTCAACTCGACTCTACTTTGAATTGATGTTGTTTCATTCTTAGTGATAATGAGAATGGTAAGAATTCCATGTTTTTATATTGAGGAAATTTTATCGGATTCGGATTGTGATAGAACTAATTGTAGAACATTTTGACTGGCCTCAGATATCTAGAAAAAGCCCGAATTAGGATATGTTGGTATCTGATTTGATAAGTATCTGACTATCTGTTGACGGCCCTACTTTTAAGCCAACATGGAGATGCTTTTGTTTTGTACCGCAGATCAGGGTGCTTAATATGTTGACTATTTAGGATGCAAATGTGGATGGAGACCCTGAACTTCTTGAAGACTGAATTTTATCAACAACTCCTCAAGGAATTCTTAAGAGTGTTTCGACCCAACATCATCAGGCATTGGTCATAGCTCTTCCATTTACTGTTATTTTTTATTTATTTATTTATCTTTTTAAGGGTTCATTACACATAGTTATTGTTACAATTATCTAGCTTTACACTCTTTACATCCACTATGGATATCGTTAGAATTTTACATAGAGCTGTATCCAGTAAATTGTGGAACTATATTTAATATTGACGAGGTTGGTATTTCTATAAAATCAATAAATTGTGCATTATAAAATGAAACTATAAGGTCAACGGGTAGTAAGATAATATAATTTTCTGGAAACATCAAAGCTACGAAACATATTCTTCAGAGTAAGTTCTTTTGAGCTTGATTCGAAGTGTTTTGGTGATGGCATAGTGTATGGTCAGGGTTTTTATTTCGTGGGTGTGTGGTGGGGGGGGGGGGGGGGGGGAAGCATTGTTTAACATTGTTCCTTTTTCCTTACTTGAGCGGTGAGCATCTCTAATTGGCTGGTTTAATTAATAACAATTTTCGCTTGTAAAGTTGCACGGGAGAGAGTTCTTATTCCTAATTTATGTGAATCTTCAACGAAGAATTTTACTTCTTCCTTTGTTCAGAATGAGACAGAGAAGAAATGATTTAACATTGGTTAAAAATCAAGTTTTATTGTTCGGTAACTGACGCACTTAGTAGCTGCATTTGCATGCCTGCATCAAACCTTTCAGGTTTTCTCGTTGTCATGTAGTAATTGGTCTTCTCGTTATCATGTAGTAATCGGTCTGTGAGAGGTTCCACGTAGTGAAGAAGATTCTTCTTCCCACATGCTACAAATCTTACAAGTGTGGATTTTTATTTCTCATAATATTAACCTAATGGTTATCAAGGGTGCATGGACACGACATGCCAACTCAACAATTTCACAAAAACTTGGACTTGGGGACACATCGACACGTCATACTATAATTTTAGTAAGTCTATAAATACAAATAATAATCTAATAAAGTGCATTCCTAGAGTGTTTTCTTAAGACACTTTGTTGCAAGAAAAAATAAATTAGAGAAAAAATAGAGAGAGAAGTCCTAAAGAAGAAGAAGCAAAAATTAAGAAGAAGCATAAACTACCTCTATGCTTTAGTGGTTTTTTGTTCTATTTGTTTGAAATCACAATTAAAAGAGTCATTAACTTCAGATGGATCAATAACTATTAAATTATGTGGTTATTTGCAAACATCTAAAAGTAAAAAAAAAAAAAAAAGTTGATTTTTGAGTCTTGACTGTATTCTGACCAAGTTTCGAGTGTATCGGAGGCATGTCTGACACATTGACCATGTGTCTGACTCCTGCTGACACGTTGACCAAATGTTCGATGCGTGTCCAGCGAGTGTAGGTGTCGGATACATGTCGGACACGGATACGGAAAGTTTTCGAAGAGTCTGTGCTTCCTTGATGGTAATGAATTCGGAGTGGTGTTAACAACGCGTTAACCAATTGACTCTCTGATAATTGTCCCACTTCCAAATATAGATACTTCATGTCTAAAGCATTGGTCATATAGTACTGTCTGCAACATTAGGTGTGCCAATTAAAAGTTATTTTATGCATAAGCTTCATGAAGTTTCCAACTTTTTCTTGAGCTGTTTCCCCATTTTTTTTGTTAAGTTATTGTTCCAGATAATTGTTTGAAACACTTTTTTTCAGTGCCATCACATTCTTTGAAACATTTTTTCTCCCCTTTTTCTGCTTTCACTGACATGCACTGTGTAATAATCGTTGAATTCATGAATTGGTGGAGGTTTATTTGAGATTACATGTTCTCTTCACAGAATCAACTTTTTATGCGATGAAGAGACAACAAAACAAAAAGCGAAAGATAGTTGACCGCCATGCTTCAAAATGCCGTAAGATCAGGTAGTGGATCCTTGACTTTTCTTTTCCTGAACGAGGTCGGCATAGCAATTGGATATTTAGTTGCTTCACACTTCCTAAATTTTTATTTTGTTTTATTTGTGTATGCGGCCTCGTAACATGCATCTTTTGCAGGTATCACGTTCATGAAAAGATTGCCAATTTCATGGCCCCAGAGCCTATGGACATTCCTCCAATGGCCCCAAATTTATTTGGCTTGAGGCATCAGAAGATTGCTTCGGTTGCCTGATTTTCAGGTGAACTCCAAATTTTGTTATATTCCATAGTGTAGAGGCAATGGGTTAATGCTATAATTAAATGGATTTTTCTCTTCACCATAAGATGTGAAGAAATTTATAGCATGCAAAATTTTGTGACTGGGTTTTGAACTGTACCTGTGGATTAGGGATGCCTTTTTGGTGAGACCTATAAATGGGTTTCTATAGATGTCGTTGAATCCAAGATTGGTTTTGCAAATTTTGTTATATCTATAGATCATTAAGTGTGTGCATGTTAGCATATTTGAAAAGGTAAAATACCTGTGTGGTGTATCTTCTACTTCAATTTTTATTTTATATCTGCTGGCGAATTTGTTTTTGAACATTTTAGTTTTCTTGCCAGTTTTTTGGAGTATCAGAACTAAAGAGCTAAATCGAGTTGAAGCTGTGTGTGAGAACCAACATTGTGTATTCTAGAATGCCTTTTAAATTATTTTCCATCAAAACAGAGAAAACTCGAGAATAAATTTTTAGGCTCTGGAACTTTCACGGAATAATGGTTATTTCCCTACCCAAGGAATATCTGGAACTTTCTTTGTGTAAATACACAATTCCATTGTTTGGTGGAAACTTGTAATTCCATGAAAACCTGCATTTATATTTGTACAGAAGGTTTTGATTACAAACTGATTTAATCATCAAAACCCAACAGTTGAAATTGATTGAAGTAATCCATATTCCATCATATGAGCATCATTCTTACTCATAACTCATTAGGGATTGAATCATCAAAATCAACTGTCCCATACTTTACAATTTTCAACAGTGATTGCATAATCAAAGATGAACAACCATACCCATAGTGAATCTGAATAAAACATGTTAATTCATTAGTCATTTCATACATATATGCGATGGGAATTTTTGCTGGTCAGATTTGATCTCTGAATGAATAATATACAGAGAGAAAGGGAATAAGATGAGGCTAGAGAAAGGAAAAGGAGGAGAAAGATGAGAGAGAGAGGAGATACCTGACTGACAGTAATTGGTGGAGGTTGAAGATGAGTGAGACCTTCGTGAGTTTGAATCAGTTGAAACTTTGTAGACATTCACCCAAATTCCTAGAGGCCTGTTCTTTCGGGTTAGCCAAGAATTGAAACACGATTTTGAGGAAATTTGGGACACGTGAGAATTGTACTCAAGGAAATGGAAGTGCAATTAAACAGCGGAATTCATTAGTCATTTCATACATGTGATGGGAATTTTTGCTGGTCAGATTTGATCTCTGAATGAATAATATACAGAGAGAAAGTGAATCAGATGCAAGTTATAGGCTAGAGAAAGGGAAAGTAAAAGGAGGAGAAAGAGGAGGGGGAGGAGGGAGACAAAAGGAGAAGGGTGAGAGAGAGAGATGGAGGAGATACCTGACTGACAATAGTTGTTGGAGTTGAAGATGAGTGAGACGTATGCAAGTTTGAATCAGTTGAAGCAAATTCCTAGAAGCATGTTCTTTGGGGTTAGCAAAGAATTGAAAACACGGTTTTGAGGGAATTTGGGTAACGTGAGAATTGTACTCATGGAATGGAAGTGCAATTAAACAGCAGAATCCACCACTTCCATGGGATATGCCTGAATTCCATGAAATCAAACACAGCGGTAATGAAAGTGGAAGAGTTACGTTGGAAAGGATTGTTAGGCTACCATGGAATACAGAATAAGTGGATGAAAAGAAAGATCTGTGTCCTTCAACGACAACCGTAAAGTCCTTTTGGCCCATTAACTTGAGAAATCAATCGCAACAACCTCCTATTAGGTGCAGTGGATATTTATATTGTTGGAACAATGTATAAATTTATTTGAAATGAATAATATAACAATACAAATATTATTTGCATTATAAATTGATTACAACGAAATAAAATAAAATAAATAAATCTACTAACTTATATTGCAAATAGAGGCTTGCGAAATCACTATCTTGAATTGACGGAGTTGGTACGTCTTGATTTGTAGATAGAGGCTAGCGGATATGCCATGTCCTATAGACATAATTCGCCCCTACTTAGTGTTGTAGTTCTTTAAGCGTCTGACTATCAGGATTCAACTATCTAATACTAACACCGTAGCACAAGGGTTTTGGGCTCTGGCAAATTTAACGAATGCAATCTCTCTCAGAAATGAAGAAGAATGAATAACTCTATAAAATTAATGTGTTTTAAGAACTTGTTTTTTTCTTCAATATATAGTGAACAAAATGGTGTGTTGATCAGACACATCATTTCTTAAATCAAAAGACATCTTTTGTCTTCAAGTGCAAAAGACACATCTTTTGTCTTTAATGTTGATTATTTGCTATACAAACTCCAACAATACCCCACATTTGTATAGTAAATATACAAAGTTGTCTTCTGGTGAGAAACTTAGACATAATATGCATCGGGAGATGTGTCTTTTGGACTTGAACTTTCCTTAGTGAATACTTATTGGATTTATCGGTGAGGCAGTGTGTATAGGAGACATTGAAGTGTTCACCATGTTTAGTAAATTAAGACAATGAGCATCACACATATTATATCTTCACATTTTTCAATTCATACGGTTGTGTTCATTTTGGTCTTGAACAAATCCCGGATTCATGAGAGCTTTAGAGAACTCAGCCATATTATTCTCATAAATGCGACCCCACATTTACTCCCATATAGGTGACTTAATACTCTGTTGTATTCATCTTATCTCTCAAGAGATTAGTTTCATTAAGAATAAATAAATATTCACCCTGACCATCACATGTAGTATATATTTCTTATCATAGGAATGAGTAAGTGTGTACACTCTATTATTTGAGTTTTACCTAACTAGTTTGCCCTTTTGAACCCAGGCCTTGGAACTCTATTTGGCTAGGTTAGGTTTCCACCAGGTATACTCCTCATTGGATTGGCTTTAAGCCCATTCCCCTCGATAATTTTAACACTTGCTCTTTTGGTATACCCTTTGTAAGTTGATCCGTAATATTCTCCTTTGATTTCACATAGACAATTGAAATGATCACAATTTTGAGCAATTGTTTTATTATGTTATGCCGCCGTCTTATGAGCTTAGACTTGCCATTGTAAATGTTATTTTTCGTTCGCAATGGTTGCCATGCAGTCACAGTGAATACATATAGCAGTCACGGGTTGAGGCCATAATGGAATATCTTCTAAAAAAATTCTTAGCCAATCTGCTTCTTCAATAGACTGATCAAAGGCTATAAATTCATATTGCATTGTGGAACGTGCTATACTCGTTTGTTTTTGTGATTTTCACGACACTGCTGCCCCAACAAATGTAAATACATATCCACTTGTGGATTTCGCAATTTTTCTTTTTCTGAATGTTGTACTTAGGCTTAGATTTGTTTCCATCCTCAACAACATTGGCTTTGGCGTCGAACTCAAAAGTGTTAATTCCCTCACTCTTGCGGTGATCTTCTTGAACCCTTAATTTGATAACCAAATCCTCCATTGTCATATCAGTCTTCTTGTGTTTGAGATGAATCTTTAAATCGTTCCAAGATGGAGGCAATTTCTCAATGACAGCCCCGACTGCAAATTGGTGTGGCAATTCCATTCCCTCTGAAGCAAGTTCTAGGATCATAATCTGGAGTTCCTCAACTTGGTTCACAACAGTCTTCGAGTCTATCATTTGGTACTTTAAAATTTTTTCAATAATAAACTTCTTTAAACCAACATCTTCAATTTTATATTTATTCTCCAGGGAATCCCAAAGTTCTTTTGTTGTTTTGTATGATCTATACACATCATACAACGTATCATCGAGACTGTTTAGGATATAGTTCCTGCATAAAAACTCACTATGTTTCCATGCATCAATTGCATTAAACTGATCTGTGAAAATATCATCTCCTTCAGTGACAGGAACATCTTCCTTAACAATATGAGCAAGGTTCAAGGTTATTAGATAGAACATCTCTGTTGCCAACATTTGAAATCCATATCCTTGAACTTGTTTGGTTTCTCAACATGGGGTTTGACGACATTTACTAATTGTTCCATACATCTGTCTATAGATTGTTGGAGAACAATCAGAACAATGTATAATTTTTTTTGAAATAAATAATATAACAATACAAATACTATTTGCATTATAAATTGATTACAATGAAATAAAATAAAATAAATAATTATACTAACTTGTATTACAGATTGAGGCTTGCGAAATCACTATATTGAATTGACGGAGTTGGTACGTTTTGATTTGTAGATAGAGGCTAGCGGATACGCTATGTTCTATAGACAGAATTACGGAACAATCAGTTAATGGTGTCAAACCCCATGTTGAAAAACTAGACAAGTTCAAGGGTATGGATTTCAAACGCTGGCAAGAAGATGTTCTATCTAACAACCTTGAACCTTGCTCATATTGTCAAGGAAGATGTTCTTGTCACTAAAAGAGATGATATTTCTACAAATCAGTTTAATGCAATTGATGCATGGAAACATAGTGAGTTCTTATGCAAGAACTATATCCTAAACAGTCTCGATGATACGTTGTATGATGTGTATAGATCATACAAAACAACAAAAGAACTTTGGGATTCCCTGGAGAATAAATATAAAATTGAAAATGCTGGTTCAAAGAAGTTTATCATTGAGAGATTTTTAAAGTACCAAATGATAGACTTGAAGACTGTTGTGAACCAAGTGGAGGAACTCCAGATTATGATCCTAGAACTTGCTTTAGAAGGAATGAAATTGTCACACCAATTTGCAGTCGGGGCTGTCATTGAGAAATTGCCTCCATCTTGGAATGATTTTAAGATTAATCTCAAACATAAGAAGACTGATGTGACAATGGAGGATTTGGTTATCAAATTAAGGGTTCAAGAAGATCACCGCAAGAATGAGGGAATTGACACTTCTAAATTCGACGCCAAAGCCAATGTTGTTGAGGATGAAAACGAGTCCAGGCCTAAGTACAACATTCAGAAAAAAGTAAAACTGCAAAATCCACAAATGAATATGTATTTACATTTGGTGGTAGGGCTGAACAAAAAACCGATCAAACCGACCGAACCGATCAAAACCGAATCGATTGGTTCGGTTTAAATTCGGTTCGGATCGGTTTCGGTTTAAAAAAATGCAAAACCGAAGTGGTCGGTTCGGTTTTCGGTTTCTATGTGATTTTAACCGACCAAACCGAACCGAACCGAATATTTAAATATATTATGTTTAAATAATATAATATGTTTAAATAATATTTTTAAATATTTTTATATATAAATATTTAACCGAATATTTTTATATATAAATAATATAATATGTTTAAATATTCGGTTCGGTTCGGTTTTATTTCGGTTTTGGTTCGATTTTAGTCGGTTCGGTTCGGTTACGGTTTGCATAAATTAGAATCGGTTCGGTTTCGGATCGGTTTTGTTAATGGTCGGTTCGGTTTCGGTTTGAAAATTTTAAAACCGACCTAAGTCGGTTCGGTTCACGGTTTAGGTGAAAAACCGAACCGTCGGTTCGGTTTTCAGCCCTATTTGGTGGGGCAGAAGTGTCGTGGAAATCTAAAAAACAAACGTGTATAGCACGTTCCACAATGCAATCTGAATTTATAGCCTTAGATCAGACTGTTGAAGAAGCAGATAGACTGAGAAATTTTTTAGAAGATATTTCGTTATGGCATCAACCTGTGACTGTTATATGTATTCACTGTGATCGCATGACAGCCATTGCGCGAGCGAAAAATAACATTTACAATGGCAAGTCTAAGCACATAAGACGGCGACATAACACAATAAAACAATTGCTCAAAACTGGGATAATTTCAATTGACTATGTGAAGTCAAAGGAGAATATTGCGGATTTTGACAAAGGGTATACCAAAAGAGCGAGTGTTAAAATTATCGAGGGGAATGGGCTGAAGGCCAATCCAATGAGGAGTATACCTGGCGGAAACCTAACCTAGCCAAATGAAATTTCAAGGCCTAGGTTCAAAAAGGCAAACTAGTTAGGTGAAATTCAAATAATAGAGTATACACACTTACTCATTCCTATGATAAGAAATGTATACTACCTGTGATGGTCAGGGTGAATATTTATTTATTCTTAATGACATTAATCTCTTGAGAGATAAGATGAATACAACAGAGTATTAATAATCTAAGTGTCACCTATATGGGAGTAAATGTGGGGTTGCATTTATGAGAATGATATGGATGAGTTCTCTAAAGCTCTCATGAATCCGGAATTTGTTCAAGACCAAAATGAACACAACCATATGAATTGAAAAATGTGAAGATATAATATGTGTGATGCTCATTGTCTTGATTTACTAAATATGGTGAACCACTTCAATGTCTCCTATACACACTGTGTCACCGGTAAATTCGATAAGTATTCACTAAGGAAGGTTCAAGTCCAAAAGACACCTCTTTCGATGCATATTATGTCTAAGTTTCTCTTCAGAAGACAACTTTGTATATTTACTATAGGGGTGGGCACGGGACGGGATGGGACGAGATATACCTATCCCGTTCATACGGGATCGGGACGGGACGGGACGGGATGGAAAAAACCCCATCCCAACCTCGTCCCATCCCAAACGGGTTCGGGACGGGACGAGATCAACACCATTACCAGGCTTCTCCTTCGTGTCCTTCTCCTTCGTGTCCTTGTACTGTACCCAGGCTGTGTAGAATTTCTGTTTCTAGTTTGTGCAGGTTGCAGGTTGCGGGATGCAGGAGAAACTATAGGCAAAGATAGGAAAACCTGAACTCTATTGGACTCGATAAAACAAACAGATTTCAGTCAACTTTTTTTAAATTCAGATCAATATTATTTATTTCAGATTCCATTGGCCATTCAAAACAAGTAGACTTTTCCCGAACTTCAAAGGCCAACAGTATACAGCTTAACAAATACGAGAAACAAATTGGACACCAAAGTCGCATACTAGCAAATACGGTAACTCAAGACTGATCTCGATAGTAAACAACTATTGTGGATAATTAGGCATGTCTTCACAGCCTGTAAGTGGGCGACCTTGTTATGAAACACTAATGCTCCAAAAGAAATGATCAGAGACTGTAATTTTTTATTGTCATTTCATTGAACAAGAGCAAGAGAACAGGAGAATTGCAACAATATTTGGTATAATAAATAAATAAAAGTTAATAGAATACATGTACATAATGATGTTAAACTGAGTTACCATTACACAATTTTTAAAATAAATAATTAAATAAAAATATTAATAATTAATATTAATAAATTAGTTCGGGACGGGACGGGATTGGCGGGATTAAAAATCTTCATCCCATTCCATCCCATTCTAGATCGGGACGGGACGGGATCGGGATGAAATTATTCAATCCCATTAAGACCCGGAAAAATCGGGACGGGACGGGACGGGATCGCGGGATGGAATGCCCACCCCTAATTTACTATACAAATGTGAGGTATTGTTGGAGTTTGTATAGCAAATAACCAACATTAAAGACAAAAGTTGTGTCTTTTGCACTTGAAGACAAAAGATTTGTCTTTTGATTTAAGATAGGATGTGTCTGATCAACACACCATTTTGTTCTTTATATATTGAAGAGAAAAACAAGTTCTTCAAACACTTTAATTTTATAGAGTTATCCATTCTTTTTCACTTCTGAGAGAGATTGCATTTGGTAAATTTGCTAGAACCAACACCCTTGTGCTACGGTGTTGGTATTAGATAGTTGAATCTTGATAGTCAGACGCCTAAAAAACTACAACACCGAGTAGAGGCGAATTCTGTCTATAGGATATAGCGTATCCGCAAGCTTCTATCTACAAATCAAGACGTACCAACTCCGCCAATTGAAGATAGTGATTCCGCAAGCCTCTATCTGCAATACAAGTTAGTAGATTTATTTATTTTATTTGATTTTGTTGTAATCAATTTATAATACAAATAGTATTTGTATTGTTACATTATTTATTTCAAACAAATTTATACATTGATTTGATTGTTCTTCTACATATATTACCTCCCACCGAAGTAGTTAGCAGGTGGACACCATCTCAAATAGCATGATCTTTGCGAAGTTAAATTGTCTATTGACACACTACAAAAAAAAAGCCCTTTAATAGCGGTTCAAAAACGCTATGGTAGGATACCATAGCGTTTTAGTAAACGCTATGTCTGCCGGCGCTATAATAGACCCTGGGTCTTAAACCGCTATAGAAAGTTAGCCTGTTATAGCGTTTTAAAAACGCTATAGTAGAGTCTATGATAGCATTTTAAAAATGCTATAAAAGGCCAGCTTTCTATAGCGTTTTTTTAAAATGCTATGCTAGAGTCTACCATAGCGTTTTAAAATGCTATGCTAGAGTCTATGATAGCGTTTTAAAAACGCTAAAACGCTATGGTAAGTATACATAGCAAAATTTTTTTTTTTTTTTTTGGCTATCAAATGACGTTTTATTTCTAAAAAATAAAAATTTAAATATGCCAAACTTAAACATTTTCATGAATAGAGGCAAATCAATAAATGGATTGAAAAATCAGTAGTATTATTGTTCCTACAAGTAACACATCAATTGTTTACATACTTGTGTTCCAATCAACTCAAAAGTACATGGGTATTGCAAGCAAGTCTTTACTGGACAAACATTTTTTGAAACGTGAATGTTAAGCTAAGTTCAAGTACATTACATAAACTTGATAAATGACAAGAAATAACACAAAATAAAAACATAGCTGTGTATCTAGGTCGGGAGTGATGAGGTTTGGCTTCTCAATCTAGCACTGTCCCCTTGTAAGCTCTTTATGAAAGAGCCACTCTTAGTCAATTCACGAAGTGGCTTGTCTGTGAACCTAATCAGGTTGTAAGCAAATCCTCCAAGAATTGCACCAGCAAATGGTCCAACCATGTATACCCATATTCCTTTGTAATTGTTCATGATAATGGCAGGTCCTAGAGTCCTTGCAGGGTTCATAGATGCTCCAGAAACCGGTCTGCATTGGCAAACAACATATTTTTTCGTTCATGACAATTCAGTCTTTGAAACTTGTAGTTGTGAAAAACAATTATTTTTCTTTCTCTAGAGTATAGTCGATTACCCAGCAACAAAGACGTCTAATGTTATGGTCATTCCAACAGCAAGGCCTGCTAGCTCTCCTATCTGCAAACAAACAATAATCAAATAACTGTTATATTATTGAGATGAGGCATTTGCTTAAGGACATCCATACCCTATCTGATATTGACATCTATACCATTTATAAAGTTGAAAATTTATGTATCCAAGGTCCATATGGCAAAAAACTAGTTTAGAAAGTTGGAAATTAGGATCAGAAGTTTAAGGATTCAATTTTATCCATTTATTACTTTTATCAGTCTCACCATATGATTGCAATCAGATGGGGATGATCAATTAGGCAACAACTTTAAAAGTAATTTCCCACTTTCTCTCTTTGGAAGCAGAGTCAAGTCTTGTATTGAAGTGCTTTTCATCCACATTCTACAAATGTTAGAATAAATACTCTCTTGATTGTATTTATAACAACAAGTGGCCTTGAAATGGAACAGAAAACAAAGAGTGTTTAAACAATCAATAAGAGATAGTGTCATACCGCTCTGCTATCTGTTGCAACACCGGACACGACGAACATCAGCAGAAATGTTGTGAAGAACTCCAAGATTAGAGACCTAACTGGTGGTCCTACTGGTACTGTTCCAAAGAAATCTTCACTTTTCACATCAAACACAAGGCACAATGTTCCACTAGCAAGAATCGATCCCACACACTGGGCTATGATATAAGGTACAACCTGCACAACGAAGGCCATAACAAACATCATTTCAAATCACTTTGAATAAAAAAAAGTTGGTTTTATGCAAATAATGGCAGCCAGTTTAATGATCTTGTATCTCAATCACTGACTTAATAATGTATGTACTCACCTCCTTATATGGGAACTGTCGAAAAATGGCCATGGTGATGGTGACTTAATAATCTAACCATCTCCCATCACTCCTCTGTCTGCATACCCTCCACTCCCCACCAAATTATCTGACACCCATCAAACAAAAAAAAAGAAAAATCAACCACGCCTGTTTATAGTAAAACATAATAAGTAAAATATATAATATATAAAAAGAAAAAGTATGCTTCCACCTCCAAAATCAACCACAACTAGGAAAATGCACCATCGAGGACAAGTAGGCATTGTTGGATTAGCAAAAGTAATTACTAGACTTTATGTGTAAGGCACTAACCAATTTTACTGCAACGCCACCTCGCTTTTTTTCTGAGTTGAATGAGAACACATGAAGAACTGAGGACTCTGACTTCACAACATCAAACTTCATACCAAGCTACAAAGAGAAAAATAGATTGGCTACCGAAAATGGAAACTAAATTGGAAAGAAGTCGCATGATGTCGGAAAGATACCTTGACTCCCCAAGAAAGGATGGCCTTCTCTGTAGGTGATCCAGAAAGCTCTATTTCACCACTCTGTCACAAGAAAAGCAAGCAAAAAAGGTATCTCAGGAAAAAAAAAATAGTTCTCAATAACTTAGCACCACGACAAAAGCATGTACAGAAATTTGACTCGCATAGAAAACACAAGTTCAAGGAAAAGATCAAGAATAAACAATTACATAGCAACGCCTACAAGAGACGACTGGAATTTTGAAAATATATTAAGATTATTGTGAATGAAAGAGGGAACAATACAAAGATATACTAGATATATAGCATATCAATGAAAGAACAAGTCCCACACACAGGCAATTTCATGTTTGGGAATAATTAGAAGATCAAAATACTACTCAGGGCCAATTGAAAGGCCTTGCTAGGTAAGTAATAACAAAGGTTAGTTGGCACCTTCCAAATGCAGCCCTAAGAGCCCTTTATAGATGGCCAGTTGTGTTTTATCGACTCATTTAATAAAACTTAACAAACTCACCCCAGAAGTGAAAACACTGCCCATGGTATTCTGTGCAATGCCGTCAATAATCAGAGATGAGGCAGTAGAAGTCATCGCCCTTCCATCATCGGCTGAATCCATTCTTTGCCCACCAACATATGACTCAACAACAGTCATCTGCAACATGAAAGCAACTTTCAGAAAGGTATGTGATATATAGTGTAAATAAATATACTATAGGCTATTTACACGTGAAAACTGACTCTGGCTACTAGATTTCAAAAGCACAACCTCTCACTAGAGAGGTGATGTTGTACCAACTGAACTACAGCTTGTTGACAAAAGAAATCAAAGTGTATGTATAGAACATTAAGCACCATCTAAGAAGAAAACTATTTAAGCACTAAGAATATTGGAAAGGGAGATACAAAAC
The DNA here is from genome assembly GCA_963556465.1 of Berberis vulgaris. Lineage (NCBI taxonomy): Eukaryota > Viridiplantae > Streptophyta > Magnoliopsida > Ranunculales > Berberidaceae > Berberis > Berberis vulgaris. The sequence continues at coordinate 84,019,219 of OY747129.1, forward strand.
TCAGCTACCAGTCCAAAATCCCTACAGACTAACCAACTATTCACAATCCCCTAATACCCGGCGGGAGAACCAGACAAGACAACAACAAAGACCTAAACAACTAATCATTGCGATCAGGCAGAACAACCTGACTAAAAGCCATTTCACCCCTAATTCCTCCCCTAAAACCAAAGGAGGTAGCTTCAGAAGAAGCATAAACTTGCTAGCTTCAAAGGAACAGCTGTGTGACTTGAATTCATAAAGACCTACCTGATTCAAGGTCAATGTCCCAGTCTTGTCACTGCAAATCGTTGTGGCAGAATCCATTGTTTCACAGGCTGAAAGCCTTCGCACCTGCACTTCAACTAGGTTAAGCTACCATATATAGCATATAGGTCTAAGGGAAACAACATCATCATTAATACTCTAAGAAATGTTAAAGAAGAAATTTGAATAAATTTGTACCAAAGCCTTGTCTGCCATCATCTTCCGCATCGAATAGGCAAGGCTGTGTTGAATTAGAGAAGAAAAATTACAAAAAATGGTAAGAATAACAACAGCATAGCACTGAATATAAAAAAAACTAAGAAATGATGATAAATACTTACGTCAAGGTTACTGCCAAAGGAAGTCCTTCAGGAACTGCAACTACCACAATCGTGACCTACAACATTTGGTGTCAGTAACTTTGGCATCACTTTTTTTATTGATAATAACGAATTAGCCATACACGAATCTGCCAATCTAGTGTCAAATATACAAGGAAAGTATACGAACCACAATAGTGATGATTTTAATAGTGTCATCTATTGCACGACTGAATTTTGTCTTTCCTCTGATGAATTGAGAAGTTCCATCTGAATTCGTTGTATGTCCAGTAAAATATCTGCATGTGATGATTAGAATGAGTCGTTAATAAATCTCAGAGGAATTATAAAGCAAAATCTATCTTCTCCCTAATACTTACAAGTTCAACCCTGAATTTTTTTGCTCAATAAAACATGACAATCACAAACAAATCAACAATAAAAACTCATGGATGACTCGCACAGATACAAAAGGATGAAAAGAAATTAACGAGCCAGATGTTACCTGGCTAAAAGTACAACCAGGACAAGCAGGGCTACCAACAGTCCAACAATGCCAATAATTCAGTAACTATAAGCACAATAAGTACCAAGTAGGCAGTTAGGTGCGCTACAATCATGTGCAATCTCTAGATATAACTCAATTTTCTTCCTAACCTGTAACTTCAGCCACCTCAGGTAATCTTGCATGATCATGTAACTTGTGTTTTTTTCACCTCAGGCCAAGTTATACATTGATGGGGTAGTTTTCTGCCCCTTTGTCGATGACTTTTGATCTCTTTGTACAAAAACTGCATACCCTCCTCCGTATAAAATTGATAACAAGCTTCCAATGAACACCAGCTGGAGAACTATACTCAACTTTTCCCAGAAACATGGTGAGCTCAGCTGTGATCTTGTTTTCCAGTTCTGAAGAACTTCAAATGCTGCAGTTAATTGAAAAGATAATGATGTTATATGACTAGCATAATATCTATGTTCGAGAAGAGAAGCTAAACTACAACTGATAGATATCTGTATGATTTAGTATATAGCTCAAATGGACCTTCATTAATAAAAGCAATTTGTTCTTGGCTTCAAATAAAAAAATAAAAACACCCTGAAATCCATTCGACTATAGTTAGGAAGGATGGAAATACTTCCTCTCACATGAACAACGATCTTGTTCTACTTACTTGTGGCTACTATTTTCATCAATCTTTGGCAACTCTTCACCAAGAACAAAGGGCGGAATAAGCAACTCTTAATCTATAGTCTCTAAAATAATTTTTATTCAGCTTCAGTTCTCAAATCCAGAATTACAAATTCGGCTATTTTTATAGTTGGGAAGAATGGAAGTACTTGCTCTAAACACAAGCTTGTTCTAGTTACTTGTATTGGCAGATAGGTTTTTTTTCTTCTTGTTTTTAATTAAAATTTTTTTTTATTATCTTCATGGAAGATAGGCTCCATGACTGCTAAGTAAGGATATCGAAGCATCTCAGGCAACAGCTCTTAAATACAAATTTTCATTGTAATTTAGAATAAGCGAGAGCAATAAAGGCATCAGATTGTTGAGCCATTTCTGCTTTTCGCTCATGCATGTCTGCTACAATTTTAACATCACCCACACTTTCACCAGAAGAATTATTAAGAGGTTTATTACAAAAAAAAAAAAAAAAAAGAAGTGGTTGTTGCTAAGAGACCGTAAAGACATTTAGCATATATAATTGAAACCCATGCCCAATGTGAGAGGTTATAAGAGCTTATCATAAAGCTTCACCAGACACAAGTGACATTTTTCTATCAAGATAGCTTTGTGAAATTATAATGCCAGCTCAGGATATCTGTTAGAAAGTTTTAAGAGCTTTCTTAGGTCATCTATCAAATGGCTATTTTGGGCGAACTGTTAAAAGCTATAAAAGTACATGATGCACATATATTTTCATCCTTTTTTATCTACAAAAAATGTGAAGACACCAAAGCATTGTAATTGAAGATATAGTGAAGGCATACCGCATACCTCAATAGGCACAAGAGCTGTTGGAATGACCCTGAGTAGCAAAAACCAAGATAAGAACTCCATGAGACCAACAAGTAAATAGCTTAACAATAATGAATGATTTATGTCAATAAAGATTGAACAACTAAAAGAATAAACAACACCCCCCCTCCCCCCCCATCTTTCTTAATTACCCAAGAACATGGCAACCACCATCATATACCTTTTGAGATATCAAACCCATCAATCCAACACTTCCACCACCTTATAGTAAATCTATTCTTCTTCTTACCTGCAAAAATCAATAAAAACTAAGACACCAATCTATAAAAATCAGTACAACACAAGTAATCACTAAACCAATCTCTAATCCAGAAACCCAAAATGAATGAATAGAAGAAGAAAGAACTCAATATGATAACAAAAAACAATAAAAACCCATTACGAACCCTTAAAGATTGAGTTCAGAATAACACAAACCAGTTCATTTCCCAAATCAAGAGCAGCATCACTGAAGGCTTTCTTGTTGCCAGATTTGCTCCCACAGAACCCTAGCTAATCACTGCCATTGCTAATCTACAGCGAAAAAATCAGTAAAAGAGATACCTGAGCTACTGAGCAAGAGTTACTAAAGCTCAGATTGCGAACCGATTCAAGCAAAAAATTGCAAAAACGAACGAAAACAAGCGTACACTCACCTGCGTCTTTTAATGAAACAGAGATCAAATCTGTGAAGTCGCGAATCGGTGATATTCGATGTTGTTCTCAATGAAATTGAAGTTGCTCCGGGAGTTGACGAAGCTAAAGAAGATTAGATCTCGGAGAAGGAGTGTGTTGAGAATGAGAGACCAGAAACGGAGAAGGAGATGAAGGCGAGAAGTAGAGCACGTTGGAGAGGGAGAACACGGCGAAACAGGGGGCGTTGACAGCACAGGGTGATCAATAGGAGAGGGAGAGCGATCGAAGAGGGAGAGCAGAACGGTGAGGGAGACGAGAGCAGTCGGAGAGGGAGAGGGAGAGGGAGAGGGAGAGGGAGATACGGCTTCGGCTTCTGCTTCCTTCCTTCCTTCTTTCTCTTTTTCTTTTTCTTTTTTTTTTTGGTTTGGATCGAGCGGGCACTTTGGCGCCCTAAATCCCATTCATCAATTGACCAAAAACACTTTGGCGCCCCCAGCGAAAATCTCTTTCATAGCATTTTAAAAAAAAACGCTATTACCATATGCTATCTTTAACTATTTGTGTTGTAGTGACATCTCGTAAAATAGCCTTACTATTACCTGTTTACATCTGAAATGCAGTAGCATTACATTACTCGTACGGGAAAAGGTTAACAGGAAGGCTTAGGGATGATGTAGGCATTGGATCTACACCAATTATCTCATTTGGAAACTCGAGTTCCCACCTGAAATGATTTACAAGGTTGTGCAGGAAAACAAGTATTTCAACTCTTGCAAACTCCTTTCCTGGGCACATTCTTGGTCCTCCTCCAAATGGTACATAACTGTATGGAGTGTGTCTCGATGGAACCTCAATGGATCAAAGTTCTCCGGGTCAGGGAAACATTTGGTGTCCTTGTGTGTAGAAGCTGCAACCCTCCATATCTTCACAAGAAAAAAAGAAGAGAGAAAACAAAGCATCCTTGTTAAACTGCAGCACAAAAAATGTCCTACAGTTGAGATATAGATAATTACCATCCAACCCTTTGGAATGGAGAATCCAGCATAGGTGCAATCAACAATGGCTTTCCTAAAAGTCCCTTGAATGGGAGGTGAGAGCCTCAACACTTCCACTTGCAACATTCCACGAGTACTTCATCCTCTGTAGGTCATCTTTGTTCAATAGCTCCCCTGGCTTCTTCTCCTTAGCTATTCCTCTTTGCCCTGCGTGCATAGAATTAGGCTTGACGAATTTTCAGGCATTTTGAAGTATACTATTTCATAAGTTTACCAAAGTAGAGGATATGGAGAAGAAACTTATATAACAAACCTTCAAGGACTAGTTGGTAGCAATCAGACCTTTCACCTAGATACTTCATCGACATCATCATGGCAGCAGAAAATGTGTCATGCCCTGCATCCATCAGAAGTATAACATTGTCAACAATCTCCTTGTTGCTCAAATGCTTTCTGTCGTCATCCCTAACATCAATCAAATGTGAAATCAAGTCATTTTCTACTGCACCACTTGAATTTTTCTTCATCCTCTTTTTTTCAATCAGCTTTATAAGTTCACTGCCTTGTAGTGCCTAGTCCCTGGGAAGTAGATGGGTAACTGAAACACCCCTTTAAGCAAAATATTGAACTCTGTTAAGATCATTTCTTGCCATTCTGCATTATCAATGCTTGTAAACATCTCACATGAAATCATAAACGCATACTTTTTTTTATCAATGAAAAGGCCTTGACATCAGATCTTCCAAGCCAATCACTTTGGAAACACTTTTTACAATCTTATCAAACCTTTCGACAAGTTGGTGCATTACTTCTTGATGCAAAAAGGTTGTGACCATTTTACGAGTTCTTGTTGCTTCATCATAAGGCGCTGTAAAGAAGGCCTCACCAAATAGCTTCTTAAGAGAAGGAGGCCACCATGTCAAGACTAAATGCTTCTCTGACGTGAACACAAACTTGTTACCCTCAGCTTCACATATGGCGATGGTCTTCTCTCTGATATAACAACAAAACTCATTCATTTATTATTGACTAATCAGTAGTATAAATACACCAGGGAAATAACCAAGAATGGTTGAAGATCCCACAAACTAGGAATTAGTTACAATAATACAAACTGAATCCTACAAACTGAATCCTGTATAAGTCAAGCAGTTGAGAACAACTGATTCTCTCTATAATAACTGATTCTCTCTATTATGCCCCCCCAAGATGGAGCTCGGGAGAGAAGTCCAATCTTGTGCCTGAGTTGAAGAAAACGTTGTCGTGGAAGTGGCTTGGTTAGAACATCAGCAAGTTGATTTCAGAAGAGACATGAGCAACACAAAGAGCACCATTTTGAACTTGACCCCGGATAAAATGAAAATCTATTGCAACATGCTTCATTCGGGAATGAAAAATTGGATTGGAATAGAGCAGAGTTGCCCAAATGTTATCATAGTAAATGACATGGCAGTAGGAAAGCGAAATACCAAGATCAGTCAAGAGATAACAGATGAAATTAAGTTCTGCAGCTGTATTTGCAACTGAGCGATACTCCGCCTCAGTGGAGGATCTAGCAACAGTCCGTTGCTTGTTAGAACTCCAGGATATCGGATTTTTACCAAGATAAACAACATAAGCACTGGTTGAGCAAAAAGTGTCCTTGTCCCCTGCTCAATCAGCGTCAGAGATAGCTTGTAAACTGAGAGAAGAGTCTGAGAAAGCATGCAAACTTAGAGTAGAGTCATTATAGAGTTGTAAGCCATCATCAATGGTGCCAACAAGATAACGCAGTAGTCGGTTGACAAAGGACCAATGTTCAGTTGTTGGGCAGTGCATATGGCTTAGAATTCTAAAAACCAAACTGTAGAAGAAATGTTCGGAGCTCATGGTACCACGCCCGAGGGGCTTGTTTTAGGCCGTATATGGCTTTTCTGAGTTTGCAGACATGTAAGGGGTTGTCTTTATCAACAAATCCCGGTGGCTGTGACATTTATACATTCTCTGATAGATGACCTTGAAGAAAGACATTATTGACATCAAGTTGCCTTAAAGACCAGCCACGGCTTACAGCTATACTGAGAACAATTCGAACAGTAGTTGGTTTGACAACTGGACTGAATGTGTCTTGGTAGTCTATTCCAGAACGTTGGTGGAATCCTTTTGCAACCAATCGGGCCTTGAACCTGTCAATAGAACCATCAGATTTGCGTTTAGTTCTAAAGATCCACTTACAACCAACTAGATTTTGACTGCTATCCGGGGTAACTAATGCCCATGTGCCATTCTTAACTAAAGCATCATACTCTTCAGACATGGCTCGACGCCATTTATGATCTTTGAGAGCTTGGGTCAATGTGGATGGTTCAGGGTCATCACCTTTGGTTAATCGGGTGTGAAGATTCATTTTGGTGATGGGTTTGTGAATATTGTTTTTGGCTCTAGTAGTCATGGTGTGGGTGGGTTGTGGCGGAGGCTCGGGTGGGTTTATTTGTGGTGATGGCTGTTGGGGAGTGTTGTTATTTGAAGGTTCATGTGACGGTGGTGGTATAAGGGTGTTGGCCAGGTTTGGTGGTGGTGAAGCTACACTGGGGGATTGCTATTGAGCTTCCACTACAGATGACAGATTGAGTGGTGGTACCAAAGGCAAGGTGGGAATTCGAAGTGGTGGAGGAAGCCAAGTAGCGATGGATTCTGATTGAAGAGAAGAGGAAGGAGCAAAGAGATGACTGAAGGGAAATACAGACTCAACAAATTTAACATGCCTAGAGACATATTTTGGAGGTGGTTGAATCAAGGCAGTAGTAGGCACTCTGAGTTGAAGAATATCCATGGAATACACATGGTTTGGATCGAGGTGCTAGTTTGTTGGTTGCATATGGTGTAAGCCAAGGATAGCATAAACAACCAAAAATTTTGAGTTTTGAGTAATTAGGAGCTGTTGTAAATAAAATTTCATATGGAGAGGAGAGGTTTAGTGTGGGTGTTGGCATGCGATTGATCAAATAAACTGCTGTGGCGAGGGAATAAGTCCAATAACTTAAAGGAAGATAGGCATGTGAGAGTAAAGCTAATCCTGTTTCTACAATGTGAAAATGTCTTCGTTCAGAATTGTGTTCAGGTGTGTGAGGTGGTGTAGTGAGATGAGAAATACCATTTGTCGAAAGAAAATTGGCAAGTGCAATATATTCACCACCATTGTCAGAATAAAGTGTTTTGATGGTTTTATCAAAGTGTTTTTCAACAATGGCTTTAAATCTGACAAAAATATCTTTGACCTCTGACTTTTGTTTAAGAGGATAGGGCCAAATATATTTGGTGAAATGATCCACAAAGATGACATAATATTTAAATCCATTATTTGATAGAATTGGAGAAGTCCAAACATCAGAAAAAATAGTTTCAAGGCGTTGAGAAGAGACAATTGTGGATTGAGAGAATGATAATTTGTGGCTTTTATTACTTAAACAAGCATACATGAAAAATTAGAGGATAGTGAAGAGAAATCGAGTTTATTTTTGGAAACAATCTGTTTCAGAATGGGGAAAGCTGGGTGTCCTAATCTTTGATGCCACTCGGATAAGGTTGTTTTGATGCTGGAAAAAGCAAGTAATGGTGGAGATACCGACCACTCATAAACGCCATCTTTAGTTTGGCCCGTCAAAAGTGCTGCCCCAGTGTGAATGTCCTTTACAAGAAAAGCAGTTGGTAAGAATTCAATGGAGACATTATTTGAAGTACAAAATTGAGAAATTGAAATGAGATTCTTTTTCATAGCAGGCACACAGAGGACATTATTTAATTTAAAAGTGTGATGAGATGAGTTGAAAGAGGAAGAACCGGTATGAGTAATGGAGAGACCCGAGCCATCGCCGATCATGATATCATCCGAGCCATTGTATGGAGCATGCATGGAGAGATTGTTTAGATCAGCCGTAACATGGTGAGAGGCGCCACTGTCCAGGAGCCAAGATGAATGACTTGGATTGTTGGTAGCATAATCAGCCCTTGGTTGCCATGGGGTAGCATAGAGATTGTTCGAAGCAGGGGAAGTACTGTTGGATGTGTTAACTGGGACTAGCCGAAATTAGGGACATCGTTTTGCTGAATGACCTTGTATTTTGCAGATTTGGCAGTAACCGAGGTATGGCCGAGATGGGAGATTTCCTTGAGATGTATGTTGCCAGTTGTTTTGTGTAGTAGGATTCCTGTGTTGGTGGCTGTTGGAGGGACGCCATGAATGATTGTTGGTGCCTGAAGGTGCAGGTGAGTGCCAAGTTGTTGGATTCCTGCTCGTGGGATTAGTAGTGGCAGGAAACTGAAGGGGGTCTGGTTTTGAGGGGATCACCGAAGCTTCAAAATTGAGCAATTTTTCATGTAGTTCATCAAAGGTTATAAGCGTGTCTCTGGCTTGGACAACACGTGTTAGTTCTTTATATTCATCGCAAGTCCATCAAGTATCTTGTCTGTGAGATCTTCTGCATCTAGTGGTGCTCCAAAAAGGGCAAGCTCATCAACCTTTGCCTTTATGGATTGCAGAAACGATGTGACACTTTCAGATCCTTTGGTGATCATCTTGAGTTGGCTTTTGGCCTGTTTGATGCGTCCACGAGAAGGCGTGGCGTAGGTGGTGGCCAAGATAGTCTATGCTTCGCGAGCGGTCTTGGCTTGAGCAATGAATGGTATGATTGTGTGGGAGATGGAGCCAATGATGGCATTCAAGATTAACTGGTCTTGTCGAATCCAGAGGATGTGAGCAGAGGGTTTGATCTGGTGGTGTCATTTTGTGTGAGAGTGGCTGAGGGACATGGCTTAGAGCCATCAATACAGCCTAAGAAATCATAGCCAATGAAGAGGGTGTGAAATTGCAGTTTCCATGAGAGGTAATTGCTGGAAGTGAGTTTTAGAGGGGTTTGGGCAACAACATTTATGCTGATAAGGGTGTTGTGGGATTCATTCGTGTAGAGAATGGAAGGGGAGGAGTTAGTCATCCTTTATTGGAGTTGTTTATCTTTGGGTTTGCTCTGATACCATGATATAACAACAAAACTCATTCATTTTTCATTTATTATTGACTAATCAGTAGTATAAATATACCAGGGAAATAACCAAGAATGGTTGAAGATCCCACAAACTAGGAATTAGTTACAATAATACAAATTGAATCCTACAAACTGAATCCTGTATAAGTCAAGCAGTTGAGAACAACTGATTCTCTCTATAACAACTGATTCTCTCTATTACTCTCCTAGTATCGATGTTTTAAAAGCGTTGAGGTTGTATTTCTTCATTCATTCCTTGATGAAATCATCGGGTTTCCCTGATCTATTCAAGCTTTGTAGCTCTTAACGTTTCGCCAATAATTGGCCATCCTAAGCTTCCTGGAGGAAGATGAGGATTCTTTTTCATGTCGAATGAATCTGCGAAGTAGTAAATATGCAAGAGTAGCAAAACCTAATATGAAGTAGAGCAAAATTTCTGATGTAGTGGAATCCATTGAAGGAGATGGAAGGGAAAACAAACTAGAAAGGAAGATCACCACCAATAACAGAGGCTGATCATTATCCAAACCATTGACTACTATCAACCAATAATCCCTTTGTTTTCATTTTTTTATAGGAGAATTAATTGTATTGTCAAACAAAGTTTAAAATTATTCCCAATTTATTTAAAATGAGTATATTCACTGTTGTTAAGACAGAGCACCTTACAAACAGGGTTATGTATTATTCTATTAAACAGTGGCTTTTGATTTTGATTTTTAATTTTGTCAAACCATGTAAACTTCATTATCCCATGTTATGTCGTACTTCAAAAATCCATAATATCAGGTAGTACATCCTCGACTCCTCTTTTTTTTTTTTTTTTTTGATGAGGCTGGCCATATCAATTTTTGATTCCAGTGGATTTATTTATTTATTTAGTGATAGAACTTTATGAACTGAACTTGATAGAACTGTATGAACTAAACTGGATCTTTGTGTTGATCAATCTAAACACAGAGTATCCTCTTCTCTATTTATAACAATGTATGAGATTACAAATGATTCAAGAGATACATTCCACTTGACACTAACAAACTTCAAATAGATTACAACTCATTACAACTCATGCTAACCATCTAACAACTGTACAGACTAACCATCTAACAGACTATTTTGTATCTATTCTATCATCCCCCCTCAAGGGCAAGGGAGCAAGACCAAGATGGGATTTGAGGTAGGTGAACCTTGCACTTGGAAGATGCTTGGTTAGAAGATCCGCAGGTTGCTCAGTGGTAGGAACATATTGGAGAAGCAAAGCACCTTGGAGAACATGGTCACGGATGAAATGCAAATCAATCTCAATGTGTTTAGTGCGTGCATGAAAGACTGGATTCTTGGCAAGATGGTAGGCACTGACGTTGTCATACCACAGAATGGGAGGACCAGGAAGTGGAATACAAAGTTCCTTTAACAAAGCTTGGATCCAGATGACTTCAGAAGTGGCAATAGCAAGTCCACGATATTCAGATTCAACACTGCTTCTGGAGACAACACGCTACTTGGTGGCCGACCAAGAAATGAGAGTACCACCTAAGTAAACCAAGTAACCACTGGAACTGCGTCTGTCATCGGGATTGGCTCCCCAGTCAGCATCAGAGAAGGCTTCAAGAGCAAGGTCGCGTGTAGGATGAATGAGTAAGCCATCATGAGAGGAGCCTTTCAGGTAGCGGAGAATGCGTTTGACAGCCAACCAGTGGGACGTAGTGGGCGCTTGCATAAACTGGCAGGCCTTATTGACAGCAAAAGCAATGTCTGGCCTTGTCATGGTGACATATTGGAGAGCACCAACAATGCTGCGATAGGTAGTAGCATTCATGAGAGGAGTGCCATCAAGCTGAGATAATGACTGTCCAACAGCACCAGGAGTAGGAGAGGACTTGCAGTCTACCATAGCAGCACGTTGAAGAAGGTCAGAGATATACTTAGCTTGGTTGAGATGAAGAGAACCATGACATCGATGAACTTCAATACCCAAAAAGTAGGACAAGGGCCCCAAGTACGAAGAGCAAAAACTGAATTAAGCTGAGTTATGAGAGAAGAAATGAGGCTGGAAGAGCTGCCAGTAACAATGATATCATCCACATAGACCAATAGTATAAGAATGGAATGCTTATCCACCTTGAGAAACATAGAACTATCAGTCCGAGAAGCAAAGAATCCCCATCTCAGAAGTGCACAACTAAGCTTAGAAAACCAAGCACGAGGAGATTGTTTTAGTCCATATAAAGACTTGCGTAACTTGCAAGCCTTGGATGGACACTGGGCATCAGTAAAACCAGGAGGTTGAGTCATGAAAACCTGTTCTTCAAGATCCCCATTTAAGAATGTATTATGAACATCAAGTTGGCGTATGTCCCACTGAAAACTGACCGCAATAGTGAGGATAATGCGAATGGTGGCAGGCTTAACCACTGGACTAAACGTTTCAAAATAATCCAATCCATGAGTTTGATTAAAACCTTTAGCAACAAGGCGGGCTTTATACCTGTCAATACTCCCATCAGGTTTGAACTTAAGCCGAAAAACCCATTTACAACCAATGATGTTGCCATTAGTAGGAGGATCAACTAAAATTCAAGTGGCATTCCTATGCAACGCAACGATCTCTTGTTCCATAGCATGAACCCAGTGAGGATCCTTGAGAGCTTGGCGGAGAGTGGTGGGTTCAGAAGTCTTAACCACAGACAAGTCAATCACCTGTTTCTTCTTAGAGATGACAGTCATGGACCGAGTGATCATGTGTGGAGGATCAGATGTAGGAAAAGGTGTGGGAAGAGAAGGAATAGGAGCAAGAGAAGGAATGAGAGTAGGCACTAATGAGAGTAGGCACTACATTAGGAGAAGGAATGAGAGTAGAGACTATAGGAGAAGTGGAAGAGGGAACTGATGAAGGCAAGAGAGGAGAGCAATGCATAGGGAGGCAGGACTCATCAAAGACTATATTAGGAGAAATATAGACTCGGCCAGAAGTACGATCTAAACACGAGTATCCTTTATGTTCTAAACTATACCCAAGGAACACACAAGCAACAGATCTATACTGAAGTTTATGCCTGTTGTATGGACGAATGAAAGGATAGCAAAGACATCCAAAGACATGAAGTGCCCGATAATCAGGTAGACGATGAAGGAGAACTTGATAAGGAGATTTATTACGAAGCACCTTAGTTGGCATTCGATTGATGAGAAAAACAGCAGCTTGAAAAGCATATTGCCAAAATTGAAATGGCATATGTGCATGAGCTAACATAGCAAGACCAGTCTCAACTACATGTCGGTGTCTACGTTCCACTCGACCATTCTGGGAAGAGGAGTGTGGACAAGAAAATCTATGACGGATACCAGACTCCAATAAGAAGGGTTTAAACACTTTGAACTCACCTCCATTATCAGATTGAAGACATTTGATGGAAGTATTGAATTGATTCTCAACTTGAATCTTGAATAATTTGAAGACAGCTAGAGCATGTCCTTTAGACTGAAGTGGGAAGAACCAGATGAAGCGTGAAAAATCATCAACAAACAGAATGAAAAACTTTGCACCAGAAGTTCATTTGATGAATGCAGGACCCCAGATGTCCATATGAACAAGTTCTAAAGGACTAGAAGCATGAAAAGATGATAAAGAAGTAGGTAATCTATGACTTTTGGCAAGTTGACAAGATGAACAAACTGATGAACAAGTAGATTTAGTGAGTGGAACATTACAAAGTTTTAATATCTGATGGACAACATCTTTTGAAGGATGGCCTAGTCTATAATGCCATAATTGTTCAAGATTGTCAATACAAGAAGAACTAGAAGTTGTAGATACATCAGATATGCTAGAGCTAGACACATTGGACATATTTGACATGTCCAATATGCTATGACTGGAACTAGTAGACAAGCTAGGACTGGAACTAGTAGGCATGCTATGACTGGGACTGGAACTGGTAGCTAGTGCAGCCTTGGAGACAGGAAGAACTGGTAGCTTGTATAGCCCATTTTCAAGACTGCCTCGAGCTAGAACCTTCCTCGAAATTGGATCCTTCACAAAGAAGTAATTGGACCAGAATTCAATGAATACATTGTTATCAGTACAAAATTTAGTAACACTGACCAAATTGGTTGATAAAGAGGGAACATGAAAGACTTGCTTTAGAAGAAAGGGAGTGTGATGAGAGGAAGAGAAAGATAATGAACCGACATTAGTAATAGGAAGAGAAGAACCATTACCAACCGTAACCTTGTCTGAACTTGCGTATGGAGAAGAATTAGTGAGACCAACATGATCATTAGTCAAGTGGTGACTTGCTCATGAATCCAAGTACCAACCCTCATTATGGAATGGGTTAGATACTGCTGCTAAGGCTGGCATAGTCGGTTTAGGATCAACTGAAAAGCCTGAATTCAAAGGACGTGCTGATTGCTGAAAGTTAACATCAAAGCGATGATAACAAGCTAGGGCTATATGACCAAATTTGCCACATAACTGACATTGTGGTCGATCACTAGACAGTTTATTATAATGACCACCTTGTTGTCCATATTGCTGGCCATAATACTGACCACTGGAGTTTCTTGCACGGCCGCGTCATCTATGAAACTGGCTGCCATAACTCCTTCCTCTGCCTCGACCAAATGGTTGTTTATTACCAGAGTTGCTACATTTGCTGAGATGGTTGGTATGTTGTCTATAGAGCTTTGTTGCTCCAGTCTGTTTTCAAATGACAGCAGCATACTGTGAATAGACTCAAGCGAGATCTGATCATCTCGGACATTGATGGCTGTGACTACGGGGTTATATTCAGTGCCTAGTCCATTTAAGAGGTTCATTATATGATCTTGATCTGAGATTACCTCTCCAATAGCTGCTAGATTGTCTGCAACACCCTTGATTTTCATGATATAATCAATCATGGACAGTGAACCCTTCTTGGTAGACTACAAATCCAAACGTAATTGCATGATTCTTGCTCTTGAGGAAGAAGAAAAGATCTGTTCTAAAGCCTTCCAGGCTGAGAAAGAGGTAGTATGACCAATGATTTGAGCCATGATTGCTGGTGTAAGTGAGGCATAAATCCAACTGAGTATGGTGCGATCTTGTTTTCTCCAAGCAACAAAGGCAAGATTGATAACTCCTGGACTTAGTTCCTTTGTTGGACAAATCGAAATTCCTTCAATGAAGTCTTCAAAACCATTAGCAAAAATGACATTCTCAATTTGAGACTTCCAAAGTATATAGTTGGATCGATCTAATTTTACTGGTAGAGAATGGTTTAAGACTTGATAGGAAGGAGAAGAAGACACATTGGATGTCTGAACATTATTGAGGGAGCCAGAGGAAGACGAGGATTGTGTCGCCATTGATAGGAGAGACTCAAAGCTCTGATACCATGATAGAACTTTATGAACTGAACTTGATAGAACTGTATGAACTAAACTGGATCCCTGTGTTGATCAATCTAAACACAGAGTATCCTCTTCTCTATTTATAACAATGTATGAGATTACAAATGATTCAAGAGATACATTCCACTTGACGCTAACAAACTTCAAACAGATTACAACTCATTACAGCTCATGCTAACCATCTAACAACTATACAGACTAACCATCTAATAGACTATTTTGTATCTATTCTATCATTTAGTTGTGTATTGCGGCCTCACAGCTTGCATCTTAATATTGTAGACATCACGCATGATGAGTTCATTTGAGAATTTATTTGGCCTGATGCATGAGAAGAGTGCTTCGGTTGCTCTTGCTCAATATCCCGGTGAACTCCATTTTTGTAGTATTTCGTAGCTGGCAGTGGGTTAATGCTATGGATTTTTCTTTTTTCTTTTTTTTTTCTTCACCATAAGATGTGAAGAGATCCGTGGGTTTTAGGCTGTTCATCCGGAATAAGGGATGCCTTTTTCAGTGAGACCAATAAATGTTTTCTATAGATGTATTTGATAAGGTAACAAAATGCTGAGTTGTATCATCTACTTCAATTTTATTTTATATCCTCTGTTGAAATTGTTTTTGAAAATTCTAGTTTTCCTGCTAGTTTTTTCAGAGTATTGGAACCAAAATTGTTACTTTAGGATCTAAACCGAATCAAAGTCATGTGCGAGAACTGAATCAAAATTGTTACTTTGGGATCTAATTATCTCATTGGAAACTCAAGCTCCCACCTGAACTCATTAACTAGGTTGTGTAGAAAAACAAGTATTTCAACTCTAGCTTGCAAGCTCCTTTACTGGGCACATTCTGGGTCATCCTTCAAATGGTAGGTAACTGTATGGAGTGAGCGTGTCTTGATCGAACCTGGATGGATCAATCTTTTCTGGTCATCCTCCAAGGACTTTTTGGTAACAATCAGGCATTTCAGCAGATACTTCATCAACATCATCATGGTTGATGGTTGCAGGTTGCAGGCTGCAGCACTTGTATCATGCCCTGAATCCATCATAAGTATAACATTATCAACAATATCTCCTTATCGCTTTACTGCTTTGCATATTCTCATCTCTAACATTCATCAAATGTGAAACGAAGTCATGTTCTACTACGCCATGTGAACCTTTCTCCATCCATTTCCTTCCAATAACCTTTAAAATTTCTCGATGGATTATATTAGCTGAGTTAACTGCCTTATAGTGTCTAGTCCCTGGGAAGTAAATGGGGAGCTGAAACATTCCTTCGAGCAGAATATTGAACTCATTCATGAGCATTTCTTGCCATTCTACATCGTAAACAGGCAATCATAAATGCGTACATTTTTATCAATGAAAATGCCAACATTTGTCCTTCCAATCCAATCATCTTGATGAGACATTTCTTACAAGTTTTGTCAAACCTTTCAACAAGTTGGTGCATTACTTCTTGATGCAAAAAGGATGTGACCATTTTACGAGTTCTTGTTGCTTCTTCGTAAGGTGCTGTAAAGAAGGAAAAGGAATCACCAAACAACTTCTTGAGAGTAGTAGGCTACCATGTCAAGACCAAACGCTTCTCCATTGTGAACAAGAACATGTTACCATCAGCTCTACACAAAACAATTGTTTTTTTTTTGGTCAAATTATGTATTATGGTTCTTTTTATGTAACTTCAAGCTTTTCCGTGAAAAGTTGAACATAGGCTGATTTGGTTAGACATGTTTTTGCAGTCATAAATGTTACTATCAGATAAATAAAATAATTCTCAACCTTTTAATCAAGGATTGTGATTTCATCTTTCGAATTAATTTGGTTTCTGATTTTAAGAAATATTTCGTTGTATGCAAAAAAAAACATAAAAATTTTAAAATTATATGAAACATATATGAATATGTGAAAAAGTAAGATCCATAGATAAATCAATTGATTTATTAAAAATAGGTGATCATAATGTTTTGGATTTAACACGAAAATATTGAAATTTATAAAAAAAATGATGAAATATTTTGGCGGAACAAATGTAATTTGCTTTATAAATTTTTGGATTTTACATGAAAGTGCCAACATTATGAAAAACACGAAATAATGTACTTTTCAATTTTGAGTATTTTAAATTTCGAGATATCAAAAAACAAAATATTTCGCAAAGTTTCGGAAAATTTCGTAAAATCATATTCATTGCTTCTAGTTCTTCCTTGTGCCAGCCGCGAAGAGGTTGGTTCCCATCCTCTTGTTTTTTCGATTCTTTTTCTATCTTTGCATAGTATTTATAGTTGCATCGTTGATGATTTTGGGTTAGACTTCTTTTGAGCCTGCCTTACCAATGATTTTGGAGATTGAAGGAAGGAGGCTGGTTTAACTCCTGTACTGATTTTAAGTCCTTCCTTTTCTAAAATCAAGGTTATCAAGGAAGTGTTGAGTCCCCAATCTAGAAAATATCTCGCCCCAAAGTCTCTAACCTCCCTTATATTACATTCTATTACTAACATTATTTTCTAAACGAAGGGTCCTTGTTACCTAGTAATTAATTCCTGAGTGCCTTTAGGAACTTGTACTCTTCAAGAAACTGTGGCACACAAAAATCTATGGAACTCTAATATAGTAGAGTTTTGCTGGGCGTGCAACTAGTCAGTTTGGGAAGAAAAAAAAAACTGCCGTTGATAATCTCCTGAACAAGTCTTAAAGCAATACAATAGATCCAAATCATAGGCTGGTATAGAAATTGTTAGTATGAAAAGAAAACACTTACTTTGAATGATTCCATCGTTCCATCAGATTTGATACTTGTAAGAATTCCTTTGCCGTCAAGGTCCCCGTTTCTCATTGGCACAACAAACCTGTAAAATAAGAGAAGAATATGATCCACCATACAAATACTACGTCATTGTTTATCTAGCTGAGGAAGCATATATACTTGGCTTGCAGAAGTTTCGCAAGCTGAGCTGCATCTTCTTGGCCTGAAACCAAAGTGAACATAGGCAGCAATTGCTTTATAACTGGAGTGATGACAATATCAGCCTGGGCATTTTGCAGAAATTCCTTATCGTAAACACAGTGGGGTTCGTAGTAAAGAGTCAATTGGTCTTGCTGTGAAGTAATGAGATACCTTGAATACAACAGGGTCGGTTAGATGTGATTAGATCAATTTTAAAGAAAAGAAGTAATTAGCAGATTGAAGCAAGTTTTTGGCTTTGGCCTAATTTTACTTTGTTTAGTGTTTTGTCTCTTTGAGTACATCTTTGTATGGTTTAGTTGAATAAAAATGTCCACTTTAGTGTATGCTGAAATGGAGTTGCAATGTTTAATTTGCACTATGGGGCCTTTTGAGTATTTTGAATTTGAGGACTTAACTTTAGCAACTTGTGTAATGATGCTTCTTTTGAGGGAGGTGTTCTATGGTTTTGTTTTTTTTTTTTGGTAAAGCATTATGCATTATACAATCTTTGGCCAGCTCTAGCAGCCAACTGGTGAGCCTATGTATTGAGGTTCCTACTTGTATGTTTACAATGTCAATTTGAATGGAAAAGACACCTAATAATTCTCAGGTATGTTTTTGATGGTTAATTGGATCATATATGCTATATATATGATATTTTGCTAAAGTTGGTTGCGTATGACTAGATTTATAGTTGGTTTTGACTTCCATGTGTTTGGATCATGATTGGACCATATAAGTTGATCATGGTTGGATCATGTATATTTGTATATAAACTGTAATGTCTTAGAGTAAATATCCTACTGCATGTCTTCATTAGAGGTTGAACAATAGTCATATGAATTCATTAGAGGTTAAACAATAGTCATAAAACGTTCATCAAATTCTAATTAGATATGACATATAGCATATAGGCATAACCATACATGCTTCATGTAGTGATGATAGATTGGCTTCATGCATGTAGTGATCATATAGAGGAATGAAACTACTTTCGAGTTGTGTCATACAGTAGCATATATTTGCTTCATAAAATACCTCTTGTAATAAATAGATGAGAGATTCACAAGGTAACGGTAAACGAAAAGATTATAAAACTTGGACCGTGGAAGAGAGCAATGCTTTGCTCCAGCTCATGGTTGAAGGCGCCATGCTTGGGTTCAGGGATATTAATGGTGTTATAAGTAAAACAACCGTAAAGGCAAAGTTAATTCCAAAACTTAAGGAGATAACTTATAGCCAGTATCAAAGCCGAGTGAAATGGTTTAAGAAGCAATACAACAATTATTCTCATGGCTAAACCACCGCTACCTGATACCACACCACCTAACATAAGAGAAAGTACAAGGTTTTATCCTTTCTTTAAGGTACGCAATGTAAGTTTTATAGCAAATATTTATATCACTGTATTGCTTTAATATTGGTTTTTTTTCTTCTTTTTATACATATGTTGTAATTATTTTTCTTTTTTTCTCAGGATTGTATTGGAGCTATTGATGGCACACATATTCTTGCAACGGTTGTTGGACGTGAGGTCAGTAGATTCAGGAACTGTCATGGGAAACTATCACAAAATGTTTTAGCAGCTTGCAACTTTGATTTACAATTCATATATGTGCTTAGTAGATGTGAGGGTTCTGCTCATGATTCGAAATTGTTAAATGATGCTATTTCTAGACGAAATGGACTCAAAATACCATCAGTTATAATTTTACGTGCATTAAAAATGCATCAAACTTATTGAATTTTATACCATATAGTATAAAGTATAAACATACTAATTGCACATTTTTTTATGATCAGGTAAATATTACCTTGGAGACTGTGGATTTTCAAATCGACGTCGATTTTTAGCTCCATTTCGTGGCACTCAATATCATCTCAAAGATTTTGGCGGTCCAGGAAACCATCATGTCAATGCAATTGAGTTATTTAATCTTCGTCATGCTTTATTGAGGAACGTAATTGAGAGAATATTTGGAATATTCAAGTCGCGGTTTACAATTTTCAAATCAGCACCACCATTTCCTTACAAGACACAAGCAGAGCTTGTTTTGGCATGTGCAAGATTGCATAATTTTCTTCGACAAGAATGTCGTTCAGATGAATTTTCTCCTGAACCAGAAAATGATCCGGTAGAGAATGATGAAGATAATTTTGAATGGGATGATATTCAAACCCAAGAGCAGCAAAGAAAAAATGATAATCAATGGAGAATGAGTATTGCTAATCAAATGTGGGCAACAGCTCAAGCAAACATCAACGTTGCTAACAATGATAATGAAGAAAGTGACCATGAAGGAGAAGAATGATCATAATACAATTTTATGGACGTTTACTTCTTATTTTAAAGATGCTAATTAACGACCTTTTTTTTCTAATTTTTTTTAGCACATGTATCTCTATTTTATGGACGTTTTTTTGTTTCATCACTATTTACCAACTTCTTTTTTATCTTGCAAATAATTAGAAATCTGTAAAAGTCGTTCATACAAAGTTCGTTGATTTTCATATATCTCTAGAAAGTCTGTAGCAAAAGTCTATGGATTTAAGAAATCAGCAGAAGTCCGTGGACAATTTAAAGAGTCTGTGGACAATTTAAAGAGTCCGTGGACTTTTCAAATTATTTATCAATTCCATAAGAATCCATATACAATACACCCCCGAAAATCTTTGATAGGAGGCTGACAAACTATTGAACTTTGTTATTTATATCTAACACTACAAAGTCCATGAGAATCCATGAATATGAATGATATTTTGAATACCCTAAAACTTTTGTGGACTTTCTGAAATCCATATTGAATACCCCTAGACTTTGTGGATTTCAGAAAGACTTTTTAAAATCCTGATTGAATACCCCTAGACTTTTGTAGACTTTTTAAAATCCAAATTAAATACACTTGAATTTTCAAAATCTATGAAATTTATTAAATTGCCCACAAAATCTAGATACAATACACCCCCTAATTCTTCGAATTTCCCTTGACTTTCAACCTTTAAGGTTCATCATTTATTTGATTTAAAATAAATAAATAAGTTTACATTGCCAAACAATTGAGAGAAGGAAATTTTTTTTCGTTCTTCCATGAACTCTTAAAAAACAATGGCATCAACAAGAAATCTTGATTTTGCAATGTTTCGGGCACAGAGAGGAGTAATCACCTCCTTCAACACTCCATTTTCACCCAAATTGGTAAGCGAACCAACTTCATCTCTGCTTGTAAGGTTTTCAATTCTCCTTAGTCATTTCCATTTTAAACCGTTCAATTGTCTCTTGTAGGGTTCAAGCAAAACTCTCAGGGTTTCAAGGAACTTGGGGTTTCTGAGAGAAGAGAAGAAGAAAAAGAAGAGATTTTCATCTAATGTTAATCACGAGTTACTCAAACCACAATGCACCCGATCAACAACCAGCAATGGCCAAGGCAATGTGAGTTGCACTTACTCTCCTTCTTCTCGAATCTTGTTGATTTGAATATTAGACATTAGGGTTTTTCATTTAGTTCTTATGAAGCTTATTGTCACAAACGTGACTATCAGATTCAGAAGAAAATGGAAAATAGAATTGGATTAATGATAGAATCTGGTTACAATGCTTCTTGGTTCCGTGAACAAGAGACCTAGAAAGCTTTTAGCAAAAACAACGTTTTGTTTTTGTTTTTTTTTTTTTTTTGTGTTTTACACTTTTTGCATCTTCTCTTTAAAAAATAGCCACAACAACAAAAAAAAGATTGACAAACATGGCCACTTTTGGGGCAAGTCTTGGCTAGCAAACTTGGCTGGCTAGAATTGTTGCTTCTGTGTTCTCTTCTTTCTCTATTTAATTAGAGTAAGTCTAGCCAGCCAGGTTTGCTAGTCACTTTTGGGGTAAGTCTTGGCCTTTTTACACGTTTTATCCATTGTTTTAAAAACACAATCACAAACACCACCTATAGAAGGGGTGGAATTGTAAAAGAGCCAAGACTTGGCCCAAAAGTGACTAGCAAACATGGCTGGCTAGAATTGTTGATTTAACTATAGTGAATGTAACAAACATTTGAAATGGCTCAGCTGATGTGTACCACGTGTGTGGCTCAGATGGCTTCAACTAACTAAAGAAAGGTAATGACTAAAACACCCTTGATTTGAACATTTGAAATTGGCGCTTTAATTTCGCGCCCCACAGTCTGCTCTTCTTTTATTTTTTGCCATTGATTCTTCACTTCAGATCATGACAATACCCTCTACTCTTCCAAATCCATGTCCTCAAGGATTGAAAGCAAGAAACATAACCTTGATGTGGTTCCAATCCTCCCACGTTGCTTCTTGTGGAGTCGAGTTCTTCCATTGAATCAGAACTTGTGTCACAGCTCGGTTGTGTCTAGGCACCATCCTTCTGCTCAATACTGCAAGTGGTTCAGCTCTAAAGTTGCCCCGATCAACAACAAGTGAAGAAGGGGGGCTGGAATAGTGATGGATCCAAGTTTTTCTTGAGTTGAGACACATGAAAAACAAGGTGGATTTTTTTTATCGATGTGGAAGCTATAATCGATATGCAACTATGCCAATTATGTCTGTGACTTGGAAAGGGCCATAGTATCTGGCAGAAAGCTTAAGATTACGGCGAATACTCGCAGAGGTTTGCTTGTAAGGTTGTAACTTCAGGTAGACCCAATCACCCACTGAGGGATCATATCTATTCTTGTTCGCATAAATTTTCATTCTTTCCTGAGCTTTGTGTAACTTCTCTTTGAGAACTTGTAACATGTGATCTCTGTCTTGCATATAACGTTGGACATCAGGGACATTGAGGTTGGAAATTGGGGGTAGAGCCAATAGAGGGGGAGTGTAACCATAAAGTGTTTTGAAGGGGTTGTCTTGAAGGTTTGTGTGATATGAAGTATTGAACCAATACTCCGCAAGGTAGAGCCAATGAGACCACTTGGAGGAGGCATCTCCAATTATACACCTCAAGTAAATTTTTAAACAGGCGTCGATATGCTCCGTTTGGCCGTTTGTCTGTGAATGATATGCTGAACTTAAGGTGGGCTTGGTACCCAAGGCTGCAAAAAGATCCTGCCAGAAAGCAGAAAGCACTGATGAACACTTTATCCCAGTCTGATACAATAGACATAGGTAAGCCATGGAGTTTGTAGATGTTATGAAGGAAAAATTCAGCCACTGTAATTGAGGTGAAGGGACGGGATAATGCCAAAAAGTGACTGTAGTTAGTCTGTCCACAATGACTATAATGACAGTTTTATTTGCAGAAGGTGGGAGTCCCTCAATGAAGTCCATTAAGATGTGTTGCCAAGCTTGTTCAGGGACAGGGAGTGGCTGGAGTAGACCCCCATACTAAGTTTGGTCATTTTTGTTTCTTTGACAAACGTCACAATCAGTGAAGTAGTGTGACTTCATCCCTGGCCAATAAAAGTACTGCCGTAGCCTTTGATAGGTTGTTTGGATGCCTGAATGACCCCCCATTGCTGAGCTGTGAAAGGCTGTTAACAACTGTTGCTTTAGGTTTCCTGTGGTGCCTATATAGACCATTCCATGATGCTTTAATAGCCCTTGTATTAGTGAGTAAGGAGAACTAGTCTGTCATAACACTATGTTGTTGAATAAGTGAGGTTGCGTGTTGGTCCTGTGTATAACTTCCCAAGACCTCTTGTACCCACTGGGGAATAGCAGTAGATAGTGCTAAGCATTGATTGTCCATTGTAGACTTCCTGGAAAGTATTAGCAGCAGTTGGACACGCCAAGCTTCCTGTAACTTTGTTTCTAACAAGAGAACTCTGAGAGTGCAATGAAGTTGCACTTGGTTGAAGGTAAGTAGACTCAACAACGTGGACTTCAGTAACAGAGTCCTGGGAGTGCAAAGGAGTTGCACTTGGTTGAAGGTAAGTAGACACTGCAACTTGGCCTTCAGTAACAGAGTGCTGAGAGTGCACTGGAGCTGATCCTGGCTGAATGTAAGTAGGTTCTGCTGTATTGCTTTCACTGGGCAGACCTTGGTACTCAGCTATAGTGCTTCTTGACAGGGCATCTGCTGCCTGGTTCTCCATTCCCTTCTTGTAGAAAAGGTCGTAACCATACCCTAGGAGCTTAGAAAGCCATCTCAGAAAGTGCTTTATACTCTGATGATCAGTGTATATGTGGAACCTTGACCCTAGGAGATAGGACCTCCATTTGTGGACAGGCATCACTATGGCTAGCAACTCTTTTTCATAGGTAGATAATGTAAGGTTTTGTGGTCCTAAGGCCTTACTAAAGTAGGCAATAGGCTTCCCTTCCTGAGACAACACAGCTCCATGATAGACCTCCGATAAGGTTTACTTATGCGAGAAGGAAGAACTGCTGAATTCTGGTTGAGACAGGCTGTTTTGGGTGTTGCATTATGAAGTCAGTATTGTATATGGTTGCAGCTGCTTTGCAGATTCCAGGCTGTTACAAGGTGGTTGCTGATGCTCTGTTAAGTAGGTATCTGTAGGATAAGATTCTGTTAGGTGCTCTGTTAAAGAGTCTGTTAGGTGCTCTGTCAGTGGTTATGTTAGATATAGGTGTTCTGTTAGTATTACTGTCATGTTAGATACTTGTATAAATAGGAAATCAATAAGAGAAAGAGGTATTCATTGATTTGTAAACTCATTGTGCAATTGAGCAATTGCTCTACAGGAGATTGGGCATCTCAAATTAGCCCTTTTGATATTCAATACATTTCCATTCATTCCTATAACTACTGTCCTTACATAGGTTACAATTACAAGTCCCTTATTTTCAGTCTACACATCTTTGTCAGTGTTGGTAACTCTGCAAGGAACTCATCTTTTGTCAATTCTGGATCTGCCAGTATTTCTGCTTCCATCCTGCCAAACATTGCAACACACAGGTCAGTTCTTATCACTCCAACTCCCCTTGAACATGCATCTGTTCCCAAGGTGAAAGGCTTAGTGAAGTTTGGGAGAGTGAGAACTGGAGATTGGCACATGGCTTGTTTTAACCGGAGGAAGGCTTGTGTAGCTAATGTAGACCATTGGAAGGAATCGTTTT
The DNA here is from genome assembly GCA_963556465.1 of Berberis vulgaris. NCBI lineage: Eukaryota > Viridiplantae > Streptophyta > Magnoliopsida > Ranunculales > Berberidaceae > Berberis > Berberis vulgaris. The sequence continues at coordinate 84,043,835 of OY747129.1, forward strand.
TTAGTAAGTCTGTTAATGGCTGAGCCATGAGTCCATAGTGCCTAATGAACTTTTTATAGTATCCAGTCAAGCCCAAGAATCCCCTTAATTGTTTTATGTTGGAAGGAGTAGGCCATGAGGTCATTGCTTCAATCTTGGTAAGGTCAGCCTCCACCCCTTTTGCACTAATAATGTGCCCTAAGTACTCTAGCCTAGGTTGCATAAAAGAGCACTTGGAGAGTTTGGCATAAAGTTTATGTTGTCTCAAGGTGGATAGAACTAGGTGGAGATGTTCAAGATGGAGAGCCATGGAAGAGCTATACACCAAGATATTATCAAAGAACACAAGGAAAAACTTTCTTATTGAAGTTTGAAAAACTTGGTTCATAAGTGCCTGGAAGGTTGAAGGGGCATTGGTGAGGCCAAATGGCATGACCCTAAATTCGAAATGTCCATGGTAGGTTTTGAAGGCTGTTTTGGGAACATCTGAGGGGTGTACCAATATTTGGTGGAATCCTGACCTTAGATCAAGCTTAGAAAATATGGCAGCTCCATATAGTTCATCAAACAACTCATCAATTAGGGGTATTGGGAACTTATCCTTTATAGTCAGTTCATTTAACCTTCTATGATTCACACAAAATCTCCAAGTGCCATCCTTCTTTTTGACTAGCAATATAGGGGCCCCAAAAGGGCCGTGGGAGTGTTGTATAAGGCCTTCCTCCATCATCTCCTTTACCAGTTGTTCAACTCAACAACTGTCTTTTGCATGTAAGAAACTTTGTAAGGATGTTGGGTAGGAGGATTACTTCCTGTTTTAAGGGGTATTTGGTGGTTTAAAGGTCTATTTGGAGGAAGCTCGGTAGAGTCAACTGTGGGTGGTATGGTTGTGGTATAGGAGTGGCAGTTATTGAGAAAATATGACCAAAAAATGTTGGGGTATGTTTCTTTATGAATTTGGATAGGCTTCTAGTTTCAAGTAGACATGGTTTTCCTGTGTCTGTACATCCCTGTAAGGTAATGGGGTTGCCATTCATGTGTAGTGTCATTTGTAATTTCTGTAGATTAAGAGTGATATCCCCAAATAGTTTAAGCCAGTCTCCCCCAAGTACCATATCATAACCTCCCAAAGATAATAACATGACCCTTCCTTCAAACATTCTTCCTTGCATAGTCCATTGTAAGTTTGGGCATACGTCATTACTAATTAATTGTTGCCCATTTGCCACCCTCACCAGCATTTGAGGAGTCATGGTTGTTGGCCATCTAGTTTCCTTAATGATTCTAGGATCCACAAATGAGTGTGTGCTTCCGGTGTCAATAAGAATAAAGATGGTCTTCTTCTTTGTTAATCCCTTGAGAAGAAATGTGTTTGTAGATAGACTTCCATGCATAGCGTGAAGGGAAACCTCCATATCAGTCTGCACTTCCTGCATTAGATCTTCCATCTCCAGTGAGTTGCCTACCTCTTCTTCCTGAATCTGAAGGTAGAGATGTTGCTACTTGCAAGTATGCCCTGCCTTGTACCGTCACAGTTATAACATAAACTCCTCTCTCTTCTACTCTTCATCTGTGCCGGAGGAAGCCTCTTGATAGGTGGTATGGTCATAGGGGATCTATTTGCTGAAGGTTGGCTTACATTTGGTCTGTTGGTATTGGACTATGGTTGTTGTGTGGTGGGTGTCACACTGTAAGTTCCTGTTCTGAGGGTGGAGGATTGATTAGGTTGGTAGTGGGTGGTTCTGTTTTGAGCATTGTAGGTGATATAACCTTTTGGTTGGGGTTGGTTATGAGTTGTTGCCTCTTGCATTCTTGCAAGAGAGAAGGCTTGATTGACTGTAGATGGTTTAAACTGAACCAATGACTTGATTTCTGACCTTAGACCACTAAGAAAGCTTAGTACGAAATATGTTTCATCTAGGTGGGAATTATGGGACAACATTAGAGATTTTAACTCTTCAAATTGGTCATAGTAATCACCCACAATGGATTCTGGTCTTAGCTTATTGAATGAGTCCACATAATTGTTCAAAACAGCTTCCTCAAACCATTCATATAAGTCTTGAACAAATGTTTACTACTAAATCATTTCCTTGCCCACCTGGTAGTCCAAAAACCACATGTCCGCCCTACCATTCCGGTGTATAAATGCGATGCCTACCTTGTTCTCCTCCCTTAATTGGTTCATACCTTGGCTCTCCCAAGGAGTTTGGGAGAGGGACCTGTTAGAGAGGTTTGTTGTTCCAGATAAGTGAGTCTGAGTTGTGTTTCTAGAACTGCTGGCTCCTGCTAAAACTTGATTTGTCTGTAAGAGTTTGATCATTTGTTCAAACCTAGCCTCTAACTTCTTCTCCTGAATCTCACTAATCTGTGTGAGTTTCTGTAATTCTCCCTTGAGCGATTCAATCTGTCCAGTCTCCCTCATAAACTGCTCTATCTCCTTGGATCTCGTCTCTATGTTGGATCTATGATTGAATTTGTTTCAGAGTATGGAAGGTAATGAGGGCTTTGATACCAATTGTTGTGTAGTTAAAACAACGTTATAATGATGATATAAGTTCGATATAATGCTTAACGGATATGAGTCGTTACGTTATGAGATTATCATGTTTTTGTATCACGGCTCCGATATAACGCCGTTATATGGTCGTTATTGAGATAACATTTTTTTTTCCAATAACGCCGTTATAATTTTTTGTTCTAATATATATAAAAATACCCATTTCATTCTCAATCGAAGAAGAAGAATCAAACCTCGCCATCGCCGATTGACAGATAATCAGACATCGCTGGTTGACAGAGAACGAAAGAAGAAGAAGGGAAGAAAACGAAGATTCAATCGCACTATCTATTGCGATCTCACTCTCATACGAAGTGGATATGTTTTTTATTTATGTTTTGATGTTTTTGAATTTAATGTTATGAACATGATTTTTTTTTTCTCTATAATACATTAAAACTTTGTAGGGGTATATAACACAAAATATTTTGTTATATACCGTTATATCATGTTATATCTCGTTATAACCTATAACGTTCCTGGACCGTTATGGGTCCGTTATCCGTTTTAATTGCATAGACCAATTGTCACAAACGTGACTATCAGATTCAGAAGAAAATGGAAAATAGAATTGGATATCTGATAGAATTTGGTTACAATGCTTTGCTGGTTCCGTGAACAAGAGACCTAGAAAGCTTTTAGCAAAAACAACATATCTTCTGTGTTCTCTTCTTCCTCTATTGAACTACAGTGAATGTAACAAACATTTGAAATGGCTCAACTGATGTGTACCATGTGTGGCTTCAACTAACTAAAGAAAGGTAATGACTAAAACACCCTTGATTTGAACATTTGAAATTGGCGGTCTTTAATTTCGCGCCCCACAGTCCGCTCCTCTTTTATTTTTCTGCTTTTGATTCTTCACTTCAGATCATGACACTTTTAATGTAATTGGACCTAATTGTTATCTTCAAATTCAAACAATGCTGCGTGGTTCAAAAACATTTTAACAAATCTAACTAACTAACCGAGTAAATTGATAATTCTTAAATTTTAAAGAAACCAAGAACCGCGCAAGTGAGTTCATGAGCGAGGAGAGTTTGATGATTCTAAGCAATGCCGTGGTGGACCCAAGTTGGATTGTTTTGTAAGGTTTCGATCATAGTGGACGATGAAGAAATGCATTAAAGGGATTTTAGGAATCAGTGGATAGAATTGGATTTTGTGCAAGTTAGAAGACATTTACCTTCTTCCTATTAATGCCCAAGTAGAGGATTAATTTATATTGGAGAGGTGCGAGTGGAAGATGGGAGGACGCCAACCAATTGGTGTCTCAAGATAGTCAATAGGGTTATCTACTCTAGGTGCAATGGATAGGAGAGTGATCTAGCATAAACTCTTTTCTACTTATCAGCTTTCTTTGTTGTGTTGTTTAGGGTTAGTCACCTTCTACTTTCTTTGCATTACATACAGTGTTTAGCAGGTTCCATCTGTGTCATGGAGCCTCCAATCTGTGTGCAGTTTCATGATTATGTTGCTTAAGAGAATGGGTGTTTTGGCTCTGCGGATAGAATTGTCCTCATTCTCGGCATCCAAATCCTCATGGAAACACTTTCAAACGATAAAGTATGGTTACTTCGAGTGCTTTCTCTTAGATGGAAGGGGAGTTAGTTACCCAAGTTGTTTTGTGCTCTTGGTTTCTCCTGTGCATTCTTTTTTTTGTTTGACCATGTACTTCGTGTTGTAGGTATCCTTAGCCTCCTTTTCTTAAATAAAAATTTCAGTAAAAATAAATTAAATAATAATAAAACTATAATAATAACAAATGAAAGAGAAAGGAAGAAAATTTTATTTTTATTTTTATGATCATACAAAGCAAATGAATTTTATGATCAGCAACATGTTCTACTAATTAAAATGTTGAAAAAAAAAATGGTATTCAATTGGTGAAATGTCAATCCATGTGGAATATGCATGCTTAGATAGAAATAATCTTCAAGGACAATCTAGAGGTTATTTATCAGAAAAATATAGATTGGATTATCAGGAAAACATTTTCCTGACCTGAGGAGTTTGAAAATTATCAGCCTAGAAAACATTTTTTCTATTTTGATTTTCATATTTTATATGTTTCACATGGTTCCTGATGTTTAAGATTGAAGTACTGTTCTTTACATCTAATGCCTCTGTTTCCTTTTTCATTTCAAGGTCAGGTTCATGATGTTTCAGATGTCCAGAACTCTGCATCTAACCAAGAAGGTAAGTTCAAACATCTCTGTGATGCGAATGATCACAAAGAAGAAGAATATTTGATTGTAGCTGCTATTTTTGTTGTTTCTCTCATCTGATATATGATTTTGCTAGGCTCTAACGATAAAGGTGGCAGTCAGCAAACAAAACCATTTGCAGCTAGCAAGTACTTACTATGCCTTAAATTTTATTGATCCAAGGCAGTTATTAAAATTTTTTCTTTTAAGTAATACTATGGTAGTGAGTTGATGGTGTTATGCATTCACTGTAGATAATATTCTATTTATGTATAGAATCGAAGAAGGGGGGGGGGGGGGGGGTGCATTTTCTTTGAAGAGACTGTGATGCGTAAAATAACAATCAACCAGATATTACAGCCAAGCCAACTCTTGCGATCATAGCCTTGTCAGCTTTACACAACTTTTGTTCTTTAAATCATTTTTAGTTTAAATTGGTGATGTTAGGAAATCTTGGTGTCGATGAAAGGTTTTGGTTTTGTTGGTCATAGTGTCTTGATTTTCTTTGTAATTTTAACATGGCCATCTTTTATTGCAACATATCTATATGATGGGTCAAGAATCGATACGACTCCCAAAGCCTAAGAATTCATTTTCTCATGAAAATAGATCTTCATACCCCAAAACAATAGACTAATTTCATGCCCAACACTTGACCTTTCTACCATAGAAAAGGTCCGCTTGAAATAAAATATCTGCTGCTAACCATTGGTCAACCGGGCCCTACAAAGACAGACTTCAATGGAGTTTATAAGAGCTATCAAAGAGATATTCAAGAGTGCTCCTAAGATATTTTGAATTGTCATTGAGCAAGGAGAGAAGCACAATCATCTGCAACCTTTTATCACATGATGAGTGATTGTAAATTCTTCGAAGTTATAAAGCGGAGATTAGAACCTTATTGATTCTCTAGCTTGTCTATTGAGATACACAATCTGAGAGAAACCACTTGAAAAACTTGGCAAATTGATCAAGCCAATCTCATTGCTAAGCCTGGTCAACCCTCATGGTGGTGGTCTAAGCTTCATTCCTTGATGGCCTGGGCTTGCATAATGGTGATGGCCATGGCCTAGATCGGACCTTGCATCCAATAACATCATATGTTGAATGCTAACTAGCCTTAAAGCAATTCTACTCCTTTCCGACATAGTGCCCACAAATTGGCATGAGTTAAAATCCCACAAATTCACCAACTCTTGGTCAATAACAAGATAATGGCTCCTTAATCTTGGTTATTCCTTGTAGGATATTCATACATTGTAAATAGCTGTACTTCATTACCAATGAGATCTAGCGACTAGCATCAACACTTGGCTAGGTGATTTTCAGGATTCCTTGGTCTCCCAAAGTGGTTTTGTCATGAGTCCAGGCCTTTCTTGTAGTTATGCATATCAAGGCTAAACGACTTAATCCCCTCTTTATTTATTTTTTTATTCTTATGGTACCTTTAATGTTTGCTCTGTACCCGATCGAAATATTGAATCTTTCATACGAATATGAGGAGGGAGAGGTCAGGAAAACCTTTTGTTACAGGGCTGGGGTTGAACTCTCAAATTCTCTTTCAGAGTTTGCAGATAGATAAATATTATTTGTGTAGTTTTCTCTTTTCTTTTTCTTCTTTCATGGTTTTTGGTGTAAATCAGCAGGAACAATCATGGCCTTTGGGAAAACTAAAAAATCTGGTCACTCGACCTTGTTCTTTTAGTTTGAACTCTCAGATATCTTGTTTATTAATAAACCTCACAAGTTAATTTAATATTTTTTAATTTGATAAGTTGAAACTTCTCAGGTTGAAGGAGAAGTTAAGGAGATATGGAATTTCTGGAATCTTGTCATATGGGCTGCTAAATACTTTCTATTATCTTACAACGTTTCTCCTAGTCTGGTAAGTTCTTGATGGTGTTAATATCTAGAAGAGTTCATATGATTCTCTCTGAGAATGCCTGGTCTTTATCCTATAGACATTAAAAGTATTGATTCTATTAATATAGATCTTCGTGGATGTACGTTCTGTTCCCACTGAATATTTACATATGTTTTATTTTTTTATTTTTTTGTGCCCTTTCACATGACTACAAACTCTATCCCTATCAGAATAAGATAACCATTTATGAACACGAATTTTTTTTATAGCTTGTCATGACAATCTCTTGAGCGAAGAATCTTTAGTTGAAGTTTAATATACGAGATGCAGGGATTGACAGAGTAAACAACTGTCCTACGGATTTAAGGGTATACACAAAATAACCAAACCTTGTTTTAAGTTTTAAGTGTTTACTTACTTGGGATGCAACTCAGATATCTTTTACATATCCATGTTTCTTGATTGGAATGGTTCTTTTTCCTCTGTCTATTCAAGGAGCATAATGTGTGGGCAGATAGAGCGTAGGGTCATGAATGAAGCCCTGTTGGGTAAATAATAATGAAGATATCTGGAAACACAATTTGTGGAAGAAGGTAGTTGTTACGGAGGAACATCTGTTGCAGTTGGGAGAAAGCGGGGGAGATTTCGTTACGGTATTGAATGTGGAAGAGTATTGTAAGGGGATTGTAGACTTGTAGTATTCAAGAGGAGATCAAAATTTAGGGCAGAACGTGGAATATAATAAAGATTTTAAAAGATATTCGGTGTGAACCTCTTTATTAGAGCTTCTCCAATATGTATTCAGTCATTTACAATAAGGCTTTTTTTTTTCCAAAGCTATGGTTACTCCAACTTGTGATGGTTATTGTTTGATTGGCGTCATTTTGGCCAAGATTGAAGATCCTCATGCTCTTGCTAGTAACGACTCAGCATCTGGTTTCATAGCAACATTTTATGTCTTATTTTTATGATAGTAGACCAAATATCCATATTTTCCTATGCACCCACCACCACTTTAGACAAAAGGCTTGGGGGGCTCCAAAAATGGCTTTCTATGTCTAGACTTCTTGTTTTGAGTAAAATCCTCGCCCAGCCCCGAGAAGTATAATATAATCTTTTGCTAATGCTTGCACTCTTTGCAGATAATGATATCCATGGACCATTTTCATATTTCCTCTTAACCTTTCGTATTTGGATCTCTTCCCTTGCAGTACTGGGAACATGGTCATATGTCAGACCCAGTGAGAATGATAGGGTTATTTTGTTTGTGTCGCATTCATTTATTTTTTATGTTCCTTGTTTTTTCGTCTAAGGCTAACTCACCTCCTTGATATTTCTCTTTTTGATTGAACAAGTTGTACTTTTACAAGCCAAAATAAATAAATAATAAAATTTGAAAAAAAGAAAACAAGCCAAAATATTTTCGTAAAAGTATAGATAAATCATAAATGAGTAGAATGAGTAAGAACAAAAAAAATAAATCCAACAGTTTTCCAATATGAGATCAGGAAATCTTCTGAAACATGGTATTAATGAAAACCTTTGGTTGATCCAATCAGTAAATTATTTATGTGTAGGAAGCCACTGAACAAACCATCTTCTATTCCTACCAACCTCTAAATAAAGGACACTACGAAATCCCACTGACAGACACTTGGTCAACATGTCCAGAATGTTCGACTTATGTCATCATTTTAAATTTCAATTTTTGATGTAAAGTATGATTAAGATTTAATTTATTTTATTTGATTTAGTTTATTAGTTAGGTCACACATAAGTAAGCTCATAATTGAATAATTGGGGATTAAGGCTCCAATAGCATTAGAGTGTTTAGTACAAATAGGGCCTATAGGCCATTGCTTCTAGTTGGTTAAACGATGAATATGAATTGATTTATTTGATTATCTTTATTTTAGTTTTTGTAGTTTTCTTTTAATTAGTTTAGTTTTAGATTACATTATTTGGTATCAAAGTTCACATTCTTGGATTGTGGGTTTGTTTTGAAGAAGAAGATTAAAGAGGAAGAAGAGAGAAGAGAAGAAACAAAACTTGATTGCATATTATTGAAAAAAAAAAAAGGTCGACACCATTCATCAACATTGTTCATCACTAGTCAGTCACCAATCAGCAGGTTATTTACACCTCAGAATCCGTTAAGGCACCCATCATTGGAAAACAAAGTGACCCATATTATTCCAATTCCATACCCTTATTGTCCCACATACCAATACATCTCAAGCCATATGAATACTCATATTCAGTGGTGTCTTGTAGGTTTTTCACTTTTTTTTTACTATCCCCCACCAGAATACACCTATGTCCCATTTTACCCTCAGCCTGAACCCGTTTTCCTTACAACACCCCCACCTTCCCACTTGCCAATGACATAAAACCCACTACCAACTCCAATGTGATGCAAGTTGAGACAACACAGAAGTTTTGGAAAGAAATCGAAAGCCTTGACGCATTTTTCGATACCCGAAAAGAACGGAGGAGAGGTATCCGTTGATGAGAGAATTTTGCCAAAAGAGCATGCTAGAAGTGACTAAGATATTTGATGATAACATGAGCATGCTTGTAGCAATATTGGCTGAAGACGAACTTGAACAATTGCGAAAATAGCAAGACGAGCCATACTGTTTTTTAGAGTCCCTCCAACTTTTTAAGGAAGTTAAGAGCATCATCATATGTACTTGATTTATGAAATGTGGGCCATTTGACTTCGGTGATTTCTTTCCTATTTTTGGACAATAGGACAATGTTTCTATAGCAGTAGACACAATGAGTGAGAATGGTTATATTGACCTATATTGGGATTTGTTTTGTGGCACGAGCTTATGCGCATGAGTATGTTCAACAGGTTTGTTCCCGATTATTGTTCTTTGAGTCACCTTGCAATTTTTCTGAGTTAGTGCCCTCTATGGCAAGTTTAAAGGTCGACTACACCTACGCGTGCAATTCGCATTGTGTTCTGTAACCGGTTGCTTGTGTTCATTGGACTTGTTCGACCTCAAGCTTGAGGACGAACTTCTTCAACCTGGAGACAATGATGTAAAGTAGGATTAAGATAATTTATTTAATTTAGTTTAGTAGTTGGGTCGGACCTAAGTATGCCTAGTATTGAATAATTAGGGATTAGGGCTCCATTAGCATTTAGGTTTAAATTGCTTGATTTACAAGTTAGGTTTAATATAAATAGGGCCTACAGGCCGTTGGTTGAATGATGAATATGAATTGATATATTTGATTATATTTCTTTTTGTTTATTTGTAGTTTTCTTTTCATTAGTTTAGTTTTAGATTACATTAGTTTTGACATGATCTTTATCTTAGTATGGTTTTGAACATTGTTTCATTTTATTTAATGTGTTACATGTATTTAAAATTCTTTAAATATAAATTGTATTGTCATGTTCCAGTGTTGTGTCCTACTTTTTTTGTAATTCATCTTGTCGCCATGTTCGTGTCAGTGTCCACCCGTGCTTCCTAGCTACCAACTGATTTATTCTTTCACATTGTTTTGTGAACATTTAGTATATGTGATGCCACTAGCATTTCACATTTTGATTTGACCATTTTGCATGGACTCTATAATTTTCAGTTTAGTTAGAGCATGTAGTCAATGTGTAATTGTTTCATATTGGCAACATATTTAGCACCAACATTTTAGAAAAGGAGGACAAGTGAAGAATGATATTACTTTTGCAAATGTTAGGAAGTCGATGGTAGAGAAGATTATATATTTATTTTTGATATTCTTGTAGAAGCCATTGCCCTGCAGTTTGCAGATGTGAAGTTATGGAATTCTCAGAATATAATGGGAAAAATTGATAAAAGAGTGTTAGATTGGAAGCATTATATATTTTCTGTTTTCTGTGAAGGTCGTATTAAGAAACTAAAGATTGCAGGTTCCTGTGATTTCACATCAGTGAATTAGAAACTCTGTAGAAGGCATGAATCTTTTCTACAGGAAATAGAGATGCCAAGTGTCCTACAGAAGTGGAGATCTCTCAGGGGATCTTGAAAGTCCAATTTGTGGAGAAAATGAAGATCGTAGTAGTCGTCAGCAAGTCACATGAACTTACTATTAACACTCCACTTCTAGCTAGAAGTTCTATTTCTGTAATCAAAAAAAAAAAATGTTATATTTCCTATGTTGAGAATCAAATATCTTTGTTGACTTTAACCGTGTTCAAAATTATCTCCTTAGGTTTTACGTTGCTCCAGCTCCTGGAAAAATGGGCTTTGTTGCAGCAGCTGAAAGGTAATAGCTTGGCCTTTGCAGTGTTTCTTAATTCTTGAATTAACTATACTTTTTTGTCTTTTGAAATTGGAATTGCAGATTTATCAAAATAATGGCTATGGTGTGGGCAGGAAGCCAAGTTACTAAGCTTGTCAGGGCTGGAGGGTAAGTCCATGTACCATTGCTTGCTTGTTTTGGTTTTGAGGAAAAAAAAGAAGAAATATTTTTGCCTTTTGCAGTAATCTAATATACATGCATGTATATTTAAACAAGGCTGAGGCTGACTAATCTAATATGTAAAATGAGGCTTAACAATAAGTGTGTCCTTGTTAGTAATAAAGTCCCATGATTTATGAAGTTCTGACAAAGCATTGTATTTTTTTTTTAAATCATATACCCTACTGTGTTTTACAAATTTGTGAAAATTCCTAGATATGCAATTGGAATAAACCACTTCTTTCGTTGGCGTGCCTTATCTTTTCTTGCAGGCAGATTAGCTGAGGTTGTTTACTTTTTGTATGGGATTGTGATCTAATTGATTTTACTTTAGTTTTTTTTTTTTTTTTGGAAAGCGAGCGGGGGTTATTTAGGATCCCCAAACCTGAAAAAATAACTGGAAGTTACATTCGTATATAAGTTTTCCCTGATTTATCATCATGAACAATATCTTTCAAGTCTTGAGCAAATGAGCTCGGTGTAACTTCCACATAGACCGAGCCTGGGTTTAGACTTGCAAGTCTGTCCACAAGCCTGTTAGCTTCTCTGTAATCATGCCTTATTGTATATTCTTCCAGAGCTCCGAGCATTCTCCTGATTCTATTGATCGTATGCCGTAAGTCCCATGCTGAATGTCCAGACTTTGTCAGATAATCACGCACTGTAATTGAATCAGTGGTTATTTCCAGTTTCAGTATATTTCTCGAGCTAGCTAGGTGAAGTCCTGCCTCAACTCCTTGTAATTCATGCAGTAGTATTGTCTGACCTGGTACTGAACCAGCACAAGCAGCTACAATATCACCTTGATCATCCCGTATGACAGGACCATAGCCTCCAATGGGTCCTCGTAATGAGCCATCAGTGTTGAGCTTATTCCATCCAGTAGGGGGCTTGTTCCAAGAGCACATAATTGGGGTTCGGGTCCTGAATTTTGGTTCTAGTCGCCATCTCCCAACCAGTTGTCTATTGGCAGCATTGTCTTCGATAGTTAACTCTTCAACACTGAACTTGAGCCTGATATCATTGTAAATACGTTTGGCTAATTCAATATTTGAGCATAGTCGCTGTTGGAACAGCCTGGTGTTCCTTTCAGTCCATATGTAGTAGATTGTAGCATTCAATGTTACCTTCTTAATTTGAGCACTACTTCCATTACCCCTGAGGTTTCGAGCACACCATCTGAGCTCCTCGTCCCAGCCTGCAATCTGCCTGGAATAGCCTAGGTAGTCCAACATCTTGCCCCAAACAATTTGAGAATAGGAGCATTTATAAAGAATAGGTGAGTTGCAGTCTCACTTTCCAGGTTACATAATGGGCAAGTATCCTGTTGGGCTTTCTCCCATTGCTTGAGTTTACTAAGCGTTTTAAGAGCTCCATGACAGAGGATCCAAGTTATAAACGAATGCCTTGGAATGCAACCTTTAAACCAGACAATGTGTACCCAGTCCACTATCCTGTTACGTTTCCTGATTGCTTCATAGGTGGACTTCAGCTGAAACAGTCCATCACTACTTGATGTCCATAGAATCTCATCTTGTTTACCAGCATCTAGCTCAACATCTTTCAATTGGCTAGTAATGTCACTGATAAGGCTTCTAGCACTCTGGGGTATGCTCCAATTATTGTCACTAATAATGGCCGAGACTTTGCTCCTCTATGAAGATTAGACTCATACAGTAGTTCCTGTGGGAATTGATTCATTAGAATACCTGATGGATGCCATGGGTCCTTCCAAAAGAGAGTATTTTCGCCATTCCCAATGGAGTGGATAGCTAACTGTGATGCCTTTGCCCTGCATTCCAGTATCTTTCGCCAACACCAAGATGCTTTTTTTGGGGTATTCATCAGCCAGAAGTCTCTTTGCTTGATTAGGTGCTTATGCACCCATTTAACCCATAATGAATCTCGGCGCGTGATAATACTCCAAATGTGCTTCATGCATGCTGCCACATTTCCAATTCGAATGTCTCTAATACCTAGCCCACCTTCTTTGTATGGGTGACATATTTTTTCCCAACTTACGAGTGCTTTCTTAGCTGCTACATCTCCTCCTGACCATAAGTAGGAAGACAAGTTTTGAATTGGAAAAGTAGGAAAGTAGGAAGACAAGTTTTGAATCATTTGTTCAAGCACTATGAAACAGATAAATCTAAACCCAGTCAATGATTTTTAACAAAGGATGTAATCAATCAATGCATGTCTGTCTGTCAAGCATTATGTTGATGAACTAATCCTCCTAAAATGCACAAGTCTATAGTTGCAAAACCATGTTACTTGAGGTTTTTAGAAGAAAGAAACAACATAGGGAACAGATGCAAATATAATTACCCTGTTTTGAGCGTAGGATGTTTCACGTGCTGTGTCTATTTTAATCATCAGCATCTTTGTTTCAATCACAAGTTTAGTTTTTTAGTTACTAATTAACGATGCACTCAGTTTTTCCACCAAAAGGTTGACCCTTTAATTAATTATGAGTTTCTTCTGCAGAGCTCTTGCACTGGCCCCTTTTGTTGACAGTGGACTGTCATGGTTCACAAAGAAATTCAGGTTTGAGTCTCGAGGGAAGGTGAGGAAATATTTTCTCACACGTTGCTCTCATTGAACTTCTTTTCTTACCATCTCATTCTCTTCTTTTGCCTCACAGGCATTTATCGCAATTGTGGGTGTCTGCATTGGAATGGTTCTTGTGCTGTTTCTTATGGTGACAGTGCTTTCGGCGTAACCAATGAATTATACAAAATTACAAATTGCTGTGCTTTAGCTTGATTGTCTTCGTGTTCATTTTGTAAATTATTACCTATCTGTTGATCCATCTGAAAGAGAGCCATCAGATGCTGTTTTTCCTCTTCTCAAGAGTGGCCTTTCAAGTATGTGATGCACACATGTCTATCGGGATTCAGACATTTTTCATACTGATGATAATGTAGGGTATGAAATTTTCTGTGAAATTTCGCAAAAATGCAAACACTCATTCCTTCCTAGTACCTTGTTAATTTTCGTCAACTTTTTTTTTTGGGGCCAAACACGAAGATGTTTATTAAAGAAATGAAAGAAAACAAAATACAAAGAGAATCATTCATATATCAAGGAGTGCCAAGGCTTCATTAATTGTATTCATAAAAAGTGACTAAAGAAACATCTGAAATGTGCAAGCAAAAGGAACCTTCTTCTATATGAGCTAAATTAATCCAGCAGGAACTTCCGTAATAGCTGTGTACCATTTTGTACAACGGCAACATTCAAATCATTTTATACTCCTGGTTAGTAAAAGTGTATTCTAATCTAGTTTTTTTAACCTTTGTATTCTTTCCAAAAAAAAAAAAAAAAAGAACAACAAAAAGGCGGAAGTAAAAAATAAAAAGAACAATGGAAAAGGGGAAGTGTGGGTGGTGGTGCAACTAGCGTTGGTAGGGCATGATGGTGTGGTCAAAAGTTGTGGGTGAAGATGGTGCTGCTCTTGTGAAGAGAGAATAGAAGGTAAGGTGGTGGTGTCCTTTAGCAGATCACAAAAAAAAATGGGATGGTGGCGTCCTTCAACGAAAATGGTGGTGTTATTTAATAATAGCCAATACAAATCCGTTAAAATATGAGGGTGGAAGATTGGATTTGGATAACTCTTGTTATATATACTTTTCACTCACAAATTCTTCAAAACCCACAACTTTAACAAATCCATTAAAATCCACTACTTCTTGAATACCCCTGATATAATTTTGGTGGACTTTTGAAAATCATGAATTGAATACCCATTGATTTTGATGGATTTTAAAATAATCATTTAAAATCAATATTTGAATACTCCTAAATTTACATGTATTATTTTAAATCCTTAATTAAATACCCCTGAATTTTAAAATCCTTCACAATCCATTAAAACTCGTAATTGAATACCATCCCTAAAAGATTCCAAAAGGCAGTAATGCAAATAGGATGTTTGTGCTACTGTAGTGCTAAAGAAGCGGTTATAATCACACACACATTCTGAAGAGTTAACCTGTTTTATCATAATGCATACAGAGTTTTAGGTGGAATGCAATCCATATATATATAGTGATATTCTATAACACAATTTTACCAATGAAAGCAATTTTGTGGAATTACCTTAATTAAAACTCTCCGGGCAAATGACGTATCTTTGATTTAATAATAGAAGTATCGAGACCTCGAAGTCGAAACCACAAAGAGAGTGATTCCCCCTGTCTGTCAATGGGAATGGGAGAAATTCACATCAAAATAGTCAGGACTCTTGAGGAGACCTTGCATGCATGGGAGTGTAGTTCTTCCATGAGGATATTATTGAGAGTGAATTAAGCTAGAGACCGACCATTTGGTAGCTTTTACAACCAAGAATATAAAACGAATAGAACTCAGCCTCCCTCATTCTTGTTAATTAGTTGAGTTAGACCTCCAATTGGCGTCATATAAATTACGAAAATTCTAAATGTCGAGGAAGCGGGCGAGGAAAGCAGCGAGAGAGGGAGGGAGAGAGGGACCGTTCATTCCCTTGAGATGTGTGCATTGACTTTTCTTACATACATCCCGAGGAAAATGAACGGTCCCTCTCTCTCTCCCTCCCTAGCTGTTTTCCTCGCTCGTTTCCTCGCCAATGTAGAATCACTCTATAAATTATAAAGCTAGAGTAGAGATGTGAGCGATTTCAAAAGCTGCTCCATGTTGATGAGGTGATAAACACAAGTTTGTGTTGTGGTGGGAATTTAACCTGTCCAAGGAAAGCACAAGTGTTAATAATACCATAAAGTTTCCAACTTGTACGTCTTGTGGTCATGCAGTAAATTTGCATTTGTTGTTTTCGTATAAATTGCTCATACAGATACAGAGATACTCTAAAGCCTGGGTGTACCTAAGATATCAGTGTGCATGCACATAATTTAACATTAAACAAAGCAACCCTTAAGCCTCTAACATATCATAAAGATATTTGCATAAACATCCCTCCCGCAGTGGCATGTTAAAAATATTTCCACTAAAAAACAGGCTAGTAAGAATATGTAAAATAAAGATCAACTCATACATATACCCATACCCATAGCTCATAATTATATGAAATCAAACAACTAGAAATAACTGTGGACTATGAGTAACCACTTTTAAGTCATAATCTTAAGTATTATAGTCTATTTTGTAAACATGAGCAAACGGGTATGATATTTCTACTTCTATGGTCATCGGCAGGAGATTTAAAATAGGAAAAATGACTTTTATGACCTACTTTTTAACAAAATAGACAATTTAGATATCATGGTTGATGTAATTGCTAATTTGTACCTAATTTTATACTTAATAATGTTTCTTTTATTAATCCAACTTAACTCATAAAGTTATATGACATATTTACTTTCCTAAGCAAATAGAAAACCTAATTTTATAGTTTTATGAACAACAAGGCATACAGAAAAAAAAAATTATTGTTATTGACCAATTTTAGTTACCCTTTGTTAATTTTATTGATCAACAAGGACTACAGAAGAACAAAAAAAAATTACGTTAGTTGTTATTAGGGCTGGGCAGGTCCGATTAACCAGCCCGACATTTGAAAGTCCGAAATTTTAAGGACCGAGTCCGGACCGGATTAGCTGGTTAACCGAGGGTTCGATTGATCGATTTTTTGGGCCGGGCCGAGTCGGTCTCGATCCAACCAGTTTTTCAGCCCAATTTTCTCAAGCCTAGATTTTTAAGCTCAATAGTTTCTTCTAGAAGATAAGAAAAAGGACAAGTGACTCAAACATCCCTTTCTTTGATCCTATCTAAACTCCAATCCCATCCATCATGACCATGATGTATGTTTGTTTCATATCCAATCTAAACTTCAATCCGACCATGATGTATGTTACTTTCATATCCAATCCAAACTCCAATCCCATCCACCATGACACTTCTATCCAAAATCAAAACCATTGTTCCATCGGTTTTGTTTTGCAAATAATGATCTCATCATCTCTTTCTCTATTGTTTGAGTGAGTGTAATGGGTGGGGCCCACAAATTGTGTTAATGTCACATGGAGAGAATAAGTTGGGTTTTAGGGGTAGGTTCAGATTGTACTAGCATAGTTTGGGTTGAGCTTTTGATATTAGAGGGGTAAGTTTGGGTTGGATTTTGATGTTGGTGGGGATAGTTTGGGTTGGACCTTGGAACAAATTGGTACTCTATTTAAACATTCGCCAAACTCGATTAACCAACTATTTAGGATTGCTGGAACTAAGGATCGGACCAAAATTTTCGGAGCGGGCCTAAAAATCGAACCGAACGATTCGGATTGGGTTGATTCCCGGTTCCATCGGTTTTTCAGTCTAAATTGCCCAGCCCTAATTATTATTGAACGACAATTTTAACAAGAACTAAAAAAAAATAAAAAATAAAAAATTGTTTGTTCACCGACCTGAAAATAATGGACATCATATGATAAATTCTAGGTTTATTCAGGTGAATAAGCTAATGTATATTTTTTCTAAAGTCGTTAAAATTGTCGTTTAATAACAATTAACGTAGGCGGGGTTTTTTTTTTGTAATCCTTGTTGATCGATAAAACTAACAAAGAATAACTAAAATTGGTCAATAATAATTAACGTAGGGTTTCTTTTCTGTAGTCCTTGTTGGTCAATAACAAAGAGTAACTAAAATTGTCGTTAAATAATAATTTTATATTATAAATCCTAATTTTTCATATGATAAATCCTAATCATTTTCAGGTCAGTGAACAAACTAATGTCATTTTTTTATAGTCATTGTTAAAATTGTCGTTCAATAACAATTAACGTAGGGTTTTTTTTCCTGTAGTCCTTGTTGATCAATAAAACTAACAAAGGGTAACTAAAATTTGTCAATAACAATTAACATAGTTTTTTTTTTCTGTAGTCATTGTTGGTCAATAACAAAGAGTGACTAAATTTTTATAATGTACAATTTACATATTCAATTATACATCTTCCTATTGATGTAGTGGTTGGAAGTTTGTAAATTTTTGTGAACCCGAGTTCGATACTCATCGAGCGCATATTTTTTTGGCTATTCACTATATATTTTTATAGTTATTGATAATTATTATTTTATCATTGTTACTCGCCTAATTTTTTATTTTCAATACAATTTTATAGTAATTACAAACATTATAAAATTATTTAGTTTAATAAAAAATTATTTTTGGTCCTCTCGGAGCGTATGATTTTCTTTATATCTAT
Organism: Berberis vulgaris; assembly: GCA_963556465.1. NCBI lineage: Eukaryota > Viridiplantae > Streptophyta > Magnoliopsida > Ranunculales > Berberidaceae > Berberis > Berberis vulgaris. The sequence continues at coordinate 84,062,100 of OY747129.1, forward strand.
ACAATTTTGTCATTGTCACATTCCTCTACTTTTTTTGTTTTCAATGCAATTTTATATGTAATTGTAAACATTAAAGCAATGAATTGTTTGTTCACAAGTGGCGTAAAACTTCCAACCAAAAAAATATTTGAAATTAATATCTAAAATAATAACTAAAAAATATATGTCACTAGCCAACTCGTACAAATTAAATTTGAGCCTCTTATAAATATTTTTTGGATGAAATTGTATTAGGATCTTATTATGTTCATAAATTTTCGATTTTTTTTTTTTGCTTCAATTAGATGTTTATTCTAATTATTTTGTGATTTTAGTTATATATTCTAGTCATTACGCTCGTTTGCCCCTTGCTAAGGTTATTGATACTGTGATCTTATTTTGATTTATAATTGGATTACACTTAATTCAATTTGGTACATGCAATGTATTTTTCTTATTTTACTAACTCGGGTAGAAGAAGAAAAAAATTGTTTGCCATTTCACCCCCTTTGACTAAAATCCTGAGTCTGCCACTGCCCATAGCTCATAATCATATGAAGGAACAGTGTAAATCAAACAACTAGAAATAATTGTGGAGTAAGTAACAACTTTTAAGTCCTAATCTTAAGTATTATAATCTATTTTGTAAACATGAGCAAACGGGTATGATATTTCAACTTCTATGGTCATTGGCAAGAGATTTAAAATAGGAAAAATGACTTTATGACCTACTTTTTAACAAAATAGACAATTTAGATATCACGGTTGATGTAATGGCTAATTTGTACCTAATTTTATACTTAACAATGATTATTTTATTAACTCAGCTTAACTCATAAAGTTATATGACATATTTACCCTCCTAAACAAATAGAAAACATAATTTTATAGTTTTATGACCAACAAGGACTACAGAAAAAAAAAAATATTGTTATTGACCAATTTTAGTTACCATTTGTTAATTTTATTGATCAACAAGGACTACAGAATAACAAAAAAAAATTACGTTAGTTGTTATTAGGGCTGGGCAGGTCCGGTTAACCTGCTCGACATTTGAAAGCCCGAAATTTTAAGGATCGAGCCCGGACCGGGTTAGCTGGTTAACCGAGGGTTCGGTTGATCGATTTTTCAGGCCGGGCCATGTCGGTCTCGATCCAACCAGTTTTTCAACCCAATTTTCTCAAGCCCAGATTTTTAAGCTCAATGGTTTCTACTAGAAGAAAAGAAAAAAGGACAAGTGACTCAAACGTCTCTTTTTTTTATCCCATCTAAACTCCAATCCCATCCATCATGACCATGGTGTATGTTTGTTTCATATCCAATCTAAACTTCAATCCGACCATGATGTATGTTTGTTTCATATCCAATCTAAACTCCAATCCCATCCACCATGACACTCCTATCCAAAATCAAAACCATTGCTGGTTTCATAATCAGCCATTGGTTTTGTTTTGCAAATAATGATCTCATCCTCTCTCTCTCTATTGTTTGAGTAAGTGTAATGGGTGGGGCTCACAAATTGTGTCAATGTCACATGGGAAGAATAAGTTGGGTTTTAGAGGTAGGTTCAGATTGTACTTAGCATAGTTTGGGTTGAGTTTTTGATAATAGAAGTAAGTTTGGGTTGGATTTTGATGTTGGTGGGGATAGTTTGGGTTGGAATTTGGAACAAATTGGTACTCTATTTAAACATTCGTCGAGCCCGATTAACCAACTATTTAGGATTGCTGCAACTGAGGACTGGACCAAAATTTTCGGGTCGGGCCTAAAAACCGAACCAAAGATTAAAATCTATTATAAAATCGAACCGACTGGTTTGGATCGGGCCGGTTCCCGGTTCGATCAGTTTTTCGGTTTAAATTGCCCAACCTTAATTGTTATTGAACGACAATTTTAACAAGAACTACAAAAAAATAAAAAAAATAAAAAATTGTTTGTTCACCAACCTGAAAATAATGGACATCATATGATAAATTCTAGGTTTATTCAAGTGTATAGGCTAATATTTTTTTTTTTAAAGTCCTTGTTAAAGTTGTCGTTTAATAACAATTAACGTAGGCGGTTTTTTTTTCTGTAATCCTTGTTGATCAATAAAACTAACAAAGAATAACTAAAATTGGTCAATAATAATTAACGTAGGGTTTATTTTATGTAGTCTTTGCTGGTCAATAACAAAGAGTAACTAAAATTGTCGTTAAATAATAATTTCATATTACAAATCCTAATTTTTCATATGATAAATCCTAATCATTTTCAGGTCAGTGAACAAACTAATGTCTTTTTTTATAATCATTGTTAAAATTGTCGTTCAATAACAATTAACGTAGGGTTTTTTTTCCTATAGTCCTTGTTGATCAATAAAACTAACAAAGGGTAACTAAAATTGGTCAATAACAATTAACATAGTTTTTGTAGTCATTGTTGGTCAATAACAATTAACGTAAGGTTTTTAAAAAAAAAATTTTTTTATGTAGTCTTTGTTGGTTATAAAACTATAAAATTAGGTTTTCTATTTGTTTTGAATGGTAAATGTGTCATATAATCTTATAGATTAACCTGAGTTAATAAAAAAATCATAATTAGTCATAAAAATATAAAATTAGGCACAAATTAATCATTACATTAACTATAGTATCTAAATTGTCTATTTTGTAAAAAAGTATGCCTTAAAAATCGTTTTCCGTTTAAAATAAGACAGAGAAATTTGCTTGTGCAGCCTCACCTTTTTTACAGCAAGGTTTGAGAATGTTTTTCCAGGATTTCCATTTACTCTTTCAAACATAGACAAATCTCCAAGGCGCTCACGTTGGGCTCTTTCACTGCATTAGCCCTTTATCTTAAGCACCCACTCAACAGAAGTCCCAAAATAATTGACCCCTTACACCTCAATCTAAGATGAAAATGGTACTTAGCTTAGCTTACGTTACAAGTTGTTTTTCTAGGGTTTTACAGAAGTAATCCTTGCATATGTAGTACTACTTTGTCTAGAACTGTAATTATATATGTCTAAAGTTACAATTATACAGATTACAGAATGCATTGCATACTCTAAACAGCAAAAACACTATGTATCTATAATTTAAGCTAACCAAACACCATTGACGTATCAAGTGGTAGCCTAAAAGTACTTCCTTACTTTAGATTAAAAAAATAATAATAAAAGATACTTGGATACTAGTCTCTACTTTCCATATCCGAAAGTTTTCGCTTTGACAGTTTCATCAAGCAAGTCTAGAGAGCTAGGTTTGACAGGTTAGGCTCGCGCCGGAGCAAGCTCAATACCCTTCATTATTGTAGAGGTGATCATAATGTTCCATTCGAACACAATCACATGTACAAAAAGCCGCTCTAACACTAAAGGCCCGACTCTCTAGATTTTTGGGGCAACTTAAATATAAAAAGTTTCCCTAATTCTTAAAAGTCAGGCCCCTAGCGTTAGATTTACGCGACAAGGGAGGCTCAATACCCTCCAATCTTTTATTTGTTCTTTCTTCTTTCTTCATTTGTTCTTCTTCTTCTTTTGTTCTTAAACCTCCCCTGGCACTGATTCTACCATATACATTTCAGTGCCGCAAAACTAATTCTAGACCAACAATCAATTTTCTATGAAATTAACATCTTTACGTAATTTTAGAATTAATGGGTTTGTCAAAATGGTTTTTTTTCTCTGTTTTTACAAATTCTAAAGGAACAAACCATAATAGACCCAATCACTGTGTACAGTATTTCGCCTAATTGAACTATGGGTATTTCGCCTAGTTGCGATGCATGAGAAAAGTTTCAAGTAGAGGAATGCTATTTAGGTGATACTGACGGCTAATTCTAGGGTGCCTGGTTGGGTGCCTGGTGCTATCAGGCACTGTAGATCTGCATCGAAATAGGAGTTGTCTCTTATCTCAATGCAAATCTACGCACCAGGCACCGTAGCATTACTCGATACTGACATAACAACAAACATTTTATAATATTATTGAATGTTTTGGCCCATGTGATGATGCCTATATACTTTGGAGAGGATAATGTGGTGGTTGGTGAGTGTTTAGGACATTTCAAGTCTCTACTTTACCATTTTGTGATGCCATTCCTAGCCAAAACATTATTTTCTTAGATCTTGTTTATTACAATAGCTAGCAAACAATATCATCCATATATTTTAATGGTCAAAGATAGATAGTGATACCCATCTAACTTGGATAAGAAATTAAAAGTAGATTAAGACTCATTATAGGCCTACTTTGAGATGAAGTCTATCTACTTTTGTATTTTTCTTCGGTTGTCTTTTTATTGCATTTGATTGTATATTCATTCTACTTGATCAAGTTATCGACATCCTCTCAATGTCTAAGGATGCAAATTGATTTCAACCTCAATTTTTTCAAGGTGGTCTGACACGGGCCAGCCTTTGAGTCTGCCCACACTAGGCAGGTTACAGTTCATCTCCCTTATGACACACCCTTCAGATTGGGTCCAGCTCAATCATTCTCATGGCTTTAAAAAGCATCGTACTAAGGAAATCCAATCTCGCAATAGTTTACCAGCCTCTAATCCTACCCATACATCCTCTGAGTCCGCTCACACCAAGCTATTACAATTCTTTTTTATTTTATTTTTTTTCTTTTGAAGCAAACATAGCCTTTTGTTTCTTTTATTTTCGCAATCTACTTGTTTGCATGAAGAATTAAGGGTGTTGTCCATTTATCATGTCGATAATGGGTTCTACAACGTCACATGATGACATTTCATGCTATCAATACTCTATGCACATGTTCATGTTGTGGAAAAACCCAGAAACCTTATCCTTCATAACATGAGACCTGAATGGTTCATATCATTTGAGTCTCTTCCAGAGTTTGAAAGCAAAATTCGATATTGCTTACTCGAATTGCGACATGAAACATTTCTTGTGCTCACTCATTGTTTTGTCTTAAGCTTTGTCAACTTGCAACTTTTTCAATGCTTTCCGCAACCAATGTATTATTATAAATCTGAATAATTTTAATTGGAAAGTCACAATTATGATGAATGTCGACCTGCATTTGGGTTGAAACCTTTTTTTTTTTGTTTAAATGCAAAGGAAAGCAAAATGTCTATACTAGGAGATAGAAAATGCATGAGTCGATTATAGCACCAAATCGACATCTCTATAAACTTTGTGTTTTTTAAATGATTCTATTTTATTTTATTTTTAATTATAATATATACATGATTGACATATACATTTATCCGGAAAATTCTAGGGGTCGAGGGAGGGAACGAGGGAGCGAGCGAGTGATGGGTGAAAGCCACCCATCCGCTTCGAGATGAGCGTCATCGCACATCTCAAATCTGATGCGCTCATCTCGAGGCGGATGGGTGGTTACCACCCATCCCTCGCCCCCTTTCCCTCGCTCCAAAGCTCCATTTATCCACTGCAAAAAGTGTTGTAAAGTCAAAAAAAAAATATATATATATATATATATATATATATATATATGAAAATGGTATGTTGGAGCATCACGCTTAATCATTTCTCAGAGCATTTCTTTCTCTTTAGATTTCCTTCTCTTACTTTTCTAAATATATAGTAATCTATATATACAAAATCTACCTCTAGATATCATATATACTATATATAAATTGGTGGTGTGAATAAACCAACTATAGAGGCGGATTTACAGAGAAATAAAGATTTAAAAAAAAATGTTAAACTAGTTTTGTGATGTCTTAATAAAAAGTTGATGGTAACTGGTATATTAGAATAATAATTTCATCATCTTTGTTTTTCGGGTATGTTTGGTTAGCCATTTTTTTTAGAAAATAAAATCTATTTTCCTTGTTATACAGGTTTTCGTTGTTTGATTAAACAAAAAAAAAAAATTGATTCTTTATAAAAACTGTTTTTCCGATACTCATGGAAATCCAAGTCCAGTGGAAAGCCTCGTAATTGAATTCACTAAAATGGTTTCAATTTTATCTATTAATTTCCGAACAACCAATACAGAATTTCCGAAAAAAACATTTATTTATTTTATTTTTTCAAAAAATAAAAATTGGCTCCACAAAAGAAGAAAATAGAGTGATGCAATTGCATGCTTGCATGCGTCGGTGGGACACCGCGTGGCCATCTCTCACAACTCGGTCTCTTTCACCGTCATTTTTCTTCCAATTCCCATTTTAGGACTCTACATTTCATTTCTTCCTTTTATCTCTCTCTCTCTCACACGCAACTCTCTCTATCTTTGTGGTTTTGCTTTTGCAGGTAATATAATCTATCATAAGCTTGCCTTGTTTAGATCTTCTCATGGTATCTATCTCTACATTCTCTCGATTCTTTTGATATTTACCTACAACCTCATCTCTGGGTTTTTCTTAATTATCATTGAATTCCCATGTTTCAAGATTGAATTTTGATTGTTGTGTGATCTGGTCACTTATAAATGAGTCACCTTTGATGCTCTTCTTCTTCTTCTGGATCTGTTTGTTTAACATGTTTGGATGAAATTTTGATGTGGGGTTGGTGAGATTATTGGATTTGAGGATAATTTGGACTAATTTATTATACCCCAATTGTGTTTTTTATTAGAATATGATCAGATTCTATCCCCATGTATTTGAAAGATTCAAAAGTTTGCACCTTTTTTAAATTAATGAAATATTTGGTGGAAATAGAATGGTACTTGAAGTGTTCATTGGATTTAGTCTGTCCATATCAGAATTTTCCTTGTAAGTTATAACCAAACACTCTTTACAATCTACCTTGGAGAGATTGTCCCAAATTTTATACCTTTTTATTGATTCATTGCATTTTTATTTTAATTTGGGGTCTGTCGCACGGCTTGTCCCTGAATCCACAGAAGTGTAAGTTCTTAATGAACCAGGGACGAGGACACAAAGCCGTTAAAGATTTACAAGTGAAGGTGATCTTGAGGGGGGGCTGGGTGGAACTTCAAAGATCTCCACTGGAACCCCCAGACTGGGTATCCACCATAAGCCTTTCCTCGTTTGAACCTCATCGTTCACTTTAAGGCTATGTCATCCTAAGGTGCTGCTAAATGAGTAAAAACCCTTAACTTGTAGTCTGGCAGCTTTAGAGGGATTCGATGTTGCCGTGGAATGCTGCTTCCTTGCCGGATTTTAGCCCTGCCTGCAGGATTTGCAAATGGGTAATAATTCTTTAAAGATCCTGAATGTGGGACTCGCGATAGTCTTGTAAGATTGTCTATCTGGTTTATATCATTTGGTGCCAGACTACCAGTACCACCTCTAGGAATCCAGTATGGTTGCCTGTTTGGTTATATTGAGTAATTGGGGTCCCTGGATTGCCGAGACGTCTGGAAAGCATGATTGAGGTTGGGTGAAATGAAAGTGTGAAGATCTTATATGTGCATGTTTTGATGTTTAGTAAGCTTCAAAATTTTGTAATCTGTTCTGTTTCACTTACTGAGATGTATGTTTTACAATTATATCGCATTTACCAAACTGAAATTAAATCAAAGAGCAAATAAAGTGCCTTGTGACATGTTTATTTGTTGTTGCAATTTTGTCAAGTTATAGGTGTTGAGTGGGTTGCACAGTTGGAAGGGGAGGAGGTAATTGGTGGGAACATTTGAAAGAGAGGAAGGATGTCCAGCAGCAGGCACACACATTGGTGTTACCGATGCAGGTCTACTGTCCGACTCCGAGGGGATCACATTATGTGTTCAAATTGTGCTGGAGGCTTCGTGCAAGATCTTAATGAAATGGAGGACGTTAATGCATCTGAGTTCTTTGGCTTAGATTCCAGTGATGATCAAGATCAGAGATTTGAAATGATGGAGGCTTTATCAGGTTTGGTGAGACGGCGGTTAATGAGGAGAAGCCAGGGCCTTAGTGTCAGAGGATTATCCGAGCTCATTCCTGAAAATGATGATGCAGAATCAGAATTAGGAGGTTCAAGTCCATGGTTGATTTTCCCTGGCCAAATCCCTGTGCGGATGTCAGAAAGTGGTGGTGTTGAAGTTCTTCTTGATGGCAATGCAAGTGATGCAGAGAGGCAGGCCAATGTTGGGGATTTATCTGTGGGCCAAGAACTAGATGAACTAATTGAACAGCTTACCATGAATGATAAGGAGGGGCCAACTGCAGCATCTAAGTCTTCAATCAATGCAATGCCTACTATAAAAATTTGTCAGGAACATATTGACAAAGATCCTCATTGCTCTGTTTGTATTGAGAGATTTGAGTTGGGATCTGCAGTGCGTCAGATGCCATGCAACCATGTTTATCACTCTGATTGTATAGTCAGGTGGTTGGTTCGGCACAATTCGTGCCCTATATGCCGTCGCCAACTTCCTCAGGAAGAACCTAGTAATGCTCGTAGTAGTCAGAATTCAATAAGGGGAGTCCGTGGCATCCGTGTTATGACCTCCTCTAGTGGAAGTCGTAACAGTCGTGCTAGTATCTCCCGGAGTGAAAGCCATAGCAATCTTGCTGGCATCACCGCAACGGGAACCCATAGCAGCCGTGCTACTCCTAATACTAGCGGACTTCGTCCTAGTTTCTTCAACCCTAATATGATTAATAGTCTTGATACTCGTGGACCTTATACCAATTATGCCAGGACTAGTGCTAGTAACATCAGTGGCATTGAGAGAAATTTCGAGAGTCAGGAGCAGGGGAGGCGGAATGGTTTTTCTGTCTCATGGCAGTCACCAGCGGTAACTGAAGAGAATCACGAGATGAATTATTCTGGATGGCCTTTTGATTACTAAGGCGTTTTCATTTCCCGTCTTTCTTTTATTTTTTTTGTTTTTTTACTTTCTTAAACTCGCCTAGTTAGCATCCATCTTGGTAGAAGGTGCTTTGAAATTGGTGTTTGATTTCAATAGATCATAATCAGCAGTTCAAATGTACTAGAATGTCTTCGTAGCGGGTTACCCGCGTATTCTGTGTGAAGTGCTTTCTACTTAATAGTCTATAAAAAGTTTCTAGGTTGTTTACCTTGATTGCGAAATCTTGTTACCATTTGTTTTGCCTGTGCTAGGTGCAATACTATGGATCAGACAGAGTACTTGAGATAGGGAATGTTATTAATCATGTCTGAAGTCTGGTTTCTTGGATTCTAATCGAAGTAATTTCTATGTAATTTTGCACATTTATTCAGCTGTTTAGCTTTGAAACAATTTTCTGAAATTCAATTAGGACTTCAAACACTACCCAAAGTCTTCTTTGATTGATCCAGCCTTATAAACCAACCAGAAAGATGAAAGCATGCATTGTTGTAGTTTACTTATTTAATTTTTATGTTTCTCATGGTTCTTATGTGTGTTTTGAAAAATCAATCTCCCATATGTCACGTCTTTTGAAAAATGAACTTTCATGGGTTTTCTATAGATAAATTCAAAACCCAAGTTTTCAAAGCGAACAATATCATACTATATTGATCTGGTTCTTACGTAACATAAAATGGTGAAGGAATCTTATCTAAAGAAAAAAAAAAACCTCTGAATAGTATAAATGAAATAACTTAAAACTATGGTCACTCAATCTCACTTAATGCAGTCATCGCCTTTGCCCTTGAAACTCCAGCCTGTGTCATCACCAATTCGATGTCCTTGGGCTCTAACTCCAATGTCATCGACATCTTCATCATCTGCAACCATGGCTGAAGTCTCAGGCTTGGAGATCACATGACTGAGATCAGAAGCCTTGAAGTGCTCCGCAGCCTGAGTCTGCAATTGGGAGCTTAAATCTTCTACAAAATAACAGTAAGGGTTGGACAAATTTTCATATGAGAGAAGAATGCACCATGCATAAAATTGAGGTATGATGCTGGAAATCCGAGTTCATACTGGACTGTTCATGCATCAAAGGCAGACTAAATATGTGGTTATGTAGTTCATTAACAATAGTAATACAGGGATAAAATGCAGGATCATTTGAGATTAACCCGGTGCCATTGTATTCACACAGACCGACATAGCATTCCCCTATAATTTAAGGATATGTGAACAAAGACCAGCTCAATCGACACCCCTACTTAAGAGTACTGCTAGATAGGATGTTATATTACACCTGAAGAATGTGATTGCTCGAAAAATGATGAAATTTCATGAAATATTTCTTTTTTTTAGTTATCGAAATTTCTTTCAAAATCTGAAATATTTCTTTCTTTCATCAGGTTAATCTCAATTTTCGAACATTTTAACCTTGTTATAACCTTAGTTAAGTATTAAAATTTTGTTATATAAATGATTCTTATGCAATATAATTTGAACGACATTATGAGTATTGTGGAATGACTCTTTATGTAGTATATAAGAGTTTAAAATACTTAAATTATATTAATAACTTCAAAATTATAACCGAAATTCTTACGTTTTTCTATACACAGCAATATATTTATGAAAATCAACTTACTAAAATTACCTCAAAAAAAAATCATAACCCATGGTTACAACACAATGTGTATGTCACATCCCACTTAGACCAAAATCAAGCAAGGGTTTTTTATATTAACAAAATGATGTGCAAAATTATAGCATACCATGTCCAAGTTTAGAAGAGCTTTATTCAAAATCTACAATTTTGTAATTATCCATAAAACCCAAACTTCAAATTTTCTGCATCCATGCTTTGGATTATATAAGGGACTTTCACATTACGGATATGATGAGTTATTAGGCCTACAATTACGTAAAATTAACATTTTGTAAGCTTTAAACATCTATATATATATTACAATTTAAAGTTGTGTTTTATTATTCATTGCTGACTGGGACAAAGTCAAATCGAAAGAATTAGAGATAAAAGATGGTTAGGATTAAAAGTTGGAAAATGTATTGAATTTGAGGATTGAGATTCGTTTCCCATGATGACATATTTGTAAATATAAAACATGTAGAATGGCAAAAATAATAATAAAAAAATAAAAAAAAACTTTTGAAAAAAGTTGGTGGAATGTACATATGGCAGAGAGAGAAAATATTATGTTTTGCTTTTGCAAAATGAAAATTATCATAACTATCTACATCGTTATAGATTTTGGTAAAGTTAATATCATTGAAATGCATTTTTTAAAATCTTTCCAACAAAATCAATTATCAACACGAGCACTAAAATTTTAAAAATATATATTCTATAATTAAAAAACATATAAAATATTTTACGTTTTTAATATTTTTCAAAGCAATGAGACAGGGCGATCATACCAGAAAAAATGAATCGAGCATCTTAAAGCACATTTAAACAAAAAATCTAAACTTCATATTTTGGTGAATTCAAAAATTATAGAACTCATTCTTGACGGTTAAATCTTTTTCCCAACTGATTTAAATTTTACTGAGTCTAACTCTACAATTTATAATATATATATTTACCTTAAAATAAGTTTCAAAATATTTAGCAAAAATTAAATTATATAGAGTGCCAATGGCACGGGACATACTCTAGTACAATAATAAATCACAAGACAAAATCTAATAAACCACAGGGCAATCATAGTATCAGCCATTTCGTAGTATATACATTTTAAACAAGATAGTATGAATTGTAGTGTGTGCTTGACTAAAGAGAAACGAGACTTGAATGAAGCAAAGCATAGAGATGACTGAGACTATACAGAAAATACAACCAATGATAACAACATTGCTACAGCCATTATGTTGTAGCAAAATCCCTGAATTGGAACAGTATTCTCTATCTCGTTTTTCATTTTCATTTTTCCAAAAAACCTACTCAAGGGCTGACTGCTTAGGCAAGACCCCTGCCATTCTGAAAAATAGTGAACCAAAAAAAGCTGCACGAAGATGGAATTGATAATTAGATGGAAATGAGTATAAGCTAATGGTTAATTACCATTTCCCCAACCACTGCCCCCTCCGCCACTACCACCGCCACTTCCTTTGCCCCAGCCACCACTTCCGCTACCACTTTCTCCTCCACTGCCACCATCACTCCCCACACCAGCACTTCCTTTGCCCCAACCACCACTTCCACTTCCACCATCAGCACCATTTTCACCATCTCCGCCACGGCTTCCCCGATCATTTCCCCTACCTGCACTTCCTTTGCCCGAACCACTACTTCCACCACCGCCATTACCACCAGTACTTCCGCCCCCACCACTTCCCCAACCGCCACCTTCGCCACCGGCGCTACCATTGCTACTGTTACCCCAACCACTGCCCCAACCACTGCCACTGCCACTGCCGCTCCAACTGGCAGGGAACGCTTCCCTGCCAGGTGAGTTCTGAACTTTGGCACCGGGGAAGTTGCTCATGCTATCATCACCGTCTCTGGAACCTGAGGACCAGTTAGATGAACCGTAGCTATCATTACCTCTGTTGTTTCCTCTACCACGGCTGCGACCACGACCACCATCACGACCACGCCCACCATCTCGACCCCGACCACGACCACCATATGGTTTGGGTAATCCACTAGGATGGCCATCTCGATTACCACCACCACTCCTGTAATCATTCCTACCTGTACAGTCAAAAGGAAACAAAAATGAAGAGCCAATTTCCTTCTAGCTTGACCAAGACTTGAAATGATTGTCAAATCACCCAGACAAAAAGCAAAACAACATATGAAACTTGAAAGATGCAGCTTCTATGAATTCATATATATATATATGAATAACAGCCACAATATATCAATTTAATGGCTTAGTAACTACAAATCCAATCATCTAGTCCAAAATATGACTTCTGAAAATAGGAAGATACACTCAACTGTCTGAAAACACTTTGGAAGGTAAATGCAGGTCATGCATCTCATTTCTTTACTGGAAAACTTGACAAATTTAAAAACTTGCTATTGCAGACTGACCTGACCATGAACCGGGTGTTGAAGTTCTCTCTCTATCAAAATTACCCTGGCCTCTCCAACTGCCATCATCATCATTGGTCCCTGATCCACCCCATGCACTACCAACAGATGCTCCTCCAGAAGAACCCCCACCTGCAGGGCTTTTCATTGGTACCATAGCAGCAACCGATCGGATCGATGGCCCTGAATCGTGTGGCACATCATCAATATGTCTTTGAAAATATGCAACGAGCCTGTCAATGTCCTCAAATGTTCGTTTCCGGAATTTAAACCCCTTGGGATAGAGGCCAACATACTCATGGTGTGGGTTTTTGTTCCTTATATAAGTCAAAACAAAAGTTCCTGGATGTTCATGACTAATGCCAAAACAGTAAACTATCCTCATTGGATTCTCTGATTTCTCCATCTGCAGCAAATCATCGACTTCAGCCTTTGAGCCTCTCTTAAATTTGCGGTAGTTAAGCATAGTCTTTAAGTGTGCTACCAAAGGATCGACATATCGGTCCATGACCTGCATTTAGGATGATAAAGATAAATGATGTTAATCCAAGAGAGCATGTCATTAATTGTTTAAAAGTTTCAACTAAATATTAGGAATGCTGATTCAAGAGAACGAGTATTTGTCATGTAAAGAAAAAAACATTTATGCATACACATAAAACCAACACCTGATCAGAAGAATGACAAAGAGACTCTTACACTACATGCCATTCTTACTCCTGCTTTGTGTTATAGTTAGGCAATTCATTTTAAGCAATGCTAAAAATAAAAATGTCAACTCAAGTAGCACTCATGTTGAGCATTCCAGATCACTATCATCAAATCAAGTTTCTCAGAGTTGTCTCCGAAAGAACTGATTAATTCTGATATAGTGACAACCAAGGAATGAAAAAAAAAAAATAGAGAGAGAGAGAGAGGGACAGAGAGAGTACAAAAAGCACCTCGTAAGGCTTAAGGAAACAAATGTTCAATGAGGAAGTCGTATACATAATGTCCAACAGAAACAAACACAAATTTCATAGTTTGATTTATTGGCAACAATTCATGCAACTCAAAATAGGCTTGGCGTGATCACTATGAAAGATTTCATGCCAAAAACAGAGAATATAACTCTCAGACATCACAGAGTATATAGGTTAGGAAAAAGCATCCAAGACATGCACAAGAAATAACGAGTATACATAAACAACAAAGAAGTATACAACAGCCTCCTTTTGCAGATTACTCAAAGGAGGAGATTCAAAATAACAACAGCAACAATAACTAACTACATGGTGAAGACCACCAACCTCATCTAAATCCTCAAACGTGTCCTCCCCAATTTTTAGAGTTTTTCCAAGACGAAGCAAGCTTGTGATATCCTTGTGATCCTTTCCACCTTCAACTATGTCTTTGTGAGCATAAACTCCATCATACACTTTCAGAGTTAAAGTCAAAAAAGATGGCCCTCTCGAGCTAGGGCGTATTATACTTTCACCTGCTTCCTTGTCTGAAAGAAACTGTTCAACAAAAGATAGAAAGCAAGAATGATTAGGACTTCCACGATCAACTTAAATGAAACAAAAATGAGGAATATGACAAATTTATTGAATTACAAAAATGCGTACTTCAATTGCTTCATCAGCTGTTATGTTCTTAAAACGGGGATGAACAATCATTCTGGCCTTGAAAAGCTTCTTTGCAAGCTCCTTTTCTTTACGAGCCTTTTCTTGCTCACTCTGTAAACTGCTTTCATCTGGCTTGTAGTAGGGATCACGGTCTTGAGAATCTTGAAATTGGTCACCCTTCAGTTCACTTTCTCTACAGGTTAGATACACTTGATTTCTGTTCTTTTGAATATTTTTTACCTTGCCCGTAACAATGTCACCTTCATTTAACACTTCGGTCAAATCACTCACCCTTTTCTCATCTGAATAATCGTCAATCATAAGCACTCCAGACAAACCCGATTCAAGAACACAAAATGCTCGCTGAGGCTGTACTCTGCGAACTGTTACCTGTACAATCCTTCCTTCAGCAAGAGTCTCTTCAGTTTCTCCTGAAATCAAATAGAAGATCTCGTCCTCCTCAAGTTCTCTGTAAGGACTTCTCCAGTCCCGAAATCCTTTCAGCAATTCCATTTTAATATCCAGAAGAGTCTCTCTTTTATCCCGTCGTTCTTCAGCATCTTGTGCGTATTCATCAATGTCCAGTGCTTTTAAGAAATTAGGGTTTTCTCTAACAGATTCTATAGCCATCTCATAGGCGTCATCATCTTCATTTAAATCATCTTGATCATCTCCCAAACGAGCATCACTGGCCATTTTCTTCGCTAATTCATATGACTCTGGATGAATTCTCGAGTCATCCAACAGATCGAGTAAATGACCACTATGTGCAGCCAGTCCACTTTTACGTACACGTAAGAAACCAACTGCATTTACAAAGACTTTCCTCTTTATGTACTCCCCGAGAAGGTCCTTACGAGTTGAAATAACCCCTTTTCTCACTAACACCTTCTGCAAAGAAGCTGCTTTTCGAGGTCCAAGCCCCGACACAAATTGCAATGGAGAAAAAAGCCATTCGTGGCTTGCAGCCAAGTTTATGTCAATTCCTACTTGGTTGGTGACATCTACCATCACCTGTTCAACCATCTCATACTTCTCATCAGGAGTGAGAAAATGTTCCAAAGCACCAAGCTTCCAAGATAGTATCTCTCTGCCTGGCCCACATAATGTTGCCACCATAGCCAAAGGGTTTTGTAGGTAACGTCCAAGAGCTGCAGCACGTTTAACAATACCTGTGGAGTCAATGCAAAAGAATCAGATACCAAATACTATTAGGCGTCCACCACATCATAAAAGATGTATTTTACCAGGCTGTGCAGGAAGCTGATCTGAGGAAATCCGAGAATTTTCATAGAGACGAGGTAGGGATTCATCCCCATAAATAACATTTAGCTCATCCATCTCATTCCCAATATCTCTTGGATATTCCTCCACCATCTTGAAAATGATCTGATGGACAACAAAAAAGATCAACTACTAAGTCACGCGTATCTCTGATTAACTATCTTTCCACTAATGACAAAAATCAACAGATTGTATCCAACTTGACCTTGATTATAAGTCATGCATATCTTTCATGTTCACGAAATCCGGATAAATAGTTACTTCAAATGAAAAGTGGAATGCAGAAGACATACCTCAAACAATTCATCTTTTAAAAGCTTACAAGACAAGTTCACAGCTCCTAGAACACAAATATGTGGTTGGTGTTCTGTCATGAACTTCAAGACGCGTTGCTGATCATTTTTCTTTCGCTGCTGATCATTGACATTCTGAGAGCGAGTACTTAGGGAGCTAGTATATAATACATCCAGCACTTCTCCAGATGAATCCAACATCACAAATGTAGTAGCAGGCTTTCCAGGGCCCCAACAGCAAGCCATGACTTTTGGGGCAGCCTCCTCATCGGAGCTATCATTTTCCTTCCGTGGATATGAAGCAACAGACACCTTTTTCCAGAATCTCTTTCCGTACTCCATGAGTAACCAATTCTTTGCTCTAGCATTTAGTGTTGAACGAACTTCCTTTTCCATCGAAGGAATGAGAAAATTGAATAATGCATCCTTTAATATCATATCTCGCTGCTCATTCCAAAGTTTGGCAGACGCACTAACACCATCACTAAGATAATATTCGGTGAACTGAGTTAATAAGTTATCCAGAGTATCTTGTCGCAATTTAACAGTAACTTTAAGGAGCTTCTCTTCTTCAGCTTTCTGGATAAGAAGCCACTGGGCATCTTTGAATTCTAGCACTGGCTTATCCCGTAGCCACTTGATTCCAGCAAACTGATGGAATGCATCAATAGCAGAATTACCAGTAGGAGTGGGACTTGTCGAGACCACTGCATCACTCATAAATATCCCACGGACATGCTTTCTAACACGTGGCTCACAGCTAATCTCCACTGCTGCCTGGAGAAAACATCAGATCAACATGTAAGAACTCAACAAACATCGGCAGCAAATACATGGTTCCCCAGAAGATAAAGACTTACCATGTGCCTAGCACCTTTTAGCACAGCTTGAGGAGACTCGAACATGGCACATGTAAAATTAGAAGCTACAACCTCGGGTGCTACAGTAGGATCCTCCAAGCCCTCCCCCTGCAACCGTACAAAGATAAGTTATTGAGGTTACAACAGGAAAAGTGAAGTTCAATACATTTTTTCTTGACAAACCTCAGTTACCATCTCTTCCAAATTAATAAGCAACCCTAGGCGCTCGGCATTGTAGCCAATTTTGTTGGCAACCTCCCATAGGCCAGCCTTACTACAGGTACTATAAGATGATTTCCGCTTTGGCCTTTTGAATTGCCCATCTTCAGCGCCAATCTCACCCGGAGGAAAGTGCAAATTAAATTTTGAGTCCACGTCATCAACCTCTCTTTCTGATTCGGCGATTTTGAGCGACTCTATGATTGATTCAAAAATCTTTTGATTCAAGTTAAGCCTTGTCTCGTCATAAACGCGACGTGATTCTTCTTCGAAGCGTTTATTATAGTATGAATGAAGAGCACTCTTCCGCTTCTGAAGAAGCAACCACTTTTTTACCAAATCCTTGATGGCCCAAAGGACCTGCAAAAACGGACATCGCCACTTCATAATCAAATTGCACTTGACATCAAACAAAATACAATGTTTTGATTACTGTCAATTACACTTTTAATTACCTTGTGCCACTTCAATCTAGGTGTTTCCTCATCTTCATTTCCAGTCTTCTCATCCTCCCCTAGATCCTTTAATAAAGTCGGACAACTTTCCTTCCTATAAGTCGCGATAAAAGGAATCTAGACAGGGAAGGAGGGAGAAGAAACACAAAACAGATTAGTTTCATAAGTTCATATATCAGAGCTAGTAAGGAACGATGTCAGACAGTAACACAGTGATTTTCTAGGAAGTTAATCGGAACAAATAAAAGCACACATAAGAGAAATACAGCCTAGAGAAAATGCCTTACATCAAATTTGTCCACGTGCATTAACTGCAAAAACCTCACAATGTCTTCCTTAATTTTTGATGACAGGTCATTTGGTACCAGTTCATCAGGATCATTAAACAACAACCCTTTGTAATTGGTAATAAGTTGGTTATGGATCCATGCACCTTCTTCTTCTATACTCAAGTCATCGGTTGGAGCAGGCCCAGTGCTTTCCTCTAACATCTGCCACCAACCAGATGCAAAAACTAAGAAATTGAGAAAAATGACTTAACACCAGATACACTAAAGCAGAAAGTTGAATCTGTAACAGCACCTGCATCCTTTCAGGCAAGTCGGTTTCACGAATAATTTCATCCTTTTCAGTCATATACTTCTCTGTGAGGATGAAAGGTTCAAACTCCTGATCCAACCTTACACCAGTATCTTCGAGCCTACTACTCTTAGCAAGGCCTTTCTTGCGAAGCATCAAAAGTTCATCTACATCACCAAATATATCATGAGCTTCCTGCAGTGCTGATGATGAAATTCCAGGCGCCTGCCTCGATTTCTTCTTGTTTAGCTTTCTTCGCCTAAAGACGAAATCGGCATTAAAAAACAACTTCTTCCACAAAAATAAACAATCCCATCAACACCAGATACTCTTCAAAAGAAAAATATACCTAACAGGAGCTCCATTCTCATCAACTTCTTCCTCATCCACAATGAAGTCTGCCATTTCATCCTCCTCCCCGATATCTGCATCATCTTCTTCTTCCAGTTGCTCCTCCTCTTCAACCATGTCCTCATATTGTGGACCTAAAAGATATTACAGGTCTTATATGCAAAATTTCAAAATAAAACAGAACAAAACAGTGTAAGGTAGTTGTTTACCTTCGTCTTCACCAAATAAACTCCTCTTAAGCTTTTCTTCTGCAGTTCGGCCACTGTGGCCACCTCCAATCATTTCTTCGTCATCCGAGAAACCAGATTGTTCCCTTTCACTGTCCCTCCCAGCTTTCTTCAGCCTCTTAAATTTCCTAGCCGCATCCTAATCGCACATATTCATGCAAAGTTAGAAAATCCCTTCATATCATAATGCAACCCCCCCCCCCCCCCCCCCCCCCCCTGAGACACGCGAAAAACTTCTATACAATCACAATGTGCTAAAAAGGTAAATAACAGGTAGTAAAAAAAAACCAAAAACCACTCACAGTTTTTGGCCGATGGAACCCGGCATTGTTATCCTGAAGCAACTCATAGTCATCCTCGTCCAGAACATAATTCTTCTCCGATTCTCTAAAACATTAAACACAAAACAACAATCATTCAAACCAATGCAAAAAAAAAAAAAAACACCCATACCAAAACCCAGAATTTTCTTCTCTGTGCTATCAAATTACCTCTTCTTCCTCTTCTTCTTCTTGTGCCTCTCTTCGTCGCTGCTTGCTCTATCCTCCTCATCCTGATCCTCCTCTTCCACATCGTCCACTATAAATCCATCCTTCTCGTACTCATCCTGCCCTTCCTCTGCCAAACAAACAATAAATTTCACAAAATCGCACAAACCCTAATCACAGAAACCCTAAATCCGCAAAACAATAACTATTTCACGAAAAATGACTCAAGCAAACAACAAATACAAAAACTTCAAAAACCGTACCATCTTCTTCATCCTCATCCTCGCCTCTCTCCGATACGTTCTCTGCATCAATAGGCTCCCTGTCTTCCTCCTCCTCTCCGATCTCATCTGAATGCACCAAAAAACACAATCAAAACCACTCGAAAACGCAAAATCTCAATCTCAATCGTAAAAAACGAGCGATTTCGGAAGCTTCTCTGACCTTCGTCATCCGAAACCACAGTTCTTCCCCCCATAGTTAGCGAATGTGCCAAACGCAGCACACACAGAAACCCTAACCCTAGCTAGAGCGAAATGCGAAAGGGTTTCGGCGAATCAGAGCTAATGGTTGCGACAACTAAACCTAAATCTCTCCCTATAGATCCAATTTATAGAGCGAGTGAGTGTGGAATTCGCGATTCGAGCTTTGAGCGAGAGAGGGAAGAGTGGAGATATAAGAAGGGGGAATCAATAGAGCTTGATTTGTTTATCTAAAACAGCATCTTAATTAAATTACGGATTTAATTAATTAGACCCAAAGACGGTTGAGTGTTTTTCATCACTTGAAAAATGAATTTTTTAAGGAAATTTTCATTTGAGAAAAAAAAATGGTAGGTTTAAGATTCGACTTTGAAATGGTGTCTTAATGACCATGGGTACAAACTCAGTTGTAGACTCGTGGCAGATGGAATTATAAGTTCAGGATTCGAACATTGCCGACGACATTTGAGATGGGAGGGGTTAAGATATTGAAGTATGTGTACATATATATTAAAAAATGGTATTTTAAGCATTTTTGTATTTCATCGAACAAAAGAATGGAGGACAAGAATAATATAGGACGGAAAATGTTTCTATCACAATGCAGTTTAAAAGTTTGAAGCATAGCAAGAAATTTGGATATAGGAAAATACTATCACAAAAAACTTCACATTCTAATAGTTCATTTTGTTAAACTATTAGAATGTGACTTAAACTATTAGAATGTGACTCATACAGCTCATCGGAACAACAACTAGACACCACCGTCTATGACTTAAAATTTATTTTTTCTTTTCAACCAAGGATGTGTTTGATTATTGTTTTTTCCTTTTTGGTGAAAATCGTAAACATAGTAGAAAATGGAGAGTAATTGATAAAAGTTTTCAACCATGCATGATGTCGAAGAGAGCTGAGTGATGGGACGTCATAAGTTATATCATCGCTCCCACTCCCTCCTCTATTCTATTTTCAATATTTATTTATGATTTACATGAAAATTTTGTATTTTATCACTGCGCCCTAACGTGTTGGTATGGGTACCATCACCATCAACAATTTTAAAAGGACATTGATTATTACTAATCCAGGATGACTCATTAGTTTCCATTGTAAATTAAGGACGTTATTAAATTAAAAATATATATTTTATTCGCTTGAGCCTCATCTGAGCTGAAAATTTCAGAAAGTTACGGGTTAATAGTAGAAAAACATGCTAAAGTTTCATATCGTTTTGACACCAATCCTCGATATTTGCATTTAGGTTCCCGCCATTAAATGTCTTGCTATATAAATGATTTTGTGCGTGATTTATAGTGGTCTTGGACAATGGGCGCTAGCAAGCCTACCGATCGGCTAGTGTCACTCCCATGGTGGGCCCTCATTCGCTTTGTGATATTATTACATAAATCCCCTTACCCCATTTATCACGTATCTCGAGGCACACGTGTCGGTGCAAGCTAAAACTATGACACGTAATTTATAATGTTAGACTTTATTTTCTCAAAAGTTCTGCTCAATCAAAGCTCAAATCATATCATTTTCATTTAATCAGATGCATGTAGTATCCTTAATTTACGATGGAAATTAAGGAGATTCTCTTAGGTTAGTAAAAAATTGTTTGTTGTCCCTAATATTGCCAATACCTATATTTAAAACGTTTAAAGATGACAACACTAATGTGAGTGGATAAGTGAATATGTCATGTAGTAATGCCCAAAGCATTTGACAGAGTAAAGTTTGCGTAGTTTTATATCTTCTTATATGCGATTAAATGATTTTATCAAGTCATAAGCCAGTGAATTTTAATTGTTACTGGTGAAACTTTATACGATTATAAAGCATATCGGTCTTAAATTGTCCTTGGATGGCCTTCCGATAGATTGTGCAAGTAAGGAATAATTTTTCAAATTGACACGAGAGTCATGTTATCTTTATCATCTTTGTTAAATCAAAGTTTATGAATTTTAGATAATCTGTTATTTAGACCTGTGAATGATATTTGGTTGCAGATAAATAAGGTGTCACAATATTTAAATGGCACTACAAGAAATCTATCTTTTACAAACAAAATTATTTCTACGAAAATTGATTTCCTTGTTAATATTGTAGCATTGTCAACGAATAAAAAATTTCCTTGAAAAAACCATAAACTTGTTATTGTTTTCCAACAAAATATATTTTGTAGGAAACATTCCTTGTTAAATAGGTGGCGGGAAACATTCCCTCCAAACCAATTTCTCGCCAAATTGATTTAACAACGAAGTTATTTTTATGGCCACAAAATAATTGTTCCTTGGTAATTATGGCATCATCTGGAATGAAATATTTTGTTGCTAAAGAAGACTAATTTTAACAACAAATCACTTTCCTTGTTAACGAATATTAAATCTTATTCACTTTTCTTTAGTATGGAAAACTGTTTTCTTAGACAATAATTACATTATTAACAATGATTCGGTTCTATGATAATGATTGATAGTTTTTTTCATTAGGTTTTTTTTGTTAAAGCTCGTTTATTAATTTATAGCAACAAAGTAATATTTCGTTAAGAATTGTCACACTATTGGCAACATTTTTTATTTTGTTGGAAACAATATCTTTTTTAATGAAATATTTGTAGCTATGGAATAAGATTTTGTTCATAACAAATTGTTTTATAGGTAAAAGCTAATAATTATTTTCATGAAAATTTGTTTTTCATTAAAGCTCACTAACTATTTTATAGCGACAAGTCATTATTTTGTTGGAAATTGGTATACTCGCTAAAAAAAATGTTTTATTTACTAATAAATTTTATTTTCCTTGTTAATATGTTACTATTTCTAACAAAAATAAATTTCATTGAAAAAATCATAGAGTTGTCACTTTTTGTAACAAAATCTATTTTGTTGGCAACTTTTCTTTGTAAAAATGTGGCGAAAAATATTCATTTTAAAACCAATTTCCCTCAAACATTATTTAGCAACAAAATATTTATATTTCAACGAAATTTTAGTTTGTTAGTTATAATGACGTCATTTACAATAAATTATTTAATTGCTAATAAATATTAATATTACTGACAAACATTTTCTTAGTAAATGCATTATAACACTTGTTCGTGTCTCTTCAACAATGAAACTAAATTTTATTTAGTTAATTACCACGTTATTGCAACGATTTATTTGGTTACTTATAATGATTTTTTTTCACAAAGTTTATTTACATTTAAAGCTCCTAGCCTCTTTATAGTGGAAAAAATATCAATTCGTTGAAATTTGTTATTAGTAGCATTGATATTATTTCATATGAAAAATCAAATAAAATTTATTTAACAATACACCATTATTTTACTGTTAATTATAATACTAATGGTAAGAATTTATTTCGTTGCTAAATATTGATAAAATTTTCATAAACTTTTTTCTTATTAAGGTTCATTTTATTATTTACAACAATTTAATTTTATTTCATTGGGGATATAACCAATTTCAATAACATGTAGCATTGAAATGCTATTACTATTTTGTTGCTAATTATAATGGTGTTATTGTGAATTTTTTTATTGCTAAAAGGGGTAGATATTTAACATAAATCTTATAATCGTGAAAATATTTAGTTATAATTTATAGTGACAAAAATATTATATATTGGTCTCTATTATATACGTAGCAGTGATTTTTTTATTGCTAAAAATGAGTAATTTAATTTAATAAGTTTTAAAGCTGTTTCACACAACACAATTATTCAAATAGCTCAATTGGTAAATATTGCAACAAATTTTACTATAGGTCAGGAAGTTCGATTCCCGTTGAGCCTAAAAATAAATATATTATTTATAAAATTCCATATTGGGGTCTTATCATCAAGAGTTGAGCCTAAAAATAAATATATTATTTATGGAATTCCATATTGGGGTCTTATCATCAAGAGTGGTGTCCCTAGAGTTTGGGAGGTAGTGGGTGATGTCCTTAGAGATTGGGACCTAGATTAGCTCATCTAAGAGCTGAGAATGATCGTTTTAATATATCATTTTTTTATTGAAAATAATTTCTTTGGTAATTGTTAACAGTACCTATGACAATTTTCATTGATATACATTCATTTTACAAATGAAAAGTTCTTCGATAAAGGTAGTTACATTTTCCCACGACGATTTTCCTTGAAGATTCTAAGTTTTTTCAAGAAAAAAATTCATAGATAAACAAAGTTTTCTTGCAATAAAATAATTTGTTGGTAAAATTATTTGATTTTTACCAACAAATTTCCTTGGTAGTTGTCAGTATTACCAACACCGTGTTTCCTTGACTTATCAATTGTTTTACCAACAAAAATGTAATTCCTTGGTAAAAACCTTTAGCTACGGGATGCCTCCACAAACCCAATAACGAATTTATTTCTTGTTAAAAAAAATTTCCAACAAAATTTTGATTTTTGTCAAGGAAATTTTTTGTTGAAAAATGCCTTAATTGTTGTAGTGTGGATTGATTTGGATGGAGCTATTTCATTATTAAGGGTGGGGTGTTTTCGAAAAAAAATCGAAGAAAAAAAGTTTGGACTTCATCCGTTCATGTATTCACAACAATGTCATATTGGTGTATGAAGAGCTACATTGCCCGATAAATATTGTGGAAATGGTAAATTGTTTCAAAAAAGGATAAACCTAAGGGTTATTTAGACTTTGCCCCCAATTATAAGTATCAGTTTGTTGAATACCCCCAAACAAGATCAATATTGTATTTGCCGACTAGTCACCAAAATAGTTGATTTTTTTTCTAAATAGCCATTTTGAAAATGTAGTTGCAAATTATATCAAAACAATGTAAAAATAAAATTATATATAATATATCGAGTGATTGAGATTAGGTCTATGTTTTGTAAAGATCAATTCAATGATATTTAACTCGTGAAGACCACTGTCAAATGACAAAAATATTGAATACGGCTTATGAAGACAAGTCAAAGCTACAAAGACCAAGACAAACCAAAAATAGCTTATGGATAGTCAAAATTCAAATGAAATGTCAAAAGCTAGTTTGAGGCAAAATGAGGAACCAAATTCCAAAGTGAATTTAGGTTTTCTCCCATTTAAGAATGGATATTCTCTTGAGAATATTCGCTATAAAGAAATCCCCATGTCAAGTACAAAAACATGTGATACGTGATAAACTTTTATTTTTAAAAAAGTTGTTTGAGACCCCTTGACGGGTTGTTTTCAGTAGAAGGTCGTTCTGACAGAGCAACGAACCGCTTTGACTCTAGTCGTTCTAAAAAGCAGGTGGTGGAGAAAGTGAAATCGACTTCCTTATGACCAAATTGGTTTTATAAATAGGAATCGAGATCCATCTCTTTGGATATCTCTCATATTTCTCTTGTTCAAATTTGTGTAGTCTTTTCCCTTTGTCTTATCTTTTGAGGTATTCATTCACCCACTCAAAACTCGTATCCTTTGTTAGATATCCATGGTATTTTAGGAAGAAAATTTTTCTCTCGTCATGAGCTATTTGATTATCTAAAGATAAGAGAAGTAAGGAAAAGGGGATGAAGAATATTTTGTATTGGTATATGCCTCATTTGGAGAGTTGTTGAGCCTTCAACCACTTCATCTCATTATTGAGTGAAGTTTCCATATTCCATTGAGTGGGAGAGTGAATGGAAAATAACTTTTAAGCATATCTATCAGACAAGTGAGTGTTAACCTTCCCTAAACTCACCTTAACCCCATAGATTCTTGAATCCGTGGAGTGGATTCCTACGAGTAAGTGTCACATTGGCGATCCCAAATGATGGTGTGATCCTCAGCTATTCGGTGAGTTTCGCAGAGCAAAACAATGACCGATTTCCAATTTTCATTTGTACTTGATCATGTGATGTATCTTTGTCCATAAAATAAAAAATCTCATTTGAGAAATTTCCAACATCTTTTTCAACTTCGAGTGCACCTTCAACGAGACCGGTTGTTCGATTTTTCTTCAAATTATCCAAACATTTTGGGTGTGATGCCCATTTTTTATTGAGCTCAACAATGGTTGACTTCCATTTTTCCTTTGTACTTGATCCATACAAATTCGAGAAATAAACAATAAAGTAGTACCAATTCTCATCATCCTCAAGTGTTTTTTTGCAATTTTTTTCAACATTTGTATTTATGTGTCACGTGCACAACAATCCATTTGCTATTTGAAAGACTTGCTTTTTGGCCTCACTCAAACCCAACTATATACCAGTGAAGTACAATGTTGGCAAGTTGTCTAGCTAAAAAATTCCTAATAATTTTTTTCCAAAGCCCAAGCGTAAGACTATTCCTTATTTGAAGACATTAAAAACATGCAACATCGAACATCTTCTCGGTCGACTTAACACCCACGATCTCAAAGAGATGCATCCAATAGCAATTAATTTATACGTGCAGTCCATAAGCATTACTGAATAAAACAGTTGTCTAGTTGAATTGACTCAGGACGTGCCCTCAAATTATTAATCACTTTATTCTCTTCGTCCGTACTGTGTCACTCGATGTAATTATTCTTGTTCAACAAGTGCACGGTGTGTCACACTTACAAAGTTGTTTCCCTTACAGTTGAAGTGTTTTTAGCCTCACATTGACATTGTAAATAGTAATTAAATAGAATACATTGCTAGGAAACACCTCTTTCGTAGTGCCAAGATGTACTGAGGCGCTACACTCGACGTTAACAGATTCTGCAAGTATATTATCTATGCATCATTCAATCAACCCGCATAAGAATGACCAATGAGTTATTATGATCGAGGATAGTTGTGGGTTCACAAGTGACTTGCAATTTCCAACAATCATCACCTTGTGGCACCCCTTTCAATTGAAACGGGCAGCCACACTTCTTTTTCCGCTTGATCGGTCGTTGCCCCTATCAACCTCATTCTTACACTGTTTTTTTTGCTTCCTTCCATTTTCACATCGAAAATGGGTATTTCCTCTATGTCTATTATCAACATGATACAATTTTGTGATAACAACAATTGTGTTACTATCCTTACCAACGCCATGGCGCCAAGCTATCAAGGGCAACCTTGATGGGAACACCTACAAGTACAGAACAAAATATGTTAGAAATAGTAATAAACTGGTGAAAATGGTTAGACACCATACTAACTATTTTAATAACCTTACCTCTTATGTAAAAAAAAAAGTCACTATCTTTGAATACCTCCTCTAATGTTATTTCATCTTCACGGTTGTTGGCCTCACAATTAGCCTCACCATATATCTCAACATAAACATTGTCGTCAACATGATCATCATCCTTCCACATTAAGTAAATTTAAAAAATTATAATTAATAAAATCATATATTAACCAACGCAATGAAGAAATTGATTAAGGCAACGATTACCTCTAAAATTGTTGGTCTCTTCCAAATAGGCTTGAACTAATTCCAAGTTGTCAACATGATCGGGATGCATATTGAAATTCATCACGTCCATGAGAAGAGTCTACCCACAAAATAATCATGAGCTTTTAAACAAATTCAAATAATCAACAAACAATACCAAACTAGCCCAAAAAGGGGAAAAACATGAATTTATCAACTTAAATCGACAAATAATAACAAACAAACAAATTTTAGAGAAGAAAAATTCAAAAGCCACAACAAATATTAATAAATAGCCCTAACAATAAGAATGTTGTCTTGGATATAAACGAAAAAAAAACAAATTAAACATGATATTACAATAGTCACTACAACAAAATAACCCATTAAAGTTCATCTCAAGTGGAGGGTGTTACCTTAAGTGGAGTGAGTTGTCATTCATCTCTGAAATTTTCATCTTTGTCGTTTCCTCCTACCAAATGGAGTCCAATGCACACTCCAGCTTATACAATTCATCCATTCATACGTAAAAACTTCAATCAAACTCCTTCCAATCGAAGTTGGGAACTAGAATAGAGAGATAAGTCGCGAGAGTTGATAGAGGAAGGAAAAACGTCAACAATGGAAAGTTTCGGCAAGATTTGGAGGGAGATAAATGTTGTGAGTATGGGTTTCGCTCTCGCCCTAATAGAGTAAAAGTTTTGCGAACATGTTTGGGAACCCCTTTTGTCGGCGATGACACATAGTAGGTTAAAAAGGGGTGGTGGTGTCAAATAGGGGAAATGGTGTCGAAAAGTTGGGACCTGTCATATATATATGTTGGTGAACTTTGGGAGTAGTTTGGGTGGGGGTAGGTCAGATACTTTTGGTGAATGTTGTAAGAAAAATTTAGAGGTTGGTCATATGTTGTAATGGTTTTGGTAACAATAGTGTTTGAAAGATATCCCTTGGCTCGTCTAGCAACATTGCTCATGCCATTTGTTAGATTAGATGGGGTTAATGGAATGAATAATTGATCCTCCATTGGCTTGATTTCAAGGGTTAGGCTAGGGAGACGACTCGTAGCCATGGAGGCACGAGGACAACCCAGAGTCGAAGGCCAATGAGAGTGTTGTTTGCTTTCATAGTCCAAATTAATGAACTTTAAATGTATGATATGAGAAAAGTAACACAAAAACTTATTCTGACAGTTTTGTGCATCAATAAAAATGAGTGCTAAATCAATAAAGCAAAATGAGGGAAATGAATAATGTTTTCTTGAAAACAAAACAAATAACAAACAGAATAAACGATTGTAATAAAAATACTGAAGGGGGTTTCTGGAGCTGTCCCTATAAATACTTTGTTCGTTCATTTTTTATTTATTAAAAAATAGTATAATATCCTTATAACTTTAAACTCACCCCACTAGTCTCGGATCTGAGATATAGATCATTAAAAAGTATATAAATCAACAAAATATTATTCATCTTTATTCACTCCTCACCATAAATATATATATATATACTAGCGTGATACCCGTGTCATTAGCATGACCAAATAACCAATAATTTATGAATACTAATGTTAATCATACAAAAATTAAGAAATTTATCTTCAAGTAGCATCACAACTACCATTATGACAACCCCTAAAATGAAAACCCACATTAGTGGTATAATATTTATATGGTTTTTTTTTATTTAGTTTGGCACTCATTGAAAGTTGTATACTTTATTGAAAATGTATTGTGATGAGGTGTTGTACAAGAATGAACTTTAACTTAAATTTTTTTTTAATATCATATTTGTAGTTGAGCTTCAATTTTCACTCAAGCTTGGATCCTTTGTGCTTAATTTCTTATAGGCTTGTAGCTCATAATGAGGGTCATTTACAAACTAAGGTTAGCCCAGCTCCAGCATACAACTAAAACATCTAGATATTCTTTTGACTTTTCATGCTCCAAGGTATCTCCATAGATTGAGAAATGTTAAGATCAGATCTCACTCGAACTTGCCCACTTAGTGTGGTCATTGTTTGCCTTCATCAAGGGGTCATGTGCCTGTTGTGGGTTGTTTATCCATTAAGTGTTATCTAGGCTTGTTGACACTCTAGCTATTTGTTTATTCCAATTCTATACATATATAAACAACCTTGTTGCCAGTATGACCATTTATAACGTCGGGGGTCATCAGCTTAGAGCAGGTTGGTGTGATCCAACTCTGATCAAATGTAGTTCAATGTACTAGAGTTGGATGTTGTGCAACTATGTGATGATCATCAAACATAGGACTGGTAATTTGTGTTATTTAATTACTTAATTTTATGCATTCATACAAACA
Organism: Berberis vulgaris; assembly: GCA_963556465.1. Taxonomy (NCBI): domain Eukaryota; kingdom Viridiplantae; phylum Streptophyta; class Magnoliopsida; order Ranunculales; family Berberidaceae; genus Berberis; species Berberis vulgaris. Next base: position 84,091,367 of record OY747129.1, read on the forward strand.
CAACGGAGGATCTGTGTATCTTGCGAGGAGGCAACTCTTCAACTTCTTAAAGTGAGGGGGGCAATGAATCGGGGGTGTGCACCTCTGACCTACTGCAATCTTTGAGGTGTCTGTGTGTGGAGGTGGTGGTGGCAATGGGCGTTGGTATATGGAGGTGGGGTTCCTGCTGGTAGAGAGAATAAAAGTTTTTTTTTTTTTTTTGGTCAAACACGAAGATGTTTATTAATGAAAGCAAAGGAAACAAAAAATAAAAAACAAAGAGAAAGAGAAACATTCATATATCAAGGAATGCCAAGACACCATGAAAGTGTCAAAACCCAAATCCCTAAACAAATTATAAGCCGAACCCATCCTCCACAGCAATTCTCTAATCTCGATAAAGATAGAGTGTTCTGATCTGTTGAGTCCTTCAAATACCCTTTTATTTCTTTCTTTCCACACACACCACATGAGAACGTGAGGGACCCTACGCCATAACCACTCCCCCCGACGGAAATGATTAGCTTGAGTCCATCAACTTAGCCAATCTAAAATGGAGCCTTGAAACATTCAACTCAAACCAAATTCTGCCAAGAAACTGCTCCAAATGAATTTGGAGAAACAACAGTGAAGCATCAAATGGTCCAGCGTCTCGTCAATTTCATTGCAAAGCACACAAAGACTCCCTGTGTGGATTCCTCTTTTCCTTAACCTATCTTTAGTCAAGATCTTCTCATGCAATACTGACCAACTAAAGAAATTAATCCGAGGAAAAAAGGTTTTTCACCCATACCAGATTTTTGTGAGAGGAAATGAAGGGGTTAGAGTGGGTCTCATAGTGAGATGCAGCCAACATGTCCGAAAATTCTTTCATCGAGAAGCCCACACCTTTACCCTTCCACACCAATCTATCAGATCCCTCTGAGAGCATTTGTCTATCCAACAAAAGCATTAGATTAGCGAACTCTTCTAGCTCCCAAGTATTTAGGGGTATTCGAAAGAAAATATCCCAAGAATTGCCGTTAGACCAAAAATTGCTCACACTCCCATATTGATTGTTGTTAATGATAAACAACATTGGGAACAAATCCTTCAAAGATTGGTTACTACACCAAACATCATGCCAGAAAGATATGAGATCACCATTTCCACATTGGAGAGAGGTGTGAGGGTAGAAGCCACTTGCGCACCGGGAGATGGACTTCCACAAAGAGCATCCGTAGGAAGTGTACTTAGTTCTCTTTTCCCAAACCCATCTATTGCGCCCATATTTGTCCATAATGAGAGATCTCCATAAATTATCATTTTCTTCTGCAAATCGCCAAAGCCACTTAGAAAGTAATGCAATATTGAAAGTGAGCACCTGACGAATGCCTAAACCACCTCGAGATTTAGGGCAACAAATTTTCTCTCAGTCCACCAAATGCATCTTTCTAGAGTTATGAGTAGAACCCCAAAGAAAAACGCGCATGATCTGTTCCATCTTGGCTGCTATTGAACAGGGAACCTTGATAAGAGACAAATTGATTACTGGGATAGAAGCTAATGTGGATTGTACAAGAGCTAGTCTGCCTGCTTTAGAGAGAAATTTGCGTTTCCAAGACGCTAGTTTCGATTCCATCATTTCGATCGTCTCATCCCACGCAGCTTTACTTTTGAAACTAGCCCCCAAAGGCATGCCCAAGTACTTAACTGGAAGATGACCCGCTGAACAACCCAATAAACCCGCCAACTGGTGCAGACGAGGGACATCTCCAATAGGCAACACCCTTGATTTGTGAAAGTTGATTTTCAAACCTGAAATAACTTCAAACCAAAGCATAATTCTTTTAAGAGAAAGAACCTGAGAAGTGGAAGCATCACAAAAGAGGATAGTATCATCCGCATACTGGAGAATAAAAACAGGCGGACTACCCTCCGCGACAGAAAACCCTCTGACTAGGCCAGCATCAACCGCTTTAAGAATCATTTGTGTTAAACCTTCTGCTGCTATAGTAAAAAGAAGAGGAGACAGGAGATTGCCTTGGCGCAAGCCTTTCGAGCTATTGAAAAACCCGTGCAGCTGACCATTAATTTTCAAAGAGAATTAGCTGTAGATCTGCAAGTGTGAAGCCAATGAATCCATTTGGAGTCAAACCCCATGCGAGCCATTATCAAATCCAAGTATCTCCAAGAGACGTTGTCAAAGGCTTTGGAGAAATCTAATTTGATAACGAGCCCTGGAACACCTTGTTTTTTCTTATAATCAATAATTTCATTGGCAATCAAAGGGCTATCAACCACCTGTCTTCCACTGACTGCTGCACTTTGAAAAGGAGAAATGACTGAATGAAGAACTATTTTCAATTTGTTAGCCAACACCTGGCAATGATCTTATAGGCCCCATTCAAGGTACTGATAGGTCTAAAATCTTTTACTGTTTGCATTCCCGCACATTTAGGAATAAGCGAGATGATAGTGGTGTTCAACCGCCAATCAAGAAAATTTCTCGAGTTAAAATCTTCAACAACTTTCAGAAAATCAATTTTGATTACCTCCCACATTTTCAAATAGAACACCATTGAGAAACCATCAAGACCTAGAGAAACTTCAGATTTTAGTTCTTCCATTGCCGCTCTGATTTCCATCTCCGAAAAATTATCTACCAAGGCGGTAGCCGTAGACTGGGAGATAGACTTGAAGGTAATCCCCGAGAAGAAAGGTCGCCACTCCTCCTTTTCATGGAACAACTCCTTGAAGTGAGATATCAAGAGATCTCTAATACTGACTTCATCCACTACCAACTCCTGACCCATGCTAAGAGCTTCAATGGAGTTAAACAGTCTGCGTCTGTTAGGCAAGGTATGGAAAAATTTGGACCCCTGATCCATATGACGAACCCAGTTGACTCCTGATCTGATCCTCCAAAACTCCTCATCTCTTTTGGTTAATGTTGCCCACTCTTGATGTAGCTGCACTCTACAAGATCTCTCCTCAGCAGTCAGGTCTCTGAGCTATTCATCAACATCAATGTTAGCAATTAAAGCAGAAATATTTTGAATACATAAATTTGTCTTACCCCAAACTTTAGTCTTCAAACTTTTGAGATTGCATCTGAGAGCCTTAAGCTTCCACCATAAACAGTAGCTAGGGTGGCCAGAGACTACGGAGTTGTTCCACCAAGCTTTCATCTCCTCTGCCAGGGTAGGGTGATCAAACCAACCATTATCAAATGAAAAAAGGCGAGTACAGCCACCAACAGACGAGTTCGCAAGAAAAATCGCGTGATGGTCAGAACCTACTGCACCCTTGAGCCATTCAACTTTATCACCAAATTTGTCAATCCAATCCACCGAAGCTAGAAATCGATCAAGTCAACAAAGGATAGGAAGATCTCTCCGATTTGACTACGTGAATTTTCCCCCTTTTAGACTGAAATCAGCGAGTTCCACCTCATTAATGAACTGATTGAATTTCTGCATGCTCATGGACCTCCTCATGCATCCTTTTTTTTTCATTCATATGACGGACAACATTGAAATCACCCGCTAACACCCATGGCGATTGCACCCAACCAGCAATGTCATATAGTTCTTCCCATAAGTGTTCTCTAAGCAAAAGATCACACGGACCATAAATGTTAGTCCCTGACCAAATTGAGTTATCCGAGATCATTTGAAATTGAATAGAGAGGGAAAAAGCTCCTTTCAACACTTCCCTCATCTGCAAAAGATCAGCATCCCAAATAGCTAAAAGGTCGCCCGAGCTGCCAATGGATTCCACCATAGCCTAATCAAAAGAGCTATCACCCCACAATTTTCTGATAAGTTCTCTAGAGCATCTCTCCAATTTCGTTTCCTGAACAAAAACAAGGTCTGGACGATTCTCTGCAATTAATCTACGACAACCCCTTTGCCGTTCAGTATTCCCGAGCCCCCTACAGTTCCACGAAATAATTTTGAGGTTCATGAAAGACCTTCAACCCCGGGGTTGTTGCACTTGTCCATTGTTTTGTCAGATACTGTACCCTGCGCTGTAGCTTGAACCATATCTAAAGCCCTATTTTCATCCTGACTGAGGTCCACTCCCACTGTCAAGCCAATTTCTTTGAAAGCCGAGCGATCTGCTGCTTCTTCCTGAGTCGAATGACAGTAAGAGACAGAAGGCTCCACGCTGTCATTGACCCTAGAAACAAGACCTGGAGACTTGCCAGAAGTCTGTTCACTATGGAGTAAAAACCCAAGATTTTCCGTCTGTGGGACCTCGAAGCCTGGGGGAGCGCCTACGTGGTATGGTGTAGATGAGAAACTCTCCGCATGACAAACACATAGTTTTGTAGACAAACCATGGACTTCAACACATTGTTCGGCTAGTGGCTCGAATCCCGGGGGGTAAGGGAGAGATACCGAACAATCCTGGGTCTGGTTGGAAGACTCTCCTCTTGTCAGCCCAGCAGGGGCACTACATCCTTTAAGTTATACCTGCCCTGCTTTGTTGGTTGAGCTTGATTTGCTGGATCTCTTTTGAAGCATGAACCTAGATCTGGTGGGAAAGACTAAAAAATTGGCTTATTCAGCGGCTCTGTCATGCTGTGCTTTTCTAGCCAGCTTTTGATCCCTGCGAGCCTGCATAGACATCTTGGTCAAAAGGGGGTCCAAGTTGAAGACATCTTCTTCCACCGCTTCTAAAACCCGCCAATAATTGTCAGATGTCTGTTGATCATTAGACTTGGCCAAATTATGTTCCGAAAGAGACTTGGGCCCTTTGCCAGGTAAAGGCCCAACAATACATTTTCCTTTATCCTGCTGAGATGGACGAGCTGAGTCAGACATCGAGTTACCAACTTTACCCGCTGAAATGACACGAAAAGCAAGGGAATGGGGAAGCGTTGGGTATTGCTGGGGAGACTGATCACTCAGTGTCGGCAACCTAGGAGGCGGGTCGTATGCTTCGCATGAGGTCACGTGTGGTGAGTTAGCGAAGACCAAGAAAGTTGTGTGTCCAAACGGAAGAGCAACAGGTGTCCACTGAATCACTGACTCAGGCAACTCTATCAACGATCTTGCAAGATTATTTCTTGCAACGGGATCTAGAGGAAGATGATTGCCCCATACATGGGACAATAAATCAATGGGAGAGTCCCGATGAATAGAGGTTGCTGCAACGGAGCCCTTACTGGCAATAGAGGTAGTGCTCACACTGGAGGGATTAGTGGCCACTACCTCCACAAAGGTTCTGTTGCGCAAAGGTGGGACAACACTAATACCTGGCAGAGTTGAGACCTCATCTCTTCTAAATTGTTGCTTAGGATAAGGCTGAGGCACCTTATTTAAAACCATCTCCTTCATAGCTTGGGCGAGTTGTTTCCAGCCTGTCCCTTCCACGCCAGCTGGCACCCTAAGAGTTTTGGACCCTGAACCCCAACCCACCAAAATAGAAAGGAAGATTTCTCCTTTATTGGCCTCTTTCACCATCATAACCCATCTATTGTTGATTTTCCAACTGGCTGAGAAAACATTAGAGCCTGATTCCACAACTTTCTTAAGCTGAAACTCAATCCATTCTCCCATCTGCAATTCAACAAAAACTTTGATTCTAACCCTCGAGCTCGATTCAAGTAACAACAAACCTCCTCTTGACTTTCGAATCCCAAATTCTTTCCCATCAATTTTCAACAAACGAATATTTCCTTATTTGAACTCCATCTCTCCCAAGATTTAGCACAAAATTACAAACATACAATCACAATTTCACCAACATACAAGCATCATAGCAATACGAAGATTAGAAATAACTGAAAGATCTTACTTTTTGCCGAAAAATTGCCAAATTTGTTCCAAAGTCTGAGAAAGGGCTCACCGCCGTCACAAACCCTCGGTCACCACCGTCAAGCCCCGGCAATGGCAGATCGAGAAGAAGGAAGAGGCTCACCAGCCTGTCGAAAACCACCTCACCTTCGAAAACCACTCACCCCACCTCACCTCACCTTCGAAAACCACCTCACCACTGTCGAAAACCGCCTCGCCTTCGAAAACCACCTCCCCTTCGAAAACCACTGTCGAAAACCCCCTCACCACTGCGAGATCCCACTGTTGAAAAACCCTTGCGAGATCCCACTGTCGAAAACCCCCTGCGAGATCCCACTATCGAAAACCCCCTCACCACTGCGAGATCCCCCTCCCCACTGGGATATCCCCATCACCTGCGAAAACCACTGTCGAAAACCCCCTCACCCTCGAAAATCACTGTCGAAAACCAGGTTGTGCAGCTCGAAAACCACCCTCACTGTCGAAAACCACCCTCAAGGATACCCACAAACATCATGATTTACTAACCACCCTCACTGTTGAAAACCACCCTCAAGGATACCCTCACTGTCGAAAACCACCCTCACTCACTGTCGAAAACCAGGTTGTGCAGCTCGAAAACCACCCTCACTCACTGTCGAAAACCACCTTCAAGGATACCCACAAACATCACTGTCGAAAACCAGAGAAATGAGGGGTGGAAGCAATTTTGGGTTTTAGATTTTAAAAAATTAGAGATGCTGAAAATGGGTTCATCCCTAGGATGATGGATGGTGATGTGCCGACCTGGTGCTGTCGGCCTAGCTCTCTAGAATCAGGGATTGGTGTTTAGTTGTTATGATAGTGGTCATTTAATAGATAAGAGAGATATTGGTGTTTAGATTGGTCATTTAATAGATAGGAGAGGGATTGATATTTACTATTTAGATGTTATAATCTTAGCCACTGAAATTTTGTTGTTTCAAGGTCGATGAAATCTCAACCAATAACTATGTTTATGCAAGCCGCTAGATCGACCGGCCGCCGCTTGAAATCTCAACCAATAACCAATAATCCAAGCCGCTAGATCGACCGGTCGCCGCTTGGACACTTCAAGGCCGCCGTTTGGACGCTTCAAGGCCGCAAGATCGATCGGCTTCAAGGCCACGAGATAGACCGGCTTTCTCCAGCCGTCTCTGCCTGGAGATCGACAGGCCGCCGCTTGGACGGTTCAAGGCCGCGAGATCGACCGGCTTTCACCAACTGTTGTCACCTCCCTCTCTGCCTGGTCCCGACGGCTTTGGCGCACGGGAGACAGGTACGGGGTGAGCCGACAGGACATCAGCCAGCCGCCAGCCGTTACGGACTGACATCTGGATGTGATGGTCACGGCCCCAGCCTCCACCCCTCCTCCCACGAGACCTGGTCATGGGGAAACTGTGCCGCCCTCTTTCGCCCAGATTTTGGGCAAGATTTTGGTGGATGACACTGCGGAGACTCAGGTCGAAGGTACTCGTTTCCGTAAAGAGGGGGCACCAGCAATCGGACTCACGGCAACGGATGAAGTCCGTGGTGAAGCTTTCATGGAAAAACATGTCATTGTTCTCAAATTTTCTAGTTACCGACCGACTTTGACAGATATTCGAGATTCGATTCACAGAACATGGGGAATTTTGGGTGATTTTTCGCTGGGTTTGCTGAATCAACGACATGTGTTAGTACGACTTCAATCTGAGGTGGAAGCAAAGAAAGTTCTGTCGAGAGACTCCTTCCTGATTCGTGGAGTTCGGTTTAAAGCATTCCGTTGGCACGATGGTTTCAGTTTGAAGGAAGACCCAATCTCGGTGCCCCTATGGGTAGAGTTACCTAACTTACCTTTGCATTTATTTCATCCCCCTATTTTGAAAGCTATTGTGAATTCTTTTGGTGGTTTTTTGCGAATGGATGATCATACTCGCTGCCTCACGCGGCCGGGCTTTGCCCGTGTATGTGTGGAGATGTCATTAGCAGAGAAATTACCAAATAGAGTTTGGATTGACAGGGCCAATAACAGGGGCTTCTGGCAGAAGATAGAATATCCAGGTTTCAAATACTGCGACTTTTGTTCTTTGGTAGGCCATCAAGAGGAATTTTGTAGGAAAAAGCTAGGTATTAAGGGCGGTAGGGGAGGTCCTGATTCCGGTAAAGCGGAGAAGGCGGTCAAGCCGCAGGTTGAAACCAAAACTATAAAGCAACAATATGTACCCGTTCTCAAAAAAGCTAAAATTCTAAATCCAGCGGTCAGCCCGAGTGGAGCAAAAAACAGCCAGGGGGAAGAGATGGATGAGGACATTGGGGAGAAGAGGTCGGTGGCCAAGGATCCGGTAAAGGTGGTGTTGTCAAACAAATTTGAGTCGCTTACTGAAAACATTGATGCAGATGAGAGTGAGAACATGGATCATGTTAGTGCTGAGCAAGTTACAGAAACTACGGAAGAATGCCTCCTAGAGGCGAGGTATACAACTTCGGAGATTGCAAATGCTATTGGAATTCAAGAACAGCCGACACAGCCAACGGATGACATAATCTCAGGGGCCAAGAGTGGTCTTTCCGATGCCATGACAATTGGGAGCGATCAATTGGGGCATCCTGGATCAAAGACACGGGTTGCATTAGCAGGGGAATTAGGAGTGGCCTCGCCCCAGCCAGCTCACGGCCTCAAACAGCCTGCGATCACCATCAGTCCAAGCCCTGCCATCACCATCAGTCCTAGCCCTGCGATCACCATCAGTCCAAGCCCTGCGCCAACTCACGGTCTCAATCCACGGACACAGGTCACGGCCAGTCCAAGGCCCCAGCCTCTTCACGGCCCCAACCCAGGGGACGTGCCTCCTCAAGCAGCGCGTGATTTGATCGCCGTTGGTGATTCTTTAGTGACGCAAACTAAGTCGATTGGAATGATACAGGAAGTAGGGGCTGCCACGGTGAAGCCGACAGTGATGGAACAGTTGAAAGAAGTTATGGCCAAGCGAGCTCAATCTACGGTAACTGGTAATTTTTCAGTGCCCGCGACAACAAGGAACGACAAGGATGGGAGCTTGTTTGATGTCGTCGTCCAGCTGTTTGAGGAGAACCGTGTTTTGCGAATGCCAACTAATACACTTAATAACGCCACAAATGATAGTGACGAGGCGGCGTCGGAATCGGAGTTGGGGCCGGAATCACATGATATTAATGATTTAAATTTGGGGGCGCACTCCGATAAGGATCTACAGAACAAAGTCAAATCGGCGGTCCTTCCGGGCAATCGTCGTAAGACTAAGAGGGGTAAATCTTCCTCCCGCGCTTAAGATGATGAAAAATTTTCTGTTTTGGAATGCTCGTTATTATGTTCATGCTGGGATTATCTGCTGGGATGTCTTATGTTCATGCTGGCTTTGTTATGATTTATGGTCCTTCTTTCAGCATTGGTGATAGGTTGGATTTGCTTTTATGTATTTTGGTTTACGGCTGTGGCCCAATTTTTGTTTTGGTTATATCACGGGTAAGTCATGTACCCCCGTATTGATTGTAAATCAAGTTTTTTTTTTACAAGTAATAAAGGTCTGGCATTCCAGAGGTGCCCCTCCCCACTGGAGGTTTAATAAAAAATAAAAAATAAAAATAAAAATAAAAATAAAAATAAAAAATAAAAAATAAAAAATAAAAAATAAAAAAATAAAAAATAAAAAATAAAAAATAAAAAATAAAAAATAAAAAATAAAAAATAAAAAATAAAAAATAAAAAAACTATGTTTATGCAAACTTACTAGAAAGTTTATGCCGATTTGTTATACAAAATATACATATATCATTTATCCACTCTATTTTAACTTCCTTTTTGGTATTTCTTCTTCTTCTCAAAGTCGATATTTTCATCTAGAATGTAGCATATATGTGCACCTCTAATCCAACACGTTATTCAAAGAACTCCAAGTACTATGATTTTTAGTATTTAATGAATAATATGAAATTAATTAGTAAAATAAAAAAAAATATTTAGGTGTATAACCAACACACGAGTCTTATTAAACCCATACATTAAAATAATAAGCAATAAAAGGCGATAGGCGCGAAAACAACATAGAGAGAGTGGAAAAATGGAAGAAAACCATTGTAATAAACTTTGCACTTTAACCATTTATATTAAAGAAAAGAAAGTAAAATAAAACTCAATTTTAAATAGTAAAATAAAACTCAATTTAAACTAAAATTTGGATCTATGATTAGCTATTTAGATCTACGAGATTCATAGCCACGAAATCAGGGGCAGACCTACTAAGGGACGAGGGGGGCAGCTGCCCCCCACCCCCTCAACTTTCAAAATATTATTATAATATACTTAGCCTTAAAAAAATATATAATTTATAATACAATATGAATATTATTCATTCAATTATTTTTACATATGTCTCTGTTGATGTAATGGTTGGTAGTTTATCATTTATGACAAATGACCCGAGTTTGATACTCTTTGAACACAAGATTTCTTTATAGCTTTTAACTATACATTTAATTTAATTTTATTTTATTTTAATGCAATTTTATTGGTAATTGCAACATCAAAAGAATTGTTTAGTTTAATAAAAACTTATTTTCGGTCCCCTCGAACTTGGATTCTCGTGAGTAGTGGAAAACAGTCTTATGAGGAATCAATTTTTTGTCAATAAATAGATAACCAAATAGCGAAAATTTGCATAACAAGAGAATTTGACAGGATTCTATTTCCCAAGGAAAATGGCTAACCAAACAGACCCATAATTGCAAACATTAAATAAATGAATGTTTGTTCACAAGTGGTATAAAACCTCCAACAAAAAAATATTTGAAATTAATAACTATAAAATTTAATGAAAATATATACCATTTGCCAATTCGAACAAAATTTGAGCTTCGTATAAATTCGTATAAACCATTTTTTATATGAAATTGTATTAGGATCTTATTCTGTTCGCAATTTTCAAATTTTTTTTTTAATCTTCAACTAGATACCTATCCTAATTGTGTTGTGATTTTAATTATATATTCTAGTTTTTAGCAAAATAAAAAGTTATATATTCTACTTATTAGGCTTGTCTGTTCCTTGCTAAGGTTATCGATATTAATATTTTATTTTGGCTTAAAATTGAAGTACACTAGATTCAATTTAGTATATGGAATGTATTTTTTATAATTGTACTTTTTTATTAGTTACTAGCTAGGGTAGAAATTCTTTTATTTACTTTACCCTTGATAACTATTATTATCAACTAATAATTATTTATCATTTCGCTCCCTTTACTAAAATCTCGAGTTCGCCACTGCACGAAATCAAACAATCTCGACTTCACATTTGAGACTACCTATATAGGTTTCAGACCCAACAATCTCATCTGGTGGGTAAATTAACTGACAGGGCAAACTAAGTAAAAGAAAAAAAAAATACATAAGAATATAAATAGATGGATGCCACCCTTCATCAATAGAAGGTAATATTTCTATTTAGATTAAGGGTCTCATGTGGTGTTCTTACCAAAGTGGTGGTGGAAACATGTTTGTACCAAACTAAAAGATGAATAGAAATAGGAGACGAGGACATTATGTTATTGTCTGGTAGTTGATGTGTACCTTCTCCATATTTTGAAGTATTGGTTTTATGGTAACTTTTATAACATTTTACCAACTAGTAGTGACTAGGATTCGGGGTGGCTCTTGCGCACAAAGCACAGGAGGACGTCCTGCGCATGAAGCACAGCCGTCAGATCGACGGATTTCAATTTTTATTTTTATTTTTATTTTATTTTTTGAAATCCTTCGATCTGAACCGTCGGATTGACGTCCTCCTGCGCTTTGTGCACAGGAGCCACCCCGGGTCCTAGTGACTATGGTCCTTGACTATAGACCTATTGTTTCAAGCACACCTTCCTTAATTTGTTTGTTTTTTATTATTTTTAGCACTACAAAAATAAAATAAAATTGTAAGCAAATAGTAGATAAACTGATTTGAGTAATACTAACTACATTCTCCATTTACCTTATATTTTTCTACCCTTTCTATATATGAATGACATGTGTCCAAAATTAAATAAAAGGAAAAATAATCTTTGATTTTCTCCTAAATCTCAATTTGGTATTTATATACCAAATAAATCTCATTTAGTCATATTTGTGCTCTTTTATTGACTAAATCTCAATTTGGTATTTATATACCAATTTTTAAGAAACAATTATATCCAATTTCATAATCGGCTCAATGTTAAACATGAAAATGTCATTATTAGAATTACTCCATTTCAACTCATAAGAAGCTCATTTGGGTGAAAAATATTGCATGTTGGTATTAATTTTTTCGTATGGTCAGTCTTATATGAACAAATTCTTGTCACGAATGAGCTCGATCGTGGGAAAGATATATGTGTTCTCTATACAATGAGATCGATGGATCCATTGACCATTTACTATTGCATTGTTGCAGGATTCATGTTAATTGACTATTGCATGGAGCGAGGCTCAAGCTTGTACATTTCAATATGTCAAATATCCATATTGATGCCACTTGATTTACATATGGTCAAACACAGAATTTAGTCATAAATCTCAACTTGGTATTTATATACCAAATAAATCTCATTTAGTCATATTTGTGCACTTTTATTGACTAAATCTCAATTTGGTATTTATATACCAATTTTTAAGAAACAATTATATCCAATAAAAATAACTAAAACGAAGTGTATGAATATTAGTCTAGGGGTGGGCATCCATCCCGCGATCCCGATCCCGTCCCGTCCCGTCCCGATTTTTCCGGGTCTTAATGGGATTGAATAATTTCATCCCGATCTCGTCCCGTCCCGATCTAGAATGGGATGGGATGGGATGAAGATTTTCAATCCCGCCAATTCCGTCCCGTCCCGAACTAATTTTTTAATATTAATTATTAATATTTTTTTATTTATTTATTATATACAGAGAAAGTGCAGTAGAATGAAACATGTATTTTGTGATGTGTCTAATGCCGAATCCTGAATAAATGAAACCCTGACAGATCCTAAAGGTACATAGAGAAATATGTCCAGAAAATATGTGTAATGCTACTAAATTGATGCCACAGATGTTTAACACCTAATGTGTCTCCAGGAGGCTTCTAAAGTTGTGATGTATGCACAATACACTCTGTGAATCACAGAACTGAAGAATGGATTGTATTACAGATTGCAACTAGTCAGTTTTTCCCCCCACTTTGATAACAATAATGTTTCAAAAATGAATGAAAAAAACAAAATTGTTATTTATAACACATGCAAAACTTAACTCCAAAAGTGAAAATAGTTCTATACAACGTATCTAACAAGGAAACTAAAAAGAGGACGAAAATACTACAGTATAATTAGATCTCCTCATCTGGTTTGCTAATTACTGATCAGTTCAACAGTGGGAATGCTGGAGGAGAAGGAACGTCATCAACTACACTGTTTTCTGGAAACAAATGGTAGATTGTCATGTATAGTGAATGCTTTGTATTGATATGTCCAGATTAACACGCTGATCCCGTCCCGTCCCGAACCCGTTTGAGATGGGACGAGGTCGGGATGGGGTTTTTCCCATCCCGTCTCGTCCCGATCCCGTATGAACGGGATGGGATAGGGATGGGTATATCTCGTCCCATCCCGTCCCGTGCCCACCCCTATATTAGTCCGTTTTCATGGATAATGAAGAGGAACAAATCCAATTGTTGGAGTTTTATTTCCTATTTAGGGATGGCAGTGGGGCGAATTTTCACGGATATTCGCCTCACTCGTCCCGTTTGGGGCGGATTTGGTAAATGGTCCCTGGATCTTGGGACGGATACGGATTTCCAATCTGTATCTGTTTATTAATCGGGCCGGATACAAATTTGGCCATATCCGCCCCACGGATATCCGTTTAACCGGTAAATTTACAAAAATACCTTTCAGCTATATAAAGGGGTTAACCCTCCCTCTCACACACACAAACAGTCACCCTCCCTCTCACAGAGAGATCTCCCTCAGAGAGCCTCTCCCTCACACCAGAGCCTCTCCCTCTCACACACACCAGATGCAGAGTCGCAGAGAGATCTCCCTCACACCTCTCACACACACCAGATGCCAGATGCAGAGAGATCGATCCCCCTTCGGCTTCGCCTCTCACACACACCAGACGCAGGGAGTCCCCCCCGCCTCTCCCTCTCACACACAGATCCTCACTCGAAGTCGAAGCTTCCCACCTCCATATCCGCCTTCCTCTCCCCATCAGAGATCAGATCTGAGATCATTATTTTAGATCGAATTTATTTTTATTTTTTATAATTTGTTGTATGGTTTTTTGTAATATTTTGTTATAATTTTTGTATGTAGAGATCTGAGATCATTCTTTTAGATTGAAAATTTTTATTTTATGTTTTGTAATTTGTTGTATATTTTTTGTAATATTTTGTATGTAGAAATGATCTTTGTAGAAATATCTTTTACTGTATGTATGTATGAAGAAATTTTGTTAACGAATATTTTGGGCGGGGCGGATATCCGCAAATCCGTGCGGGACGGAGGTGGTTTTTAAATAAATTTATAAATGGATTGGCGGGGCGGAGTCGGGGATCCGTTATTCCTGACGGATCGGGGATGAATTTGCTCAAATCCGTCCCGTTGCCATCCCTATTCGTATTAATGAATTAATGATCAATAAATGAGGGCAAATATGAGATTTATTTTTGTATAAATACCCAAATCAGGACAAGGATGGAATCAAGGGTTTTATTTTATTTTATTTTTGAGATATTTTAGAGATATTTTAGAGAACACATGTAATTCAAAATTGGTATCAAGGGTTTAATTTATTTTATTTTAGAGATATTTTAGAGAACAGAACACATGTAATTCAAAATTGGTATCAAGGGTTTTATTTTATTTTATTTTATTTTTGAGATATTTTAGAGAACACACGTCATTCAAATAAGGGAGAATGCCAAATCTGACCTTTATCTGAGTAGTGGCTAGCTAGATTGATACGTAGTCCTTTATCTGATCAAATCTTAAACTAGGGAGCTCCAAATTGGGTAATAGATATGGTTTGGATATGAGATTTGATATACCTAATTATTATAAATTTTGTAATTTGAAACTTCATCCTTAAAGAAGTAATTTTCAATCTTGCCATCGCTACGCTATTATTAGGGTCATTTAAATACGACATTCATTTTTATAAGTCATTTTCAAGATCATAGCAAATGAATGTATCAAATTGTATTTATTCCCTTGATACATATTATAATATAATTATATATTATTGAAATATGAATAAATTTATATATGTTTGATTCCATCTATTATTTGTATGAACAATTCTAGGCAGTCTGGGGGGGGTGAAAATACATTTTTGCCCCCCCTCTTTAAATACCATTTTCAAAAAGATTTTTAAAGAGGGGGGCAAAAATGTATTTTCACCCCAGACAGCAAACCAGACAGCAAAACCCAAGCTGCCTAAAATTTTTGTATTTGTATATATAGATAGTGTGTGAGATATTGATACAACCTTAATATAGATATTGTGTGAGATATTGATATAACCTTTTAATGTTGAAAAATCGAAGATGATCAAACATGCTAGAAGAAAATGGAGGAGCGAGCGAAGTAAGTGCAAGAGAGGTTGCCCTTTCATTTTCTTCCCGAAGGTCGTAAGACTATGCTTAGAAAAGACCAAAAAGAGAAAGCAACAAATGACAGCATTGGAATTCCTTCCACGCGTCGACAGCTTAAAGGATCTCACAAATTGGCTTCAGACGGCCAGCCCCTATCAAAAGTTTTGCTCGCGAGTGAGTGCTGTAGTGCGCAGGGAGTGCGTAGTTTAAAAAAAACACACAGCTTTCCAACACAGTAAAGTCTTTACACACACACACACACACACTCACCCTCTTTAAAGTTCAAGCAACTCTCTCTTTCTGAAGAAGCCAACAAACAACACAGACAGCAATGGCGGATCCGTTTGGGGTGAAATTAGGGCAAAGAAGGAGAGATGGGGATTAAGAAAGGAGCGATCTTGACGAGATGGGGAAAGGGGAAGAAGATCAAACTCTGCCTTCTTCGGAAGATGGAACAACGGGTTCGACCAATGCGGGCGTCAATCGGTGCCCTTCAAACGACGTGTGCAAGTTCGTGCGTGTGAAGTGCGTGGTTGTGTTGGTGTTCGGGTTGGCGGTGTTTTTGTCTGCTATGTTCTGGTTGCCTCCGTTCTTGAAGGGCAAGGATCGGTCAGATCTGGATCTGGATAAGCTGTTAAGAGGTGAGTCTGTGATTTTGTTTGGTTTTTGGGTTCTACATTGTTGAATTCGTAGCGGGGTTGTGGAGGAAAAATTGGTGCTTTGTGTGGTTTTGTAGGGGTGTTTGAAAGGGAATTTGCTAATTTAGGTGGGTTTGGCGGGTTTTTAGGTGCATTTGCTGAATTAGAGGTCGACCTTGTCTTGAGGATGGAAAAGGTGAGATTTTTAAGGGCTTTGTGAAATTCTGGATAGAGCTGAGTGGGGATGGATCTGTGTTGTGAAGGGTAGAAGTGTAGAAGTAATTGGGGTGATTTTGAATTTGTGATGTGAAGAACCAGTTGGGCATTTAAAGATGTTGGATTCCTTGAGTTTGTTTTGCGGAATTCATTGATATCTTATATTTTATTTTGGGTTAAAATCCTTTTTGGGGCTTTGTTATCTAAGCAAAAACTGATTAGCTTTAGATCTTGACGTATGTTAGAAGTTTAGATTTGTTGTAGGTTCCAGATAATGATTAAATGTAAGAAGAGGTTTTATAATGATCGCCCTGTTATTATTGTTGAAACAAGGTAACACTTTATAGGACTATAAAATCATGTATTAAAATCATTAATACATGAGCTATAAATTTTTTATTTCTTACTGATGCTCCCGTACAAGTTGCCGAGTTGAAGTTTAGTAATAAAGGAATTTCATTACTGTATAGTATAATTTGTCTAATTTCTCAATAACCAAAATTACATGTAGCGTAAAAGAGATTTATCACAGTCATGGGCTTGGAAAAACCTATTCTAGAAGTTGTCTACGATTCTACCTCACTTGTATCCCCCCATCTTCAGTTGTTTGTTTTATTAAGAGATTTACTGCTATGGTACAAACTTATCCCAATTCAAAAGAAAATCACCCAATCTACACCATGGAGATGAGGAGATGCCATACTCCAATGCAAAAGAAGTGCCTAGGCTTCCAAGAAAACTTCCTTCCCGCCATTGACAAGCTATCGAGGATCCTCTTGTTCATTTTCCACCACAATGTTGAACACATTGCAATAGGATAAGAAACCATAATAGCTTCCTTGCACGCCTATTTTAACTTCCAAAAATAAAAGTATCCTTTTTCATTTGTGGGCTTATAAGGCATTGGCTTGCCTTGTGGGATACTCGATTCGCTCCCCCTCAACGGATTTTGAATTGGGTCACATGTACTAATTTACGGTACGATTCACGACTCGGATCTATAGATTTCAACAACCCATTTGGTTAAGAAGAGAGAAAGGAGGGAGAATAATGAGGAAAATAACAAAGGTAGTGGGTCCTTTTAGATTTTTTTTTATTGGTCATTCACTTATTAAAGCTTTATGTTTTCCAAAACACCTTTAAATTTTTAACAAATTACCATATCATTAGATCACTACATAAAAAGATCTGTATTGAGTCCACGTTCACTTGTTATGGTATCTAAATAGCATACTGAATTAAAATAATACACGGATTGTGACCCCAAATAGTGTACTGACTCTGCCTACCCCTCGAATCCCGTACCATAAAAACCACTGTACTCCAAATCTGGTCCATTTCCTCGTACCATCTTGTCCTCTACACCAGGACTTTATTTCTCATATAGGTATTAGAGTGGATATGGATTGCGTCATGTGCACTAGAGTCTCGGGAGACCAAGGCCACTTATTCCTTTACAGTGGTTGCAAGGGATATGTAGAACTCTTCGCTTTATGCTTGCATTGTTTGGTGGGTTTTCTTCAATTAAATTGTTAACAATGGAGGTGTTTGTAGGAGGGGGATGGTTTTGGGAAATAGTGTTATGATCAGATATTATATTGATTATTTTATAAGAAGGGAACAAACATTTTTTTGATGAGGTTTCTTCGACAATGGTCCATAATGTGACTAGGATTTTAGCCTTTCTTTTGTATACGACTATACGTCTTCCACACATTTTAGTTGGCTTGTTTTCAAGTTTTGGAAGAAAATTATGTTGGTTCCAGTGTAGTCAAGGCGACCACTTAGGCACGCCTCTCAAGGCATTTTTACAAGATTCCACCTCTAAGTGAGGCAATGCGGTGCGGTGAAATGAGGCGGCCGTCTTAGCTCGAAAATGGTTGCAGCGAACCCAATTGTAGCCCATATACAATCAATTTGCAACTCAATTGAAGCAAAAAGAGGTTGCAACCCAGTCTATACCAGAGTTTTATGTTTCTTGGTGTGATAATTGATAAATTTGATAAAAACAAGATAAAACGTTTTTAAGTTTTGATAAATTTGTTACACTTTTTATTATTATTATTTTTTGGAGAAAACATATTATGTTTTGATCAATCTGTGATATCAATCTTGATTTTTCATAGCATAGTTCAATAATTTTTATGCTTTTGGAATACCAATAGAGATTATACTTGTGAATCTTTATCAACCATTCCAACAATTTCTTCTAATAAATGCTCAATATTCTCAACTTTCTATTATTTCAAGATTATTGATTTTTAATAATTTTGTGGATGTTTGCAAGTTACTTGACACTTATGTAGTGCATCATTTCGCTATGTTGTACAACTCTATTATATTTCTATTTCGATTCTAGGTAGTTATGTCACCTTTTGTACATATTTGCTTATGATACTGATCAAAATGATGATGTATACTACTATGCTGATATGTTTTAATTTATTATAAAACATCTTAAAAAAATGTTAAGATTGCCTCATTTCACTAAGGCGTCCGCCTTGCCTCACACCTCATGCCTCAGGCATTTTCAGGCCCATCCGCCTCATCACCTTAACTAGAATGGTTGGTTCAATAGCTTCTTGTTGGACCTAAGCCTATGTATTACACAAGAAGGAAGAACCTTCATTATTGCTGTAGGGGCACCCTATAAAATCAAAGTGCACATCCTTTGAAAAAGGTCACACCCTAGAAGGAGATGATCTTTTCATTCATTCATGAACTCACAATACACACAAACGTCGTACATGCATTCCTCTCCTACCTAAGTGTTTCTAGGAACAATCTGGTTCCAAACCAACTCCAACATGAAATGCTTCTTGAGCTAGAGTTCACTAGTGTCAATCTTCATCCCACAACTAAATTATATAATTGGCAACTTTAATGTCCCTTCTTAGCAATGCATCTTTAGTCAGATTCCAATAAGCTTAAAAAAAAATCTTAGAGATTTTCATTGTGCGATACCAAATTTTATGGTGATTTTTTTAATCATTAAGGGTAAGACATTTTCATAAGTTTTTTAAGTAGAGAACACAATATAAGTCCCCTAGCTTCCATTTCCATCAATCCTCCGGAGAAATTAATTCCAATGACTTCATTAGCCCACATCCACCAATTTTTACCAACTCATGTTCCCCTCCTAAGAAAATTCTACTCTATAAATATTATTTCTTGCTCAACTTCCTTGATTAAATATCCTTTTAAAGAACAAATGATAGGCGACCACTTAGGAAGAACCGAAGGAATGACCAACAGTCAACATACAAGATATGACCTGGACGCAACCTTGTGATGCTTTTTGTTTTAACATATGAATGATCAAATGACTTGGTGTCCGCATCCTTATTTGTTTAATTAACAAAAGTTTATGAGTCTATGGTTTATGATAATTATATTGTTGTATTTTTACTTTTATATTTGAACATATTAATTCAATGCCTTATCCTAGTTTTTGAAAGTTTGTTGTATCGAAGGAATGAGTTTTCGCGAAATTTCAATTTTCGAATTATGAAAAGAAAAAGGGCGAAAGGCAAACTTTAATTATTTTTCGTAAAATTTGCCAAAAACACAGAGCAACGACCAAAATTTCATTTTTTTCAATCGAAAATTTTCGACGCAATGCTTTGTACGTCTTCCTCCCTGCGATTTGCGACAACAAGACTTCGTGTTACTTTTTTTGCAACTTCGACCAAGGCCGATGTATAGGAGGAAGCTAGCGATTTGTGAACGAAGTCGAGAGAGTTCTTGCGGCAAGAGTTTTTGAAGAACCATAATCACTGGTGTGATCTCGTTTAACAACTTACATATATGAAATTGAGGGATCCATCCTTGATGATTTGTGATTTTATCGAAAGGGCCTTCGATGATGGCGAGTGTGAGATTTGGATCTGGTTCTCATTGGCTTCAGAAAATGAAAATGTGTTCAAAACTGTGTTTGGAACAAAAACATTGGGGGGTGAGGAAGGAAGGAGATGGTGAGTTAATGGCATCCATCACATGAATAAGTGCCACCACCGCCACCATTGTAAGAGCTGCACAAATGACGAGGGGAAGAAGGAGAGGTGTTTGGTGGGTGATTTGGTCTGTAGAATGAGGAAGAGATGTTGGGGAATGGGTAAGAAGATATGGGTCGCTCTCTCATTGTATGTATGTGGGTTGGGTTTTTGCTTGCATTAAGCAAAGATTGTGATTGTGATTTCGGTTTTCGAAGTTATTTTTGTACTTGATTTTAAGAAAAATTTCGGTGTGTAAAGAAAAAACGTAAAAATTTCGAAGATATATAAAACATATATAATAAATTTATTGTAGCCTTATTATTGGACATGGTTAAATGGTTGTCAACAATGGAAGTTGGCCTCCATAAAAACCTCATCCGCAACCACTGTCCCCATAATACAAGCCCAAAACCCAATCCACATACATATAATAAAAGAGCAAACCATATATTTTTACCCATTCCCCATCATCTCTCCTTATTCTACTTACCAAATTACCCACCAAACGCCTCTCCTTCTTCCCCTCGTTATCTTTGCAACTCTTGCAGCACATAGTGGGTGCCATTAACCCACCATCTCCCTTCCCGGGCCTACATAGTCTTGTTGTTGCAAACAATAGTAATACATTTTTCTTTTCGAAGCCAACGAAAAACTAGATCCAAATCTTATCCTCACCATCATCAAAGACCCTTTCGACAACATCACAAATCTTCAAGTATGGATCCCTTAGCTTCATATCTCGGCAAAATGTCATTAGAAAAGATCACACCAGTTGCGATGGTTCTTTGAAGACTCTTGCCGCAAGAACTCTCTCGACTTCGATCATCGCTAGCTTCCTCCTACGCATCGGCCTTAGTCAAAGTTGCGAAGGTGGAGGAAGTGCAAAGCCTCGTCGTTTGCAAATCGCAAGGAGGAAGACAAAGAATTGCGTCGAAAACTTTCGATCGAAAAATGGAATTTTGGTCGTTGCTTTTATGCTTTTGGTGACAAAACAAATTTTGCGAAGAAAACCCAAAAAAAACCTCGAAAAAATGTAAATACGGCTTTTGCCCTTTTTCTTTTCGTAATTCAGGAAAAATAAAATTTTTGGCAAAATTTTGTGAAAACTTATTCCTTGGTATTAAGTATAGGGACATTGGTTGGGAAAAAAGTTTTTAGTATTGATGGAGGTCCATTTCTATTATTGACAACCATGTGACCATGTTGAATAATAATGCTACAATAAATTTATTATATATGTTTCATGCTTCTTCAAATTTTTTTAGTTTTTTCTTTACACGCCGAAAATTTTCTTAAAATCAAGTACCGAATCACTTCAAAGACTGAAACACAATCCTTGGTTGTATCACTACATGTAACATTTGTATGGACAATTGGTTCAATTGTAAAAGCGTAGATTTTCTTTTAGGGGACAATGATTAGGCCTAGCAATGGGTTGGATCGGTTTTGGGTTGTGTCAGTATGAGTTGATGGGTCGGTAGGCTCGACCTGAACACGATCCATTTAGTTATGGGTAAAACATTGTAGTTAAGGCGTTGAGGCGGAGGCGAGGTGGACATGCCTGAAAACGCCTCAGGCGTGAGGCGAGGCGGGGTGGACGCCTCACTTTACTGAGGCGGCCTTAACATTTTAAAAGATTTTTTATAATAAATTGAAACATATTAGCATAGTAGTACATCATTTTGATAAAAATCATAAGCAAATATGTACAAAAAAGAGACGCAACTACCTAGAATCAAAATATTTTTTAAAGATTTTTTATAATAAATTAAAAAATATCAGCATAGTAGTATACATCATCATTTTGATAAGTATCATAAGAAAATATGTACAAAAAATACGCAACTACTTAGAATCGAAATTGAAATATAATAAAGTTGCATAGCATAGAAAAAAATGCACTACATAAGTGTCAAGTAACTTGCAAACATCCACTAAATCATTAAAATCAATAATCTTGAAGGAATATAAACTTGAGAATATTGAACATTTGTTACAAGAAATTGTTGGAATGATTGGTAAAAATCCACAAGTACAATCACTATTGGTATTCCAAAAGCATAAAAATCATTGAACTAAGCTATGAAAAATCAAGATTGATGTTGATCATATATTGATCAAAACATGGTATGTTTTATCCAAAATATAATATAAAAAGTGTGACAAATTTATCAAAACTTAAATACGTTTTATCTTGTTTTTATCAAATTGATAAAATATTACTCCAAGAAACATAAAACCTTACTATAGAGTGGTTGCATCTATTTTTTTCTGCAATTAGGCTGCAAATGGGCTTGCTACAACCTTTTTTTGGGGTGAGGCGGGGCGAGGCGAGGCAAGGCGGTCGCCTCATTTCACCACACCGCATTGCCTCACTTTGAGGTGAAATTTTGTAAAAACGCTTTGAGGCGCGCCTGAGCGGTTGCCTTGACTACACTAGGGTAAAAACGTGAAAAACAAACACGATTTGGTATTAAAACGGGGTAATACAGCCCAAACTGCCTAAGATGCAAATTGAGGTGCATTCATGTACCTAGGTTGGTGCACTAAGTAACTGGTTGACCAATATGGACCATGGAAATGCACGTAGCCACTCTTGGCTACACGTTTAGTTTTGCTTAGTCCAAAATGCCTAGGCGTCTCGATTCCAGTTCCAAGCTCCTTTAGTATTGTCTGTATATTTGATACCTTGTTTTCATCTTTACTCTTCAATCTTCTTAAAGCTGTTAAAACTCAGCACCCTCTTGCTATATTCAGGAAAACCTCCTAAAGACTACATTTTTATTGAAGTATCAAAACATTTCATTTATTTATTTTAGTTTTTCGTCTTCAATCTGTCAATATACAACATACACTAAACCTGAAGATGTTTCCCTAATGTTTGAAAAATGGCTCCTTTAATTCACTGGACGTACATTAAGAAAGACATGACTTTTGATGCACCACAAAACACATTAAGATGAATAATTTAAAAAAAAAGAGATAACAATAAAAATCAAAATCACAAACCTATTATATCACATTTCAACATAAAACTAAACCCAATCATAATATTTTTGTGTTTATACATATAATCATGTATTAACTATGCATGGACCCCTTTCACTGGATTTTGGATGGAAGGAGAGATTAACAGTATAAATTAAATATAAAAAAATAAAAATCACAAGCCTATTAAATCACATTTCAACATAAAGCTAACCAAATCTTATGATTTTTATGTTTATGCCTATAATCAGTTGGGACTTTTAGTTAGGTTTATAAGCCTCATGTGTATCTAGTAGGGTTAGGCCTTTGGAGTTAAATCCTTCATATAGCAATATAGCATTTATTTGTGCCTTAGTGCCTTGGGTCAACATGTTTTTTCTGATGCTGTGGTCATATTTCTCTATGATTTAGATCTTATGACTTGTGCTAATGTGTCTCACATTTCTCTTTAACTATTAAACCTCCAGCTTTTCAGGATATTTCTTGTCTGCTTGTTTTTAACTTTATCCCTTTGTGGGTTCATGGGCCGTGGGCCAAACCTTATTCATTTGCACTTGCTGATAGCATTCTTCTTTGACTTAATTCACTCATGTATATGCAACTATAGATCTTCTTCCATTTTTTTTTTGGCGCAGTTAAACAAGATGCTTGGTTAACTGTAGATGTTATATTAAAAGCTACACTAAAAATATTTTCTTTTGTATGATTGGGCCACCCTATCACAAGGTTAAATGCTAAAAGTGTAAACTCTCTTGTTATGGGCTGCATATATTCATTGTGTTTTGCACCTTATAATATTATTGTTATTACTATTTTTATTTTGTTACTGGTATATTTTCATGTGCTGGTGAAATTGTGAGGCTTTAAACTCTCATTCATGCTTTGTAGTGGTCACTGCTTCAGTTCTGAAAACTAATATTTTTATTTGTGTTAGTGATCTATTTTTATAAATTATATGTTTTTTTCAAGAGACTGATTAAGGTTTTCAATTTTCAACAGCTCATCAAGTGGTAGCAAGTTTTAATCTTAGAAAGCCAGTGTCCGCGCTAAATACAAATATTAGGCAGCTTGAGCTTGATATCTTCTATGAGATAGGTGTTCCCAACACTACGGTACATGCACAACTCGCTGCACTTTTTCCATTGCTTATTAATTTTATTTATTTTAGTTTCCAGCTCTGACCTAAAACTTCACCCATTACAGGTGGCTGTTATATTGCTAGAACCTTTGGATATATTGAATGCAACAAGTGTCGTTTTTGCAGTTGTGCATGATTTGGAATCTTCAAACATATCTTCAGCTAGCTTAAGTTTGCTCAAGGCCAATTTTGAATCTTTGCTGTTAAGCGAATCATCTCTGCACCTGACCCCTTCCTTATTTGGGGATCCAACATCCTTTCAGGTGCTAAAATTTTATGGAGGAATTAAGGTGATTCCTAGACAGAATGCATTTCTTCTGCAGAAAACTCAGAGCCTGTTCAATTTCACATTGAACTTCTCTATTCATCAAATACTAGAGAACTTTGAAGAGTTGAAGGATCAACTGAAATCAGGGCTGCATCTAACTTTATACGAGGTTAGGTCTTCATCTTCTTTGGATTTCACACTTTTGCAATTTCTATCGAGTTGAAAGTACATTTATCATGCTTTACTCTGGTTTTAAACAGCTAAACCAAGTCACATTTAGATGTCACAGCGAGTCTTATTAAGTTTTCCTGTGTGCTTTATTTCTTTTAGCATCCTTCATCAACCATTACCAACCTCCTTCTCCACTTGGGGAACACCCTATTAAGAAATTAGATTTCTTATTCATGTACTATTTGTTTGTTGTTTCATTTATTTCCTTCTTTGAGCTTCTCGCTCATTATGTTGTTCCCCTGCATTCTCTTATTCTATGTAACAACAACACGTTGTTATGGGTATTCGACACTTTTGGCCAGAAAAACACAATACGAAATACGCTATGGGATACATTTAAAAAAAAAAAAAAAGTTCTGAACTATTCATTCACTTCTAGGTAAATATTGCCACTTTACTACTAACTTGCTATAATATGCTTCTAACATAAGTATAGAATTGAATAATTTCAAAAGGCGGCTCATTAATTCACTTTAATTCATTAGTATTTCTAAAGTAACGTTATACTTTAACTATAATTGAGATAATAAAAAATCATGTTTTTAGTAGGAACCTTAGGCGGTTCTTGAAAAGAGAGCACAAAAATGATTCCTAGAGTCGAGACTAAGATGAATGATATGTGAAGAAGTAGATAAAGTTGATCATCTGAGTGTGGAGTGCTGATGAGAGTATTTGTGAGTGTCGACATAGTATCCAACATGATACGTGTCGACATGCTTTTATTTGATAGAAAGTGTCGTTATATAGATTTTATTGATAAAAAAAAAGATTTATTGAATTGTGCGTGTTTATTGAATAAAAAAAGGTTTTCCTGTGTGTTTTGGTTACCTGGTCTTGGAAATCCTAAAGGTCAGATTGGTTTAAAGAGCATATTTTCTTTGGGTAGAAGGTTTGTCTTTAGTTAACTATCCTTTGGTGGTTAGGAGAAAACTTATGTTTTTGGAATGTGCAGTTTTGACATTAAATAGGTGTTATAATGTATTTCCTGCATATGCTATTGGATGTTTAATGATCCCAAGACAACTTATATATGATTATTAGCATCTATTGAATGCAGAATTTATATGTCAGCTTGAAGAATTCCTATGGGTCAACTGTGGCACCTCCTACAACGGTTGAAGCATCAATTTTGCTTGCAATTGGGAACCTTCCTCCCTCATTGCCAAGGTTGAAGCAGTTGGCTCAAACAATTACAGGTTCTCCGGCAAGAAACCTTGGTCTCAATCATACGGTATTTGGTAAAGTGAAGCAAGTGCATCTGTCTTCTGTTCTGCAACACTCCCTCAACACTAGTGGTAACAGTGGTACATCTGCATCACCTAGCCCTGCTCCTCTTCCTCCAAGTAACCAACATCACCGTCACCACATCCACCACCCTCATCATCATCGACATCAGGCTCCTTCACCTGCATCTAAGAAAAGTAACCATGCAAAACCACCTTCTGGTTGTCGAATAGGGAAGAACCAGGGACAGCGTCACAAAGCTCGTTCTGTTGCACCGGTGGTTTCTCCACACCCTGCTACTTCGCCACATTCGCATGTAGACCCTCCAGCCCCTTCGTCAAATATGCTTCCTCCATCTTCAGTGCCATCTGGAGATTATGCACACGCTCATTCTCCAAACAAGAACAATCCAGCTGTAGAATCTCCTCACGTAGCACCATCGACATTGCCATCACCAGCGCCTTCATCATGTAAGTTCTCCTTGATCTTAACTTGGTTCATACTTCAACTTAAAGATGCCAATATTGATACTTGTAGCATTGTCTGAAATTTTGCATCTCTCTCTATACCACAAAAATGGGTGGCCATCATATTTTCCGAGTGTATGGGACCATGTATGAAAATAGCCCTTGGATTTATGACATCATTGCTACCAAAAGTGCTTAGATGGGAAAAAAACTCGAAGAAATAAGGAATATGTTATTTAGGTGAATGCTTCCTTGTTTTCTCATTATTTTGGGACAATCTATCTAACTGGGCAACAAACAAGTTTCTCTCACATGCATTCTCCCACATTCAATCTTTTTATCGTAGAAATAACACTTGGGTGTTACCTATTTGCTAGAAAATTCAAAACATTAAAAGAAGGTGGTTTCCAAAAGAGAGCCTGAAATGGATGGGAGAAACCACAGAACAGAGGATAGATGTAAAATAGCAAAGAAAGGACCATAGGGAACTTGAGTTGAATGTCAAGAGATTTTTTAGCTTCTTTGGTGTGGAGGGAGTTCTTCGTTCTTTATAATGCAGCGGAGTACATAATAAACCTCTCAACCTCAAACACATTCTTAGATGATTTGGGAAAGCCCTGAGAACAAAAAATAATCGTCATAGGTGGCCAGTAGGTTGGAAAAAATTGTAAGGATTTCCCCTTGGAATTGATAAGACAACCCCAAAAGTTTCAGGCAGGTTGATGTGAGTTAGTGTGTTCTTCAAGGAATGTGGGTGGTTTGTACCTCGGTACATTCAAGGAGACAAATTTGGCTGTTAGAGGAAAGTGGCTATATAGGTGCACCATGTCCCAAATGATTATTGAGTTTTTTTGTGGTTAGGAAAGAGGACAAAATCATATTATGGCACGATAGGTGGTGCGTGTGGGTATTCCCCCAGATACTCTTATCAGTCTCTTATATATTAATATATATTTAATTTTTGTTTCATCACTTAGCATTCTTCATCCTCCATCACACTGAACTTGATGAAGCGTGTGAATGGAACTTGCAGCGCATTCTTCTAAATCAGCCCAATCTTTGTTGGACATCATTGATGGCTTCCCCAACTGCCCTATGAAGATTTTGTTGAATCAAAATCGTATTTGTCCTTTCATGCCGCAAACTGAAATTGGTTTACCACTGAAGGCATGCCCTTTGAATTTCAGACTATTGGAAATGACAGTGTTCTTCTTAGCCATTACAACTCACAATGGAAGGCTTTTATACCATGTGGGTGTTGATAGCGGATTCCACACCTTCAGAATCTTGTTTAGATCACATTGATAGAAAGAATATAACACGCCACAGGAAATTACGTGATTCACTGTAAAGGCTACATCCATCGGCTAAGAACGTTGGAAGCTTTGAATTGTAGCAGTACAATAGGATTGTATCACTACTATAGTTTTCAATCAAGGGACTGAACAAAAACCTTCCGAGTCCCGTTTGTGTTGTGAAGAAATCTGACAACAACAATGGTGATTTTCTCTCATTTCTTAGCAC
Source organism: Berberis vulgaris (assembly GCA_963556465.1). Taxonomy (NCBI): domain Eukaryota; kingdom Viridiplantae; phylum Streptophyta; class Magnoliopsida; order Ranunculales; family Berberidaceae; genus Berberis; species Berberis vulgaris. The sequence goes on from OY747129.1 coordinate 84,119,452, forward strand.
CCAACTCCGAGAAAACTTTTCTGGACAGTTTACCATAGTTAAGAGAGGTTAGTAGACAATATCGTCAGGAAGTGGTTGAAGAAACTCCCAAGACCACCCAAAATTCGCAGACATGTGATGTTAGATTGATTTCAATATTTTAAAATCAATGTGGAAAATTCATTTTGCATCTCAGTTGTTTCAAAGGAAATCAACATCATTTTCTTGGTGCAAAACTAAAAAATCTATCGTTTTGTGCTTTTTTGCAGCCAATATTTTGATGCAAAGGGTAAAGTCTTAGATTCATTATTTCCATTCATTACATCGTAACCACAATGGATCTTAGTTTCTCTCTCAATCCTCCCAATTTCAAAAAAATGAAAAAGTTTGTCTTCAAAATATAAACCACCAATATAACTCATAAAAAAATCTCAATAACAACCTTGTCATCATAAAGGAGGCAATCACCTTGGGTGCTCCACAACAAGCAACAATCCTTCTCCTCGCTCCTTTTTCCAAATGTGTAACAAGTATGCTGGTCTCTCAATAACAGTTGTTCCTTTTTTTTTCAGTTGTTTTTTTCTTAGTCATTACAGGAGATAAAAAGGAAGATGAGTAAAAATAAAAGGAAGATGCGTAAAAAAAAAAACAGGAAGACAAGAAAGATTCTGTCTTTCTGATATCTAAGAGATAAGAAAAGGAATGATGAAGAGAAAAAGGGCAAAAAGAGGTGATATAGCTGGAATAAGATGTGTAGATTTAACAATTCCGCGTCCATTAGGTTTCACTAAACCAACAATTGATTCTTTATTTCATCCCATTTGTTTATCCTAACCTCATACATTATTATATTGGAAAGATTTAATAAAAAAAAAACATCAAGACAGGAATGAACATATTTCGATAAGAGATCAAGAGAGTGAGGGGATCCCAGATCGAAGGCCAGAACAAGTACAAAGAAATTCGCTTGAAAAGTCATGCCCCATTAAACAACACATTAGCAAAGTATACTTCATGAGAATGGAACATGTAATTCCCCACTCCAAAAGAGAAATCTTGATGTTCTCACTATTTATTTTGATTTTGATTTTACTGATGCTCCAACCAATAAGAAAAGCCACAAATATGTCATACTTCTTCCTTGTCTTAATAGGGATTTGAAGTCATCTGATATCTATTATTTCTCTGCCCAGTTCTTCACCCGTGTTTCGGTAACTTCAAATTCATTTTGCAAACCTAATAATGTTGGTAATGTCAAAGTGCTATTACATCATGGGCATGTGTTTCTGATGGGAGGGTCAGCATCTAGTTAATCTTTGCCGCTGCTGATATCCCAAATAAAATGGAAATGCAAGCAACGATGTAACCATGTTTTCCAGCTACTTTATTTTATTTTTTTCATTGCAAAAAAATCTGATACCTCAATTTGTTCTTGCAGCTAATGCAGGACTTACTCTTCCTATTCGATGGTTGCTAGCATTGTTTCTACATCTACTGATAACACGTATACTATGAAAGAAAGGAATAATCCTTTCTGCCTTGTTAAGATCATCTTTCAATACTTTCCAAAAAAAAAAGATCATCTTTCAATTTCTAAAGGCAATGTCTGTCAGTTTCGGAAATTTCAAATGTAAAGGAGACTGGGGAGCGACACGAAGGATGCACCTCACAATCTGAGTGGGTATATTTTGTTTTGTGCATGTAAATATGATTATAATTCAGTCAGCAAGTGTGTTTTCAGGTCAAAGCCACAGAGGTGGCAGGCCCTTGACTACACGTCGCTGTGCTGCTGTTGTTGTTGTGTATGACATCTTCTGAAGAAAATGTAAGGAAAAAAGAATGAGCTATACCACGATCAATAGATCTCATTGCCATTGATCTCTGCAGCAAATACTGCATGCACAGCAACTTCACGTTCATTTTGTTTTCTATCTAGTCCTGGAGCAGCTATGGCCGGCTTCCTCACTGTTGTAATATACCTTTACTGCCTTTTGGATCTAAGTAGCTCCATTTTCATGGGCAAGTCCTGTAATCTAAAGAACATACAGAGGAAATTACTATTGTAAGTTAGTCAAGTGAATATGGTAAAAGCTAATATGGCTGATGAAAAATAATTTCAATTTTCGTATGATCAGGATTGTTACTTGTACCAACGATTACAAAAGTTGACCATGTTGAAAATGTTTGATGCAGAACTTTCAGGCATCACAGAGAAATGCTTTTAAAGGCCAAGTGTATGCTCCGGCTCTTGTGTTAAGGCATCAATTACAGAATTTGCTAGCCTGGTTGAAGAAAACTAAAAACATGATAACGGAACTACGTTTTAACATTCCGATTTCAGTTTGAACAGAAACTCTCCAGTCTATATTCTCTGTATTTTGATGTAGAAATCTGGAGTTTGGGTGAACAAGTCCAAGGCTTACTTTTGGAAACTCAAAGTCTCAGTCTGTAGTATCTGTAATTCTGTAAATTTCAATATGTACATATCCAATTCAGGTCATATTCTACGCTCTGACTGAAACATCCTTATCATTATAGGCAAACTTATTTACCTGCAATACAATCCTAAAGAACAGTACATATTGAAGAGTGGTCACAAGTTTGCAGTTTTCATCGCAGCACAAGCAGAGGCAGAGCTATAGAGGGACCAGAGGGGGAAGCTGCTTCCCCTCAATTTGAAATAAAAATAAAAATTGTATATACCTAGTAGTTTTTAATTTTTTAATATAAACGTAAAAGTACAATATTATAAATTTTATTCAATAAAAGACATTGTACAGTAGTTAGTGTTTAAATTCTACTCCTAATGACCCGAGTTTGATATTGTTTTTTAGTTTCTCTACAATAATGACTACAACACTGGATGAACAATGTTGATGTCTTCAACCTGATTTTTAATTTCCATTTTTTCCTCCCAACTTTGTAACATTACATGAAAATCAAAAGATGGTTAAAAAGTGACAAAGGGTCTTTATGTCTTTTCAATGAAAAATATTGTTATATTTTTTCACAATTTTGGCCTCCACATTTCATATTTTTTATAATCAAAATCAACCACTCCAAATATTGTCTAAGTATACTTAAGTCCCTAATTTATATTTTCCTTATATTATTGATTAATTTTATTTCCCTATTTTTATTGCATTTTGAAGAAGGGAGTTGCTACGTGTACCCGACTGTTTGACTCGATGCCCCCAACTTTATTTTTTAGATTTTGCTTTTAAAAATTGTTTGGTGTACCCAACCATATTTTATTAATTTTAAAACAACTCTAATTAATTACCAAGAGAAGAAGAATACTCATATTATTGATTAAGGACTTTGTAGAAATGATTCAAATAATGAATTTTTGGATTTTAAATACAAATTATTTATAATAGTTGCAATAATTTTTTAAATTGATGCAATCACTTAAATATTTATTTTTAATACGTATTGATGAACACATTGTACCATTCAGCGCTTTAGATTAGATACATAAAGAAGAAATTTTTTTTTTGCTATGTGGTTTTAGAAGTTTTTTAAGGCGTATTTCTTATTTCTATTACACAAACCTACCATAGTGTTTACTATTTATTGTGAAATTTGTGACGATGGTTAATATATCTTTGATGATGTTTGTATGCATTTTTGAAAGTTAATAATTTGTGACTGAAATTTAGTTTTATCGATACATTTATTTTTATTTTTTAGTCAAGAATAAATTAATGTTTATAAACGAGAAAATTTAACCATCAAATGGTTTTTATTGATAAAAATGGTAAGTCGGTGTTACATATTTTAGGTTGGTATAACAAAGTTGAAAAATCTCAAAATGTCGGCGCAACCGAGCCAAATAGTCGGGTACACGTAGCAACTCCCTTGAAGAAACTTTAAACTTAAACAATTTAATATTTATGGGTGTGTGAATAGCATGTGTAGCGCACACAAAATTAAAGTCAAAATAAATTTTTTTTGACCGATATTCAAATCAACAATCTAATTTTAAAAATTGATAATTAATCATTGCACAATTCACTTGATAAAAAAAAGCACACACATGACGTGTACTCAAATAGGCGATACACAAAATTTAAGTATTAACACTATTTTCTTTTTGTGTCAACTTGCTCGATGCATATAGATTCAATGCAAAATCGTTGAAGGATAATTTTTTTTTACATTTAATTAATCATGAAAATAAATAAATGAAACAAATAATTTTATGCACGCGTAGCGAGCACTCGCGACTAGTACATAAAATAATGATAATTCATAATTCCATAATTAGGTAATATTCGTATAACCACATTACACAATACAAGTATTGAGTGCAATATTTTGAAAAAAAATAAAGAATACCTTGATAAGTTCAATTTTTTATATTAATTAATGTGTTAATTTATTGATTAAATAATATCTCAATTAATTAATAAATTTTTATTGTTCCAAGGTTATTAATTTATAGAGGTTTAACTGTATATGGATCCATGGTGGTGGTTAAACTCACATGGTTCGATTTCCTACTCATCTCATCTCTATATAATTTTTGGGTAATTCTACATGGCGAGGAAACGAGCGAGGGGAGGGAGGTTGCGGGGTGGGGACCGTTCACCTCCTTCGGGATGCGCGCGCAAAAAATGATAGCACACATCCCGAGGGAGGTGAACGGTCCCCACCCCGCCACCTCCCTCCCCTCGCTCGTTTCCTCGCCATTTAGAATTTCTCATAATTTTTAGTAGTGTTGTAGGTTTTGCAAGAGTTTGAAGATAACCTAAACATCTAATGATTTCATACTCTTGAGTTAGTCAATTTAGTTTGACCTCTGATTTAGGGAGGTAACCCTAAGTTAAGTAACCAATGTTCGTATGGGGATCCTAATATACCTTTGAAGATGCAACTAAAAACATCACATTATCCCAGACCACCCACACTCATTGTATCTCGAGCCATTCTAGGGAGCGAGGGTAAGGGGCGAGCTCGAGATAGGTGATGTCGTGCATCTCGAGGTGATTTTGCTTATTTCGAGGAGGATAGGTGGTTACACCCATCCCTCGCTCCCTAGAATTTTTGTTGTATCTCATGTTTAGTAGCCCCGCCAACACCGATTATCCCATCACCAATTGTCCCAGTTCTGCCCAAAAGTATTCATCATATTTCTTTTATTACATAGATTTTATCTTAATTTTCCTAAAAATCTCTCCACGAAGTCGTGCCATCCCTAAGCACCAGTGCACTGCCATCTACATGCAAATGAGTTTTTCTATATTTACAATTAATCAAATCATGTGAGTTATCTTCCTCATATTAGTTATTCTTTCCAAATTAGTTCAAACTTGGTGGTGATCATACATGGAGATGGTAACAAATAAGTTGTACTTGTTATTCTTCATCATTTCATGTCTGATCTCATCACACAACATTAGTAGCATGTCTACTACCACCACAATCACCACCAACAAGCCACATACCATTACTTTTGATTTCATTCCTTGTGACTCTATTTACCCTCCATTTTTCAGATCAAACATGTCTCGATATGATAGAATCAAATCGTTGTTGCAAAGATCAATATCTCTTCATGCATATTTGAGTTCCAAGCAAAGAAGGGATGTTTCCACAAATGTAGTAGTTGGACCAGTTCATAGTGAAAAAGGTGGAGGAGAGTTCCTAGTAAAAGTGGGATTGGGAACTCCGGTTGAAGTTTTTGTAATCATTGATTGACACAGGTTCTAGTCTATTTTGGACCCAATGCGAACCTTGTGTAAGATGTTTTGATCAAAACTTACCAATATTCCATCCCTTACACTCGAGTTCGTTTGCACTAATTTCATGTCAATCGGAGTATTGCACGAGTATGATTCGATATAGCTCATTGTGTTAATTATGAATGTCTGTATGAGGAAAAATATGAAGATCATGGACAAAGGGTGTTGTTTCTACTGATACCCTCACCTTGAATTCTGGAAGCAAAATGGACGAGATAAGAGTTCCATTAGTTATGTTTGGTTGCGGAAACAATAATTCTAGACCTTTTCTTAGAGAGTACACAAAACTACTTGGACTAAGTCCTACAAAAATTTCTATGATTTCTCAAATGGCAAATTGAGGTATGCCAAAGCAGTTTTCATATTGTTTCGGAGATCTTACTCATAAGTTGATTATTGGAAATGACGCGATTATGAATGGTTTTATGCCATTTTTGGCACCTCTACTTGATGATGTTGATGATTATTTCGTAGTTTTATCTTCACTGAAGGTATTAGTCTTGGATCAACAAATATTTATGTTGGAGATGTTGGCTCAACATAGTCCCACATTAAGTAGTGAGCAACATCATGTCAAGTATATAAAAAATTGGATATGTCTCAATAAACGAGTAGACCTTTTGGGGGCAGTTAAGTAGTTGAGCCCAGTTCATAAAAAACCCCATACTCAGGCGTGGCGGGTGTCTAAGTTGGGGACAATATCATTGCTTGCACGTGGTAGTGGTGTTGTGGGACTTCACGACCTTCACCCTCGGGACCCAATAAGGTGGTATCAAAGCCGATGGTTAGGCCTTGGGCCTGACGAGTTGGAAGTGCAGAATAACATGTTGTAGGCTCAATATGTTTTGCCAAGGTGCATATCATATGCATGTAGTGGTGGTGGTTCGGCCTTGTGCTTGGCAAGTTGGAAGTGCAGAATAACACGTTGTGGTGGAGCTTACCCATTACCTCGGGCTAGAGTAGGCTCAATATATTTGGCCAACGTAGTGGTGGTGGTGTTGGGGGCTTCGCGACTAGGGATGGCAACGAGGTTGATTGGGGCGGATTTTGCCAAATTTGTCCCCGCCCCGCCAAGGATCGCAGATCCTCAAATCCGCCCCGATTAACCGTTTAAATATTTTTCTTCTAAAACCATCACCGTTCCGCACAGATTGGCGGATATCCGCCTCGATTAACCGCAAATAGTAGAAGGTGAACACCTCACCAGATTGACGGATTCAGGTGAATACCTTGCCGACAAACCCCTCCCGTTTCCCTTCATTCTCCCTTCGAATTCGAGAACAGAACAAGACAAAGAAAAATAAACACACCCCCTCATTCTCTGTCCTCTCATTAACAGATCTGAGAATAACAACAAGACCAGATCTGAAATTTACAAATTTAACACAACAAGATCTGATTAGTCTCTAAAAAACGATTGATTCAAAGGATGGTTTTCCTCCCACTCAAAATTAAGCTAAAGCTTTGTCTAGATTCAGATTTGTTAAGATGCAATACTCATAACCTGGGACCATTACTAGTTGCTATTGATAGCATTCAATACACTTACATGACACCAAAAAGATGTCACTGCATGGAGGGCTCTGCTTTACTAGGTTTAGGAAAAAAAAAACACCGTCGCCGCAAGTCTTGGCCGCCGCCCTTCTCTCGCCTGCTTGACGTCCTGCCTGCTTGGCCGTCGCGTCGCGGGCCTGGCTAGGCTGGGGTCTAATTTGGTATGTCGGCTCCTCTAGCCGTCACTACATCCTCTCCCCCAATGGGGAGTAGGGGACCCATGGAAGAGGCTACTAAGCCTTATTTCGCCCAAATCCTTGGAAAAATTCTGGTTGATGAAGTAAAGGAAACACATGTTGAAGGAACTAGATTCCGGAAAGAAGGAGAGCCTGCCATTGGGCTTATGGCATCTGATGAAGTACGCAGGGAAGCTTTCATGGAAAAACACGTGATAGTATTAAAGTTCTCTAGCTACAGTCCAACGTTGGAAGATATTCGAAATTCGATTCATAGAACTTGGGGTATTCTAGGAGATTTCTCGCTAGGATTGCTTGATCAACGTCACGTTTTATTTTGGCTTCAATCTGAGGCAGAAGCAAAGAAAGTCCTATCGAGGGATTCTTTCTTGATTCGGGGAGTCCGATTTAAAGCTTTCCGCTGCATGATGGTTTCAGTCTGAAAGCAGATACGATATCGGTTCCATTATGGTTAGAGTTGCTGAACTTACCTTTGCATTTATTTCACCCCCTCTTTTGAAAGCAGTTGTGAACTCTTTTGGTGGTTTTATGCGCATGGATGACCATACTCATTGCTTATCACGCCCGGGTGTCGTCCGTGTCTGCGTGGAGACGACCTTGGCGGAAAAACTCCTTAATAGAATTTGGATTGACAGGGCTAACAATAGGGGCTTCTGGCAGAAAATAGAATACCCAGGCTTCAAATATTGTGATTATTGTTCATTGTTAGGGCATCAGGAGGAAGTTTGCAGGAAAAAGTTGGGTCATAAGGGCAATGTGAAAACATCACATTTGGTGAAAGAAGAAAAGATTGAGAAGCCAAAGGCGCCGGAAGCTAAACCCATCAAGCAACAATATGTTCCAATGACCAACAAAACTAGAGATACAAAAATAGAAGTTGGTACGAGTGGTGCAAAGAATAATCAGGGAGAGAAAATCAAGGAGGGAGTCGGTGTTGAGAAGCCAGTGGGCAAAGATTTGGTGAAGTTAGTTTTGACAAACAAATACGAGGCACTAATAGAGAACATAGTGGAAAATGAGAATAATAAAACAAATACTCCATCGGCTAGTAAGGAGAAGACACCCGCCAGCGAGATGGTCGTCCAAGAAACAACAGAGGAAGGTCTTCTTGAGGCAGGGTACACAACCATTGAGATTGAATGTAAAGCAAGGGAAAATAAGTAAATATGAAGATTTAGGCATGCCAGGGTCGACGAGTTCTCGTTTTGAGGATGTAAGTAAAAACAATAACAGTAGTCAAATTAAGATCCTACAAAGAGAGGCAACACGGCCTAATGATGGGGGCAAGAAGGGTGACGAAACATGTCTTATACATGCTGAGTCAGTGAAGCACATTGGTACCAGTCCAGAGCGTGATCTTCCTACTGCAGAGCATCACGAAGTCGCACATAACTCTGCCACAGACACATAGGGTTTGCTCAAAATAGAGCATGTGTACCCTGTTTCATCCAAAACAGAGAGCTCGTGCTCTATTTCAGAAATGGCGCAGGACGCTATAGTGATCAATTCGACCCACTTTGTAGGTGGTGAATCAGGGAAGTCTATCCCAAAGAAAGATGAGATCAGTGGGCAAGTTTTTCTACAAACAATTGACATGGTTTCAGGTAGCAACACAAGGCCAATGACCGAACACGCAGTGGTTGATTTAATTCTAGTGGGAATGGAAAGTCAGGCCCTCCTTGAGGGAGTTATGGAGGACGGCCAATTAGAACCTGGGGACAGTGATCCTATCGTTGGAAATCAGTCGGTAGCGGAGGTTTCAGGTAATAATGAGGATGTGAGTTTGCTACTAGATAAAGCTATCAATTTGTTTAAAGAAGGGCGCACTTTGTGTAAGAAGAAGAAAAAAAAAGGGACATTAACACCTTCGAAAACGCCACAGAAGATAGTGATGAGACTGAGACATTTTCAGAGGTAGGGTCGGAGTCGATAGCTATCAAGGACTTGGCGTTGGGGGCGCAATCGGATGAAGAGCTTAGAAAACAACAAGTCAAATTGGCGGTGCCTCCGGGCATGCGTCTTAAGACTAAGAAGGGTGTTTCTTCCTCCCATAGTTAGGATGATGCAAAACTTTATGTTTTTGAATGCTCGTGGGGTTGGTAATAGAGCCACGAGAAGACGACACTCAGTAGAACCTTTTCAGACCACTCTCCGCTGTTGGCATTGTTGCGGGTTTAACCGGCCTAAATAAACAGGCTAATTTGACCCACTTGTAATAACCGCAAGTGCACGGTGTCTAACTGAAGGTTACAAAGTTTAAAAATGGGGATTACACTTGTAACCCACTTATAATTTACCTAAACTAATTTGGAGAAAATGGGGGTTACAGTGTTTAAAAATCTGAGTTAAACAAAAGTAATAAAAATAACAATAAATAAAAGAAAAAAGTTGGAGGGAAACCACAATTTGCAAAATATTTTTCAAGCTCCTAAAATTATATTCAATTTTTCTTATTATTCCAATTTCAAATAAATGACTCCAGCAATGTATAAACTCCTAGCATTAATTGTCTTTTTAGGGCACAATTAATCACAAGTTTAATTATGCAATTAAAACATGCTTGATTTATAACATAATATTTTTCTAACAACCTAAGATGCATGACATATTAGGTGAAAGTAAAATATTATAAATCGCGAATCAATTAATATTAATCATGGAATAATAAAGTAAAATGAAATTAATTCTAGAGTTTGAGACTTAATTCACTGTGGTGTTACAGAGCATTCAGTAGGGTGTAAACAGGAACAAGTCCAGTGTGGCTCAGTAGATCCAGTGGGTGCAAATAGTTCTGATCTTTCTCAGCCGAGGTGCTCTCAGCAAGGTCCACTGGGTGCCAGTAGCGTCAACTTGATTTAAGTCTTTGTGGGGGTGCGTGGTGCAGCCAGTGACGGTGGTTGAAGATGAAGTGAAACAGGGTTGTCATGCCCTTGTTTCGGTGGAGTGAAGGAGAGAAAACAGAGATGGATAGGCTGTGGGTGGTGATTTTGCTTGGTTGGGATGGTGATGAGAATCACAAATTGTGAAAAAGATGTTTTGGTATTCTTTATTTTTTTCTTTCCCTTCTCTTCTTCCCATTTCTTATTCATTTCTATTGTATTTATAGAGAATTAAGAAAATGAACTTGGACAAGTTAAGGGGAGGGTTCAATAAGTGATTTAAGGCTTAAATCAAACTAGAATCTTGGATAATTAAGAGAATATGCTTTGGGTTTGATTGAGTTTGAGAAAATGAACTTGGACAAGTTAAGGGGAGGGTTCAATGAGTGATTTAAGGCTTAAATCAAACTAGAATCTTGGATAATTAAGAGAATATGCTTTGGATTTTATTGTGTTTGGCATTGGGTTTGACTTTACGGATTGGGTTTTGAGTTTGGTTTTGAGTTTAGGTTATGGGCTTAGGCTATTCTCACCTCTACTTCCTCTGAAGTCACCATCTGTGATTTATTCATTGCATTTTTCTTTGATTTCTTCGTTATTGCTCCGAATTCTACAAACACACAAAAATTTAATAAGTAATTTAAAATAAAATAAAATAAAACAAGGATTAACAAAAATATAATAAGAGGTAAAAAAATGTTATAATTATGTGATTATCAAATACCCCCAAACCTATATTTTGCTAGTCCTCGAGCAAAACAAATAAGAAAACCGAAAAGAAAATCCTAACTCACTTTCGCAAGCATCGACGATTGCACTTACCTTTGAAAACATGCAACAAGGCTTTGAACCCCTAGATTACCTCTAGGGGACGAGTTATAGTCTCTTGAGGGTTTCCAGAAAATGTTACCCACAAACATTACTGACTCAACAAAACTTGGTCAAACAATGTTTATTTTAAAACTTCAAGATATGCAAGAAACCAACAGTGTCATTTTCGTGTATCAACAAATCTCCAAATAATTTAATATTTTCCAAAAGTTAGAAAAAATTCATAATCATCCTCAACTCAATGTGTGTGTGTGAAAAGCACTATCAACATAATTTTTCATTTCAAAGTAAAATAATGACTAAATCTCCTGTAGAAAGTTTGTTTTGACTTCAAACCTCTCATGTTACTCACAATAAAGCACTCAGAGATTTGGTATTTCACTCAGTTTATATGTGAGGAAAGAGTAAATAATGGAAAACAATCATCTCACATATAGTATTATGAAGAACAAACTTTTCAAGAATGTAATGAACATGATCTCATGGATAGGAATATCAATTACTTTTGTGAATGTTGAATCAAACACCATAGGTCTTGGTTATTAAATCTCCACATCTACGAAACCAACCTTTACCTAAGATCAACTAGGACTTTGTTGGGTTGTAACGGGGCTTGGGTAATGGTTAATAAGGAATGTCAAAGGATTCTAACAAAAATTTTTAGGAATGTATACACCCATTCAACGAACAATTAGGGCTGTCAAGAATAAACAAATGTGGCGCACCATCAATTTTTTTTCATTCTCACATCTTTATCCTCATTGAAGAATCATTTTTTTTTCACATAGAGGATTTATGAAATATCTCATATTTTGCTCTTTAATGCCCTTTTTACACCAAATATATCCATCCATACACATTCCCAGAAAAGTTGGGTAAAAGTTAATGGGTTAATAAATAAAAGTTATTAGGCTCAAAAGGCTACAAAAAGGTTAATGTTATGGGTAAGTTAAAAGTCTTGTTAATGGTCTAAAGAAAGAAAAGGAAAAAAATGCCTAGATCATTTCCTAAATTCGGGTCAGTATTATGACATCTCAATTGAATAATCCAAGAAGTTCTAGTGTAATAATTCAATTTTGATGTCATTCCCAAAGCAATTGATCAGAAAAATGAGAATAATGAGATCATCAACGAGATAATACGGACTCAAGAAAAATCAGAGTTTATGTATAACCCTCGGAAAAATAGAAAAGTTCAAAACTTTCAGGGTTAAGTCTCCAGTATTATTCTAAGGTTTTCTAGTATATACTTCACTCATCAACTTCAAGTTATGCTAACATGGCTCATGGTGCAAAGATAATCGAGTTGAAAAATCTTATGAACTAGATCTAACTTAAGGATCATACTAAATTTTCAGTCTTTATCAATATACCAATATGTCAAGTTGGCTTGCATTTTCTTGAGCATAAAACATTTAAAATCCATTTTCATAATCGCAAAAGACCAAGTTTTTTTTGACAGAAAAGCACAATTTTTTTTTTTAAGAATAAGAGAAGAAAAACACTACAAAAAATTCACCGACTCATGAACCCTACCCCCAAACATTGTCCTCAATGTTTGACAAAATAATTCTGACAACTGAATGAAATAAGTACATGAGAGGAGGTTAGAACAGTATTACCGCGGTGAAGATTTTACCAATTTCCACAAGTAATCCACCGATGAGAGCTCAGAGACAAAAGAATTGTGGATTAGTTAATAGAAATAGATAAAATACACACTAAACATGCACTCTTACAACAAAAGGTGGGTTGCCTCCCAGTAGCGCTTGGTTTAACATCATCAGCTCGACAAAACCCAAAAGATCCTCAATTCTGGTACACAGGGTCCTCTAATAGAATCACATCAACCTCGACTTCTAATCGAGGTAACTCTAAGAATGGCTTAAGTCGTTGACCATTTACCTTAAATACATGTCCATCCTTAGGGTTAACAATCTCCACAGCTCCATGTGGGAACACTGCTTTCACAATATAAGGTCCAGACCACCGAGATCTCAACTTTCCAGGAAAAAATCATAATCGAGAGTTGAACAACAAAACTTTTTGAGACGATTCAAAGGACTTACGAAGAATGGATTTATCATGAAATATCTTCGTTCATTCTTTGTAGATTTTGGCATTGTGGTATGCATCATTTCGGATCTCTTCCAACTCATTAAGTTGAAGCTTACGATGTGATCCAGCCTTGACCATATCAAAATTGAACGTCTTGATGGCCCAATATGCACGATGTTCCAATTCCATAGGCAAATGACATGTTTTTCCAAAAACAAGCCTATATGGAGACATTCCAATCGGGGTCTTAAATGATGTTCTATAAGCCCAGAGAGCATCACTTAGACGTTGAGACCAGTCTTTACGATCTGGTCTGACTGTCTTCTCTAGAATGTTTTTAATCTCCCGATTGGAAATCTCAACTCGCCCACTTGTTTGTGGATGATAGGGGGTGTCAACTTTATGAGTGATGGAGTATTTTTTTTACTAATAACTCGAACGGTCTATTGCAAAAATGAGAACCACCGTCACTTATAATGGCACGCGGAATACCAAAACGAGAAAATATATTATCTTTCAAGAATCTTACCACGACCCTGTGGTCATTCGTTTTACCTGGTATCGCTTTTACCCATTTGGACACATAATCCACAGCAACAAGGATGAAACCCAAACGAAGGCGGGAATGGTCCCATGAAATCAATACCCCAAACATCAAAAATTTCAACCACAAGAATATTAGTAAGGGGCATCATGTTGCGACGAGAAATGGAACCCATTCGTTGGCATCGATCACAACTGGTGCAAAAGGCATGAGTATCTCGAAAATGGGTATGCCAATAAAAACCACTCTGCAAAACTTTTGCAGCTGTCTTTCTAGAGCTAAAATGACCACCACAAGCTTGCTCATGACAAAATGAGATGATGCTGTGAAATTCACTCTCAGGAACACATCTCCTGATAACCTGATTAGGACAATACTTGAACAAGTATGGATCATCCCAGAAGAAATGTCTAACCTCAGCAAGAAATTTGGATCTATCTTGTTTAGACCACTTAAAAGGAAGTTGACATGTAACAAGATAGTTCACGATATCTGCATACCAAGGTAATTGGGAGAGAGCAAATAATTGCTCATCAGGAAATGACTCATTCAATGGTAAATATTCGCTAGATGACTCTACCAGAAGTCTAGATAAATGGTCAGGTACAACGTTTTTCGAACCTTTTTTGTCCCGAATTTCAATATCAAACTCTTGTAGCAATATGACCCATCGAATTAAGCGAGGTTTAGCATTTTTTTTAGAGAAAAGATACTTTAACGCCGCATGATCAGTAAAAATAATTACTTTGGATCCTATAAGGTAAGACCAAAATTTGTCTAGAACAAACACTACAGCTAATAACTCTTTCTCAGTGGTGGAGTAATTAAGCTGTGCGCCTTGTAGAGTTCTACTAGCGTAATAAATGACAAGGGAAAGTTCCAATTAGGAGATTGGATGATTGGAACTGAAGTCAATAATTGTTTAAGCTTTTCAAAAGCTTTCAAACAATCTTCATCAAAAACAAAAACCGCGTCTTTAGCAAGTAAATTGCATAAAGGATGAGCGATTTTGCTAAAGTCTTTGATGAATGATAAAATCCAGCATGGCCTAGAAAAGATCTAATTTTCTTAACCGTCTTTGGAGGCGAAAGACTCGAAATTAAATCAATTTTGGCTTTGTCGACTTCAATTCCCTTGTGTGAAATTACATGTCCAAGAACAATGCCCTGTCGTACCATAAAATGACATTTCTCCCAATTTAAGACAAGATTTTTCTCCACACATCTATTTAACACTAAAGTTAAATGATGTAGACATTCATCAAATGAATCACCAAATACTGAGAAATCATCCATAAACACCTCGAGGAACCTCTCAACCATATCGGAAAAAACACTAAGCATGCACCGTTGAAAAGTAGCGGGTGCGTTACACAATCCAAAGGGCATTCTCCGATATGCGAAAGTACCAAAGGGACAAGTGAATGTGGTCTTTTCTTGATCCTCGGGTGGAATGGGGATTTGGTTATAACCGGAATACCCATCAAGAAAACAATAGTAATCATGTCCGGCTAACCTTTCAAACATCTGATCAATGAAAGGAAGAGGAAAGTGATCCTTCCTTGTGACCAAGTTCAACTTACGGTAATCAATACATACTCGCCACACCGTGGTCATGCGGGTTGGTACTAATTCATTCCTTTCATTCTTGATTACCGTTACCCATTACTTCTTTGGGACAACTTGAACAGGACTGACCCAAGGACTATCCGAAATTGGGTAGATTATACCCACATCCAACAATTTAAGCACTTCGGCTCGGACAACTTCCTTTAGATTAGGATTAAGTCTACGTTGCATTTCGCGCGATACTTTGGCATTATCTTCGATATGAATGCGATGCATGCAAACGATTGGACTTACTCCTTTAATATTCGCGATAGTCCGCCCAAGTGCTATTTTATGTTCTTTTAAAACATCTAACAATTTTTCTTCTTGTTCTTCAGTCAATGCAGATGAAATAATAACAGGTAAGGTATTGTCAACACCTAAAAATGCATACTTGAGGTTGTCAGGTAATACTTTTAGGTCGAGCTCGGGTGGTTTTTCAATGGAAGGGACTTATTTTGACTCACTGAGTGGAAGAGGTTCCACCCTAGGCTTCCAGTTATAACTGGTTTCCATTATAGGGGTAGAGTTAAACAAAGCATTGACTTCCCTGATGGAATCATTAATATCGAAGTCTAAATTAAAATGAGTCAAACAAGCCTCTAAAGGATCATTAAACTGAGTAAATGAATGTTCCGCCAAACTCTCAATCATGTTAACCTCAAAGGAATCCTCAGACTCGGGAGGTTGTTGACTTACATTGAATACGTTGAGTTTGACGGTCATGTTACCAAATGATAATTTCATGATTCCATTTCGGCAGTTAATGATAGCATTGGATGTGGCCAAAAACGATAATCATGGTTTTTCAGTTTTGCTACAGGGAGCCTACAAAAGCTTTTTCAAATCTACTTGAGGATTAAGGCAAGGGGACCCTCTTTCACCTTTATTATTCATTATTGCCTCTGAAGTTCTGAGTAGGGGATTGCAAGTGGCTTTCAATAGAGGAAAAATAGGGTATTATTATACGCCTAGGGCCTGCAGACCTGTTTTACATATTCTCTATGCAGACGATACTCTTATTTTTTTAAATGGTAGAAAATCATCAGTTCTGGGATGCATGGAATTTTTGAAAAGATATTGTAATGCTTCAGGTCAGAAAATGAATGAAGGAAAAAAACTCCTTTATGCTGGAGGATAAGGCAGTAGTGGAAAGAATTGTGGCTTTGAAAAGGTGTACAAGATTCCAGTATAAAGGTGCTCCACTGAAATATTTGGGAGGGCCAATTTTTCAAGGGAAAGTTAAGATCTCCTACTTCAAAGAATTGATTGCTAAAATTCAACGTCGTATTCAGGGATGGAAGGCAAAATTGTTATCTCCGGAGGAAAGACTGATCTTGATTAAACATGTCCTTAGCTCGATTCCAATTTACATTTTAAGTGCCATGTGTGAGCCCAAGAAAGTTTTATCAAGAATTAATGGCTTGTTAGCGGATTTCTTTTGGGGGGACTGTGAAGGCAGGTTGAAGAAAAAATGGGTTTCATGGGACAAGATTTGTCCGCCATAGGAGGAAGAAGGTTTAGGTGTTAGAAATTTGACAGTAGTGATGAAGGCTTTTCGAGTTAAGGCTCTTTGGAACCTAATCAATTCAAACTCTTTATGGGCTACTTTCATGAAGAACAAATACTGGTTGCCTAGAGTTGCGTTGAGTGGTCAAGTTGTAAAATGTGGGGCGTCACCTTTTTTCAAGGAGATCATGCTTGGTAAATCTGTGATATTGAGCAATTCGTTTTGGTGCATTGGCAAGGGCAATATTAGTTTTTACGAGGAAAACTGGAATCTTGTGGCTTTCTTCAGAAGGTCGGAGGACTTAGTTAGTCGTGGTATTTGGCCTACGGTTAGGGAAGTGATCTTGGGTAATTTTGAATTGATTAACCCAGTTCTCAGGCAGTTGGCGCATAGCCTATTTGCAGATAGGTTGCGTGGTGAGAAATATGGCGAGGATGAGTGTGTATGGGCTCCGAACTTGGATGGTCTTTTCTCCATTCAGTCAGCGTATGAATTGTTACGAGATCATGGGGCGATAAATGAGTTAAGTAAAAAGATATAGCAAAGACATTATTCCTTCCAAAATATCGATTTTTGTGTGAAAATTACTGCGTAGAGGTGTGCCAGTGAACGGGGAGTTGTACAGATGCGATTTTAGCCTAGCCTCGAGATGTAGGTGTTGTTCTAATCTGAAGACGAAATCTTTGAATCACCTATTTCTGGATGGTAAATTGGCGGTAAAGGTGTTGAGTCACTTTGAAGGGGTTTTTTACGTGCATATAAGGAAACCAACAGAGATTTCTACAGTTTTATCGATATGGTTCAAAAGAGCCAAGATGAACACACAAACAGGTGTGTTATACTTTCTTACTCCTATGTTTATTTTATGGGGAATTTGGAAGCAAAGATGTAAGTGTGTCTATGAAGATGCTTCTCCAAATTTTGCTTTTGTGATTTTAAACATTAGGCGCAATTTGAGGTTACTTTTATCATCCCGAAACAAATCAGTCGGAATAAGGCCCCATTAAGGGCTTTGGGGTTACATGAGATCCCAGTTAGAAGGAAGGTTGTTAGAATTGTTTATTGGATCACCCTCCTGCAGATTTTGTTGCTCTCAATGTTCACGGATCCTCTCTAAAAAACAAGGCAACAGGAGGTGTGATTATTAGAGACCCAAGGGGTCTTTGTGTAGTGGGAAAACAAATTTTTTGGGCGGAATGATCAAATAACAAAGCGGAAGCTTTGGCTCTCGTGGAAGGTTTGCACCTTTGTTTCTCATTGGGTTTTAGGAAAGTGATGGTCCAATCGGATTAGAAACTTGTTTGTGGTTGGTTTAGGGAGACCTTTAAAAAATTTTGGCATTTGGAGAACATTTTTAAAGAAATTAAGGTTTTGAGGGAAAAAATGTCGATAGATTGCAAACATGTCTATAGAGAGGCCAATGCGGTGGCGGATGCGCTAGCCGATAGAGCACTAAAACATTATAGAACTGTCACATTTGGAGCGAATGACTTACCTAGGCGTTTGGCAGAGTTGGTTTTGCTTGACAGTTGCCATACGGCTTATGTTCGTCATGGTAATGAGTAGAGGAAGTATTTGTGATAATATGCAGGTTTTTGTCACTGGTTTGGGGTGCCGGAGGGAGACGCGAAACAGCAGACGTGTTGGTTTGTAGGACGGGTCTGTTGCGAGTCTGTACTATGTTGCACGGTTGGGGTCGGTTGCTGTCTCCGCAACGAGTTGGACAGAGTGCTCTGTTTTTGTTGCAAGCTGTGGCAATTTTGGTTGTGCTTGTATTCAGGTCGTTGTGTTGAGATTTGTTTTTGCTGCTGCTCTGGCAGTTTACATTTGTTGCTTGGTGGTCAGGTTGGCGAAGTCCGGAAGCAGAAATTGAAGGTGTTTTGTGTTTGCTGGAAGATGGCTGGGGATTGGGTTTGAGCGGGGTTGCATGGTGCGTTTTGTGTTTGCAAGTTGTTATGATTGCAAGTTGCAAATTGTGTTGAATGTTGAGGCAGATGAAGGACCCAACACACTTGAAAATTTTGCTCAACAATTCTATAATGTTGGCTTCGATATTCAAAACTCTTATCTTTATTTCAAAAAAGTTAGTCAATGTTACTAATACGTTGCATATCTG
Organism: Berberis vulgaris; assembly: GCA_963556465.1. Taxonomy (NCBI): domain Eukaryota; kingdom Viridiplantae; phylum Streptophyta; class Magnoliopsida; order Ranunculales; family Berberidaceae; genus Berberis; species Berberis vulgaris. The sequence continues at coordinate 84,138,473 of OY747129.1, forward strand.
TTACATAGGGCACATACTTCACTTTTCATTTTCACAATTAAATTAATACCATCGCGTAATTTTGTTTGCTTGTATTTTATATAGGTTTCATTTCATTCCAACAAATAATCTTCGAGAGGTATACCTCAAATTAAACATGCTATTATAATTTTGGTTTGGGGCATTTCAACGCTCTTATTCTATCAAACTTTACGGGAATGAAACCGGATCTTCTTAGTGAAGTAACATAAACTATTCTCTATTTTTTTTAATTGTGAAAATTAAATTTATTATATATATCTTGTATAGAAATTCAAATTAACATTTTAAATCGAAATTGTATACCTTCTTAGTTATTAGAACACTCCCACACGGGAAAAAGTAATTTTGCATAAACACTTTGGGCACTGTATATATATTAAAGAATTTAATTTTTCCCAAAATATTCATATCATTATGTGATGATATCATCCATGAAATGATGAAGAGTAACACAATACTTGTTACCATCTTCATGTATGTCGACCATCACCAAGTTTAAACTTTAAAAAGAATAACAAGAAGTTTGAGGAAGATAACTCACATGATTTGATTCAATTGTAATATATGGTTGTTGGTGCATAAGGATGGCATGATCTTACAAAATTTTAGGAAATCAAATAAAAATTATCAATTATGAACGAATAATATATCTATAAATTTCACATTCTTGCACATTTTTTCTTGGTGCATTACAAGATTTCTATCATTTACTAACAAAAAATTTTCTGTGAATTTTAATTTCCTTGTTAATATGGTATCATTGTTAATAAAACAAAATTTTCACTGAAAAAGTCATAAACTTGTTTTACTTTTTTCCAAACCTAATATGAGAAACTTTCCTTGTTAAATAGGTGGCGGGAAGTATTCCCTCAAAACCTAATTTTCGGCCAAATTATTTAACAACAAAATAATTTTTATAGCCACAAATACAAGTTCCTTGCTAATTATGGCATCATATGAAATGAAATATTTTGTTACTAAAGAAAACTAATTTTAACAATAAATTACTTTCTTTGTTAACGAAATATTAACACTTATTCATCTTTCTTTAGGAAGGAAATATGTTTTTCTAGATAATAATCACATTATTATTATTGATTCATTTCATTGATAATGATTGATAATTTTTTCCATTAGTTTTTTTTTGTTAAAGCTCGCTTACTAATTTATGACAACAAAATAATATTTAGTTGAAAATTGTTACACTGTTGGCAATGTTTTTTATTTTGTTGGAAACAATATCATTTTTAATGAAATCTCTGTAACAAGAAAATAAAATTTTGTTGCTGATTATAACCCTGGAGGTAATAAATTGTTTTCGTAGGTAAAAAATGATAATTACTTTCATGAAAATCTATTTCTCGTTAAAGCTCACTATTATTTTATAGCGACAAATTATTATTTTGTTGGAAATTGAAATATCGAATAACATTTCTCTGACAATAAAATATTATTTTATTGTCAATTATAATATTGTGGGTAACAATTTATTTCATTGCTAAAGATTGATAAAATTTTCCATGATTTTTTTTCTTTTTAAGGTCCGTTTTCTTATTTACAGCAATCTAATTTTATTTCATTGGGAATATAACCAATTTCAATAACATATATAGCAATGAAATGCTATTAGGATTTCGTTGCTAATTATAAGATGTTATTGTTGAATTCTTTTTCATTGCTAAAAGTGGTAAATATTTTACATAAAACTTATACTCGTTAAAATATTTAATCATAATTTATAGTAATGAAATATTATTTATTGGTCTTTATCATATACGTAACAATGATTTTTAATATTGGAAGAAAAAAGAGTAATTTGATTTAACAAGCTATAAAGTTGATTCAAACAACACAATTATTCAAATAGCTCAATTGGTAAATATTACAATAGATTTTACTACAGATCAGGTAAATAAAAGTTTTATTGCAATAAAACTATTTGTTAGTAAAAATATTTGGTTTTTATCAACAAATTTCCTTGGTAGTTGTTAATATTACCAGTACCATGTTTCCTTGACTTATCGTCCGTGTTACCAACAAAAAATTTAATTCCTTGGTGTAAACCTTTAGTTTATGAGGATGCCGCCACGAACCTAGTAACTATTTTTTCCTTGTTAAAAGTATTTTTCAACAAAATTTTGATTTTTTTCAAGGAAAACTTTTATTCAAAAATGCCTTATGGAGCTATGGATGTTGTCACTAGTTTAGAAGATTTTTGTCTTCTTGACCATGGAGCTTATGATTTTTGTTTTGTTTATTTATTTTTCTTATACAATTATTTTCATTTCTCCTCAACAACGTTGTTTTTCCATAAAACTTTTCCATCACGGTTCGCCTAGCTCTCCATTATACAATCTAGAAACTACCATTTGGGATAAGGTTGATCGAGCTTTGGAAGCCTCCATGTCGCGGTACAAATACTTAAACAACACCTCAACACTAGCAACTATCATTCAAGCACAAGCAACTATCACACAAATACTTATGCATATCGAGCTAGTGTCACCCCTACTAATCATGGTTATGGGTACCTTGCAAAATTATCAGTTGACAACCCAATGGTTGATATCTACCTTTTTCTCGACACTGCAACAATCTCCTATGGACACAAGGCCAACCATCTTCTATTGCTATAAACAATTGGTACCAATGTTTGGGCCGAACCAATGTGATCATGAATATTGCAAGCTTCTTCAAGACGGGAGTTGGAGAGTAAAAGTTGTTTCAATTTGAAGTTGATAGAGTATAAAGTTGTTTGGGATTGTATTTTTTGTGATGGACAAGTTATTGATTATACGAATAAGGTTAGTGTATTAGTTATCATTTATAGTGAAAATTAATATAATTATGTTTAAGTTTGAAATGTTTTTCTGAATTACAAAAAAAAAGGCAATGAGAAATCTAAAAATTAATAGAAAGAACTAATTCCATTAAAAAAAATGAATTTTCATTAGTAATTTTTTTAGCTACAACAAGTTAGTGTTAGCAACGACAAATGTCGTCTCTATTTTTGCCAACTTAGCGACGGTCAGAAATTGTTGTAAGATAGCCACGGCAAATGCCGTCTCTATTTTGTCAATTTGATACAGTTTTAGTCGTCTCAGAATTTGCAACTTAGCAACGATATGAAGTCGTCGCCAGATAGCCACAACAAATACCGTCTCTATTTTGTTAATTTGCGACAGCCTTAGCCATCTCAAAAATTTTAAAAGCTGACGCCAATACTGCTGTCTTAAATAAAACCTTGGAATTCAAATTGGTATAGCGACGGAGTTTTTGCAACTTAGCGATGGTTATAAACCGTTGCCAGATAGCCACGGATTAATACACCGTTGTCGTTATATTGGACCGACAATTCATATAGCTACGGTATTACAACGATCGTTGAGCTGTTGTTGATTCATTTTAGCTACACTTTTTTATAGTTAGCAACGGTAAAACATTGTTGCTGAATTTACTTTTTTTTGTAGTGCGTGTTGGTGTTGGACAAGCCGTCTAAAATGAATAGAATATATGGACGCACCTGTGCATTGAAATATTATTTACTTTTCATAAACAAGTTTCATACTATTAGTCATATTGTTTTACTTGTTGATCAATAATTGAAAACACAGTCCTGGACATGTAATTATCATTATCATCACCCTCGTTGTCATCTCTGCCTTATTCATGTTCCCACTGGAACTGTTTTCCCTTTGGCAAAATCATTTGACTGGTGGGGTGGGTGCTTAACTACTTCAAATGAACTAAAGTGTCACGCTGGAAGCACAGTGCTTCTCAAGGAGTAGTCCTGATTTTGCAGGATTTGTTTCTTATATTTGTGTTTCTGAAATATGTTTTCAGCTAAAACATTTTAGAATAATCATGATTTATGTTTGCCGGGTATAGATGTGCACTGTGTTTTGAAGTTAATTTGGCTGTTATTGGAGCTAATGTTCACTTAGATTCAAATCTCTGAGCACTCATATTTGAACATTTTGGTCCTGCAGCTCACTGTCTGTATTTGCGTTGCACCCTTTATATCTAAGAGTGCAAGCACTTTCAAATAATATTCCAGAACATGTATGACCAACCAAATCCATTCAGTACATGGGTCAAGATCAACGTTTGTGTAACTCGTGCACTTTGCCTAATTCATGGAATAACTTGCAGCTAGTGCATTAAGATCCTGCCTTCCATCAAATTTAGTGTTCAGTTCATCCACAATTCAATCTATTAACCAAAACACTTCCTCGACAGAAAGGTTTATGGGCATTCCCTCCCATCTAAACATATATTCTGTTGCACCTTGCAATTGTATTAACCAACCATTTCAACACCATGTCCAACTCAACCAGTATCCGAAGGGCAGGATTTATGTGATGGATATATCTGTTAAAACCAAAACAAAAATACCCCAATTCTAACACCTCAAGTATACCTGGCATACTTCTCATGGGTGACCAACCAAAACTATGGTGATTACTACTTCCCATTTCAAAATGATGTATCAAAAACATGTATGAGTATGTGCAAACACTACACACGTATACACAAATATCATACACCTAGTCTTCTACTACAAGTAAATATACAATAATGCAAAATTTTGGAAAAAGAAACAAAGAAGTGCCTACGCACAGCCTTATAAAAAATGTGGGAAACTGAGCACAGATGAACAATACAGACAGGGTAAGATTATCAAAATGAAAAAGACTGGAACGAGTGATTCTAGCCAGCCTGGGAAAGGGGGTTGGATAGAGCCTAGGAGGCTCTCCAGCACGTGGGTTGGTGATGTGGGAGTACAACTTAAATTACCAAATTACCCTTTTAAACTTTAATTGATTGGAAAGAAAGCAACCTTTTCTCTCTTCCGTCTATTCTTCGTTCACCTTCAGCTATGTTTTCTTCTACAGCTCTTGCTCTCCTTCACAAGAATCTCATCTTGTTCTTCTTCGTCGCTGAGCTCTGATTTCGAACCCTTGCATTCCAGCACAGTTCAGACCACAATTCTATCTCCCTCTCATCCCGGTCAAAGTCAAACTCAACCCACCCATGTTCTGGTTCATGGTTGGGCATCACCTGCAAAAACATCTCCAATCGAGTCATAATCACCTAAGTCGTTCTTGAAAACCTTGGTCTCACTGGTTCCATCAAACCCTTTACTCAACTCACCCATCTTAGACTCATAAGTCTCAAACACAACAACAGCAGAAGAGGAGCTAGATTTTCTCTATGGAACAAAATGAAGCTTCTTTACCTCTCTTACAATAATTTTTCTACTGGGTTTCCTTCTAGGATGTCTAGTCTTGTTCGCCTTCGAAGGCTCGATCTCTCTCAATAACTTCTTTGGTTCAATACCCTTTTATCAATTAGCCCAATTACCCCATTTGCTCACTCTTCACCTCGAATCAAACTTGTTTCCGAGGAAATTACAAGCAAGAATAATGTATGTTCAACCATTTAGCACTCTTAAGGATTTCAATGTATCAAGCAATGACCTTTTGGGGGAAATCCCTAAGTACTTATCTTCGTTTCATTCGTCGAGTTTTGCTGTGAATGAGCATCTATGTGGGAACCATTACACGAAAAGAGTTTGTCGAATAAGAATAAGCCCATTCCCATTATTGCTCCTTCTATTGAACATGGAGGAAAGAGATTCTTGAGCAGAAAAACTATCAATTGGGCGACTTATAAGTCAACACCATTAGAAAGTAACCATGTCGCAAGTGGAATTCGAAGCTACAACGTGGGGGACAAACCCACAGCCCTAACCACTAGGCCATAACACCATTGGCAACATTAATTCTAATCATTTATGCTTGTGCACTTGTTTTGGTGGGTGTTGTTATTTTCTACTTTTCCATGAAGAGGAAACTTGGGAATGAAGTATTTTGGGACATTGTTGTTAAAGCGGACGCCTAGGCGCACCTCGAGGCGGTTTGGCAAAGGGACGCCTCAAATTGGGGCGAGGCAGAGCGGTAAAGTGAGGTGTCCGCCTCAGCCCGCCTCAAATGACTCGGACCGCCTCAGTCATTTTAAACCTTAAAACCCAAAAGGCCCAAAAGCCTATTGTCTTTTAGGGTTTGGGGTGGGGTTAATTAGAGTTTTTAGTCAAGAGAGATCGAGAATTGGGGGCTGCTCATTGCTCCAACTCAACGCCTCAGTCATTTCCTTCATTCTTGCTTCCTTCAAATCAGGTATGTTTCTTCATTTTTTTTTTCTTCTTATTCTAATCTTCGTCCCTCTTCAAATCATGTTGCGTTTTTTTTTGTAATGATCTATTCATTTGAACAGAGTCACAAACTGCTGCGTTTTTTTTTCTTCCCTTTTCTTCTTCTTCCTCTTCTAATCATGCTGCGTTTTTTTTTTTAGTATGATCTGTTCGTTTATTTTAATCATGCTGCGTTTTTCTTCATTTGATTCTTCTTCTTCTTTTGCTGTTTTGTCAGCTGATGTCCGCAATTCTGTGATCTGCTGTGTTTTTATTTATGTGATCAAATTGCATTTGTTCATTTGTCCCCGCCACAACAATGCATCATACAATTTGTTCATTTATTTATATGATCAAATTGCATTTGTTCATGCTGCGTTTTTTAATATGATATGTTCATATTATAATAATAATAATAAATTAATGTTAAAGACCGCCTCAGTGAAGTGAGGCGTCCGCTTCGCCTCTGAGGCGTTTTCAGGCTCGTCCGCCTCCCTACCGCCTCAACGCCTTAACTACACTGTTTTGGGAAGAAGAAAGAATGGGAGGTGAAGAAGAGCCAGTGTGGAATGTATGATGAAATGGTGTGCTTTGATGGGTGTAAAGGGTTAAGAGTGGATGATTTGTTGTACTCCCACATCACCAACTCACGTGCTGGAGAACCTCACAGGCTCCATCCAAGTCAGCATTCGGTTGTAATCCCACATCACCAACTCACGTGTTGGAGAGCCTCCCAGGCTCCATCCAGTCCCTTCTCCTAGGCTGGCTAGAATCACTCGACCGGAACAGTATCCTAAGGGGAAATGCCCAGAAATCCAAAATAATTTCTTTTACAATAAACATCATTATTTAAGAAAAGAAAAAATGGAGCTTCCAAAAGACAAACATAATTTCTTGATAATTGTCTACAAAAATGTGAAGAGAGAGGGCAATAAGCATAGAAATTTTTTATTTGCATGCATAGACTCGAATGAAAATAAACAGGTCAATTAAACGAAAATGGAGGGCGCAAATGAACAATACAGTAAGATGGTTAGCATTAACAATCCAAGCTATCCAAAAGACAAGAAACATCACATACTTCACTTGCGCATGAAAAATTGATTTTGATTAATCTGATCTAAAGCCGAAACCCTAATCAGCCAATTACCCATCTTTCCAACAATTCAACCATTCAAAACACCACTCACTCACCCTCTCAACCACAATTGCCACCAATTACCACAAACTAGGCTATAAATCCCAATAAAACAAAACCAAAACAGAAACTCGCATGAACCAACGAAGAGAAAACAATGCAAAAATCAAGAAAAAGTCTCGAAACAACCACCGCCATCTCACAAACCAAATCAATCAACAAACAATTGCAATAGATTGTCACAACCTTGTGATAATTTGGTTGAACAACAACTGATCTAAGTTCTGAAGAACTAAATCTATCAATGATCTGGAAGAGAATAACTTGATAACAGAAATTAAGACAAGAAGAATCTCTCTAAGAGAGCCAGAGATAGAAGAAGAAGAAATTTGATTATCAATTCAGAGAGAGCTTTATTACAGAACATCTTCTCCTTATATACTGGAGGTAAGCTACAATTCAATTTCATCATTCCCTAAGATGTTGACACGTGTACAATGAATTCCTCTTTTCTAACAACCTAACAACCACTTAACCACTTTTTCATAGTAAATGTCCTAAATGTCCTTCTTGCAACGGTTAGCCCCTTTTAAACCAATTTCAGCCTCTTGTCCTGTGAACTAATCACTGTTTTGAATTCCCAAATTGCTGAATTTCGATTTCTTCTGAATGATTTCAGTTGTTGGTCGTGACATAGATCTCTCAATACAAACCAAAAAATAGACTATCATCGAGAAAACAAGATCATATTCCGAATCACTAAATCCCTAATTCTCAAACCAAAAATCCAAATTTCCAACCACAAAATGAACACCAAATTCACAAAATCAAACCCCAAAAACACCGTTCACAACTAAATCAATAGCCGATAAAACACGTCACGAATTCAAAAATGAGAGATTCGGAATCACAACAAGCAGAGATTGAGATTGATAAAGGCGAAAACTCACCGCTTGAACAGAGAATCGAAACTCGATCGACGTACGAACGAACGAACGAATGAAATGGTCGATTTGATCGATTAGGGTTTTGGGCTCTCTCACTCTTCTTCGCTTCAATGTCGAAGTCTCTCTCTCTTCGACCTTTTTTTTTCTTCCTTTCTCTCTCTTTCTTTTTCTTCTTCTCTCTAAAAAAGGGGGCAATTCTAATTGTCGAGGAAACCAGCGAGGGAGGGAGGATCGTCCATCCCTCGAGATGCGCGCATGAAATCTGACGGCACGCATCCCCAGGAGGATGGACGATCTCCCCCATTACTGATTTCCTCGCCCACTCCCTCGACATTTAGAATTGTTGTTTTTTTAATGATTTCTCTCTCTCTATGGTTCGTCTTTTTTCCTTACGGACGCGAGGCTGAACATAAAGTCCGAATTTAATGGGCTTTAGAGTCCGTCGTTTTACCTATTTTTAGACTCATTTCTCGCTGTCAGGACTAGTACCGTTGGTCAAGGAAATCAACGTCAGAGGCCTTTTAAGACTTTCCTAATGGTCTCAAAACTCAATGTTTCATTTTGAAAAGTGCCCAAATGCTTAGCATCTATAATAAAGGGGGAAGGTTTGAGCTCTTGACTGTGAGGACGTGTTGCCTCCATTGCATAGTCGGGCCAGACTGTACCGCTAGCATTTTTATTGTTTTCTTTGCATTGCTTTTCAACTTCAAACTTGTATTTCCATTGATCGATAACATCGAACTAGTCTTGAGCAACGTCCTTTCGAACGTTCCTCCCCATTGTAATTTATTGAATGTTAATGAAAGCTTTTGCTGACTATTGTGCATTGTTATATTGTCTACAGATTGATATTATGCATTCTCAAGTTAATATTTGTGCCCGTCAAAGTAACTACTCATAGGCTTACTAGTGAATTGGATAGCTAGTACCGCACGGATTGTTAGTCTGTGACAGTTGGTATCAGAGTCAGAGCTTGTTGAATGCAAACCAGGATGCAGGAACTAAGTGAGCGCCTTAGCGCTATGGAGGAACGACAGGCTAGTCGAATGCAGAGACTAGAAAACAGAATGGACCAGTTGAGCTGTTTGGGAGAACAGATCAGTCGGCTTGATGGACTCTTTCACTTGGCAGACAGAGTGGATTCGCTGGCTAAGCACGTCGACAATTTAGAGGGACGGACAGTCGCTATGGAAGAGTCGCTTCACCCCACAGCTCAGGTGATGAGTGACTTCCAATTACAGTTGGAGGACTTATTTGCAAGGGTTGGTTTGCTGACCAAGGCCACAGGGACGACTGATCACCCTAGGATGAAAGTGCCTGAGCCAAAGTCATACGCTGGGGTACGAGATGGGAAGGAGCTAGAGAACTTCTTGTTTGATCTAAAGCAGTATTTTCGCGCGGTGAACCCCGAATCAGAAGAAGCCAAGGTTAACATGGCGACCATGTACTTAGCAGGTGATGCGAAACTATGGTGGAGAACCAAATATGGAGATATGGAAGAAGGTCGCATCCTTATTAGAACTTGGGCAGACCTCAAAAAGGAACTCAGAAATCAATTCTTGCCTGAGAACACTGATTTCTTAGCAAAGAGGAAGCTCCACACCATCAAACCGACAGGCAATATTCGAGACTATGTCAGGCAATTCTCAACTTGTTTGCTAGATATTCGAGACATGTCTGAGAAGGACAAAGTTTTATGTTTCATGGAACAAGCTCAGCCGCTTCTGCAAGCAGAATTGCAAAGGCAGAAGGTGACAGATATTACAAGTGTTATTGCAGCAGCAGAAAGGTTTAGCGATTATATGCCCATGGTTGGATCCACTTCGCTCAATCACTCCACAACTAGAACTGGCAGTACCAATTCAAGCTCAGGGTCGAATGCTTGATCACCTCAGCAAAACTGGGAAAACTCAAATCAGAACCGAGGAAACTACAATTCTCGGCCGTCCAACCAGAATTGGAGTTCCAACAGAAATTGGAATGCCAGCCCTAGCAACTCAAATTACAACAACAAAGGAGGGCAAAACTACTCTGGGCAGTGGAGACCATCTGCATCTTCCCCATGCATTTTTTGCAATAGCAGGGATCACCCAACAGGCAAATGTCCATCCAAACCAGCCCTACACTCATTGATGTTCTTGCTTCAAACAGAACCTTCTAACTCAACCGCATCGAACTCGAACCCCACCAATAGTGAGACCTCCCAGATGGGAGCTCTACGCAAGCTCAATGTTGTCAAAGGAGAAATGTATGAGCACCCACACAAGAAGGCTTTGCAATACATCGACATCATTATCAATGAGTTCCTTTCCCAAGCATTGTTGGATTCAGGAGCGACATACAATTTTATTGCCCCAGAGGAAGCTAGACGTGTGGGTCTGAACTTAGAAGGAGATGTGGGGAAGTTGAAAGTTGTCAACTCTGAGGCAATCTCTATTAATGGTATGGCTAGAGTTGTGCCACTACAGGTTGGTCCATAGGAAGGAAGATCAAACTTCTTGGCCGTCCCACTTGATGATTTTAAGGTGATTTTTTGCCAAGAATTCTTTCGAGGAGCTGCAGCAGGACCACTACCTTTCATGGACTCCTTGGGCTTTTTCGGACCCAGACTACTCATTGTACCAACCTCAATTCGACCCACAACTCATGATAGAATATTGTTGGCGCTCCAAGTCAAGAGAGGCTTGGCCAAAGGAGAAGATACATACTTAGTTGTGGCAAAGCTAGAGATGGAAGATGATACTAGCAAAATCCCCGAGGAAGTTTCCCAAGTTATTTCTGACTTCAGCGAAGTGATGCCGAATGAATTGCCAAAGAATCTACCTCCCAGAAGGCTCATTGATCACGAAATTGAGTTAGTGCCTGGTACCAAGCCACCCGCACGTAGTCCATATTGCATGAGCCCTCCAGAGTTGACCGAATTGAGAAAACAACTAGATGGCTTGTTGGAGTCGGGATTCATTCAGCCCTCTAAAGCACCTTATGGGGCACCTGTTCTTTTTCAGCGGAAACATGATGGCAGTCTTCGCCTTTGTGTTGACTATAAAGCCTTGAACAAAGTCACTATAAAGAACAAATACCCGCTACCGCTCATTGCAGACTTATTCGACCAACTTGGATCCGCCAGATACTTCACAAAACTCGACTTGAGATCAGGTTACCATCAGGTTCGCATTGCTGCCGGTGACGAACCCAAAACTGCTTATTCTACTAGATATGGGTCATATGAGTTCCTAGTAATGCCCTTCGGCTTGACCAATGCTCTAGCTACGTTTTGCACCCTTATGAATGGCCTGTTCCGTCACCTTTTGGACAAGTCTGTGGTTGTCTATCTTGACGATATTGTGGTTTATAGTGGGACTATAGAAGAACACCTACATTATTTGCGAGAAGTGTTCCAAATCCTTAGGGATAATCATCTCTTTGTCAAAAAGGAGAAGTGCTCATTCGGCCAGACCCAGATCAATTTCTTGGGTCATGTTATTGGCAATGGCAAGATTGGGATGGACATGGAGAAAGTCAAGGCAATCTATGATTGGAACACTCCTAAGAACGTGTCTCAACTACGTTCTTTCCTTGGACTCGCAAACTATTATCTTCGTTTCATAAGGGACTACTCTAAGAGAGCTGTTGCACTGACAAATTTGTTGAAACAAGACCGAACATGGGAATGGGATAGGCAGTGTGAAGCTTCATTCCAAGACTTGAAACTGGCCGTGATGAAAGATCCAGTATTGGCCTTGCCAGACATCACCAAGCCCTTTGAAGTACAAACAGATGCATCTGATTATGCCTTAGGGGGAGTTTTGCTTCAAGATGGTCACCCGGTAGCATATGAGAGTCGAAAGTTGAATGATACAGAGTCCCGTTACTCAGCTCAGAAAAAGAAATTTCTAGCCATTGTACATTGTTTACGGGTGTGGAGACACTACCTTTTGGGATCTCAAGTCCTTGTTAAAATGGATAATGCTGCAGCAAGCCATTTCCTTACTCAGAAGATGCTAACCTCCAAGCAATCTCGATGGCAGGAAAAATTAGCAGAATTTGACTTAGTATTGGAATACAAGCCAGGGCGCACTAACAATGTAGCTGATGCACTCAGTAGAATGACAAACCTTGCAGTGCTAACCCATACCGGTCTGAGTCACACCATCTTGGAGAAGATCAAAGCAGGCCTACAGACAGACTCACAAGCAAAGGCGATTACAGAGTTGATCAAGCAGGGCAAAACTCGACGGTTCTGGATAAAAGATGGAGCAATACTCACAACTGGTAATCGCCTCTATGTTTCAAGAACTTCTGGTTTGAGGAAAGAACTTTTGAGAGAATGCCATGACACCCATTGGGCGGGACATCCAGGTTAGAGAGGGGGTACTATTGGCCACAGATACAGGAGGATGTAATGGCCTATGTTCGAACATGTCTTATTTTCCAACAAGATAAGGTTGAAAGAGATCGACCAGTAGGCTTACTAGAGCCCTTGCCTATTCCAACTCGTCCTTGGGAAAGTGTTTCCATGGACTTCATTACTGGGTTACTGAAAGTGGAGGATTTCAGGTCTATCCTTGTAGTTGTTGACCGATTCTTAAAGTATGTGACCTTTGTGCCGACCGGACTGACTTGCACAGCCGAAGATACGGCGCAATTGTTCCTCAAGCATGTAGTGAAGTATTGGGGACTGCTCGAAAACATTGTTAGCGACCGTGATGCTCGCTTCACAGGAAAGTTCTGGAAGGAGTTGTTCAAGCTCTTGGGATTCAAACTTAATATGTCGACAAGCCAACATCCTCAATCTGACGGACAGATTGAGCGCTTTAACTCTATGCTCGAAGAATACCTTCGTCATTTTGTAAGTGCAAATCAGAAAAATTGGGTGGGACTACTTGATGTTGCACAATTCTGTTTCAACTTACAAAAGAGCTCAGCTACTCACTCCAGCCCCTTTCAGTTGGTCACTGGTCAGCAACCATTGACACCAAATACAGTGTTTATCAGATACCAAGGACCCAGCCCAAGAGCTCTTGAATTTGTCAAAGCCTGGCAGAAAAACATTGAAGTTGCTCGAGCCTATCTTGAGAAAACCTCCCGTCACATGAAGAAATGGGCCGACAAGAAACGACGGATTGATCCTTTTGAAGTCGGGGACTTGGTATTAGTGAAGCTAGATATGTTCAACAAGTATAAACGGACAGCTAGAGCACACAACAATCTGTTTCGCAAGTATGAAGGACCGGTACAGATTATTGAGAAAGTAGGCAAAGTCTCATATCGCGTCAAGTTACCACATTGGCTCCGTTTCACCCATCCTGTCTTCCATGCAAGTAACTTGAAGTCCTACCATGCAGATGCCACTGATCCCACAAGAAATGTATCTACCCGAACATTGCCTAAGCATCCTATTAAACCAGATCGAGAAGTGGAAGAAATCTTAGTCGACCGCCTCATCAACAACACATGCCCGGATAGAGAGTATTTGGTCAAGTGGCAGGATGAGCCTCCTTCAGAGATCAGTTGGGAGCCAGTCGAGCATTTGCTGCCGTACCTCTCAAAGCTGGAAGTGTACTTTGAAAAGTTCTCTGCGAGGGCGTCAGCGAATTGAGTGTGGGAGAGTGTCAGGACTAGTACCGTTGGTCAGGGAAATCAACGTCAGAGGCCTTTCAAGACTTTCCTAATGGTCTCAAAACTCAATGTTCCCTTTTGAAAAGTGCTCAAATGCTTAGCATCTATAATATAGGGGGAAGGTTTCAGCTCTTGACTGTGAGGACGTGTTGCCTCCATTGCATAGTCGGGCCAGACTGTACCGCTAGCATTTTTATTGTTTTCTTTGCATTGCTTTTCAACTTCAAACTTGTATTTCCATCGATCGATAGCATCGAACTAGTCTTGAGCAACGTCCTTTCGAACGTTCCTCCCCATTGTAATCTATTGAATGTTAATGAAAGCTTTTGCTGACTATTGTGCATTGTTATATTGTCTACAGATTGATATTGTGCATTCTCAAGTTAATATTTGTGCCCGTCAAAGTAACTACTCATAGGCTTACTAGTGAATTGGATAGCTAGTGTCGCACGGATTGCTAGTCCGTGACACTCGCTAGCCCCAGGCAGGGAAATCAAGCTGGTTTCCCAGGCCAGCTAAAATTTCTCTTCTCGTTAATACACGCTGTTATGAGTAATTCTAGATGTCGAGGAAATGGGCGAGGGAGGGTGCGGCGCACGTGCAGGAGGTGACATGGCAACAAAAAAATAGGGGGGGGATATAGAAAATTTGGGGGAGAAGGAGGGAATGGGGAGCTTTCTCCCCATTTTCAATCGACAGATAAGCTTTCCTCCCCTCCCCATTTTCTCCCTCTCCCTCTCCCCAGTTCCCATCTTAGATAGAGAAGGCCCCCTCCCTCTCCCCCAAACGAAGCTCTCCCTCTCCACCCTCTCCCCATCATCGTCATCGACTCAAACGAAGGAGAAGGGAAAAAGCTCAAACGAAGCCAGAGAAGAAGAAGGAGAAGAGAAGAAGCTTCAATTTTTAGGTTTTTGGTTTCGGACTCTCCAGATCTGGTTTTCATCGCTCGGACGCAGAGGTAAGAGCTTCAAATTTTTATTTTTATTTTATTTCAGTTTTCAGATCTGATTTTACCCCCAGATTGGACGCAAAGGTAAGATCTGATTTTCGGACTCTCCAGATCTGATTTTCTTGTCGGCGGTCCTCTGTGTTTGTGTCTGATTCAATGTGAACCACATCTGTTGTATTTGTCACATCTTTCGAGTCTGTTTTCTGCTCACCTACCTTGATCTTCTTTCGCTTCTGAGAATCAAAATCACTATGTCGAGCAGTTATGCTTCTAAGATTGTACTTCTTCATACTTCTTCAAATGTTGGTTGCTGTGAAAGGCAACATAATGTATGTTATTCATCAGTAAGGATAGACAGGAAAATATTGACCAAAAACAAATGTATCATTGAATCCTCCTCTACAAGTGCAATCCAATCAGTACATGCACTGAACCTTGCAACCCACTTAGTGAATTTTATTTACTATGATGGATCAAGTTGTTCTTTTGTTTGGTTGTTTGAGGTTTATGTTATTAGGGCCTTGATTATCACAAGCTGACCTTGTTTATGATGAATTTCAATAGGTCATCATTCTATTTGCTGATAAAAATATGGGGTTTAGAATAAAATTGTTGCTAGTGATAGATGGAAATTCAATCTGTCTGTGGTATATGGGTATTTGGAAAGGGATCAACAAGCTTGTGGGCACCTAATGAATTGTCTTAGTAATTGAAGATTTCAAGATGACCTGAATTTTGTGGTGATGATGTCTTTTATTTGTTCATCCCCTCGAGTCCAATGCTTGGGTGCTCCCACTAAGTTTTCCAAACCAATGAAGAATGATACTTTAGAACGTGGTATAGCATGAATTAGCACTTGTATCTATTGATTTTTCAATATGACAATTGCTTCTATAAATGAAACTGTCACTAGACTGCACCACCACCCACTCTTTGTTGCTTTTCTTTTTCTGAATTAAAAAAAAAATCCTTATTTGTTGCATTGCATTGCTTTTATGATTTATATTTTTAAATACAGGAATGGCATTCAGAGCATACGTTGTGTATCGAGGTCGTCATCTACTCTTGTTAATGGTAATGTATTATGTTATGGGGGAGTTTTCGCATGGGCGGATCTACAGCTTGGGTAAGGGGGTCAATTGACCCCCTTAGGTTTTGAAAAAAATCTATCAGAGCATATACAATTTCAATCTTGCCCCCCTTAAAATTTCATCTTGCCCCTCTTATAAAACCAAGAATTACAATAACAGATCACGTATCACAATTGAACGAAAAAAATTGAGTCGCCGCCTCTAATCTCCGTCTCCATGCCTTTGGTCCTCAATAATAGCTTATTCTCCATCCCTGCAAAACAAGGTGAGATTGTTTAATTATGGGTTCTAAATGAAATCAACAGGACAAGTGGACAACAACAAAATCACCTTAAGCTTTAACATCTCTTCCTACCTTGGTCTCTGTCTCCTTCTTTGGCGAACCAAAATTGAAACAACGAATCAACTTTGAGAGATCAGAGAAAGATCTCAGAGAGATCAGAGAGAGATCTATCTCAGAGAGATCAGAGCGAGATCAAAGAGATCAGAGCAAGATAAGAGAGATCTCAGAGATCTCAAAGAGATCAGAGAGATCAGAGCGAGATCTCAGAGAGATCAGAGAGATCTGATCAGAAAATCGAAAGAGATCATAAACTTGATCTATCTATGATGAAACCGAGCTCGATCTCTCCTGGATCCGCCTCAGAGTCTGATGAAACAAACTCAAAATCTCTGATAAAAACTCGATCTCTCTGAGTCTCAGATGAAAACAAACTTGATCTCTCAATCTCACTGAGTCTGATGTAACAAACTCGATCTCAGTCTGAAGAAAACAAACTGGATCTCTTGATCTCTCTTAATCTGATGAAAGCAAACTCGAACAAACTCCTTGATCTCTTGATCTCTCTGAATCTGATGAAAGCAACCTCAGAGATGAAGAGTGAGCTTGACTGAGATGAAGAGTGAGTTTGAGTTAGATGAAGAGACGAAAATCCCCTGCTTTGAGCTTTCTGAGAGAGCTTGAGCTTTCTGAGAGAGCTTTCTCAGAGATGAAGAGTGAGGCTTGAGTGAGAATGTGAGATGAAGAGTGAAGTGAGACTTGAGTGTGGGTTTGGTTTGGCCGTATGGGGTTGGGTTTGATAAAAAAGAGAAATGAGAGAGAGATGAATGAAAGGATTGTTATATTCAAATTTATTCAAAATATTATTCTAATCAATCAAACAAAGGGATAAATTCCTTTCTTTTGTTCCATATTTGTTTAAGCTTTAATGAGGTATCTCATGTTTGTTTAAGCATCTAATTTATTATCTTATCTTTATACAGGGGAATTTGATATTTGATTTTTAATTTAATTTAATTTGTTTAGGTTTTGACAAAGTGGGTATTTGATCCTTAAAGCTTAAGTGAGTATTTAATTTCATCTGCTGAAAAGACCATTATCTCAAGTTCTTGATATGAGGTGATTATGCAGCATTACCAGAACATGAAAACCCGCAGAGAGCTTTTACCTAAATCTACTGCGCATCTACATTGACTCATTATGTATGTTTCTCTTGTAACACTTTTAAAACTCTATTTTAATCATATTTATCTATTTATTTTAGGAATTAAATTATCTATAAAAAGTTTGCCCCCCTTCGTCTGCAATCCTAGATCCGCCCCTGAGTTTTCGATTATTATTTTTTCCTCTCTGATGTTGATTACATGCTCTAATCATGATTTTAAGTCCAATGGGTATAATCTAATATTCATTTTTAGGTCTTAAATATGATTGGGATATTGATTATTAATCCCATTTTCAAGTCTTCTCTCAATATGTTTAATCGTGTTTTGATAGTTAATTAAGTTCGAAGGGTTTTCATCTAATCTTGTTTCAAACCCTTGACACTGGTTGGGTGTTTTTTCAGATTATTTGTTTTTCCTTCTAATAATGATTATATATTTTAATGTTGATTTAAGTCCAATGGGTATGATCTAATATTGATGATAGGTATTGAGGATGATTTTGATTTTGAATTTGATTAGTTCATTTTTTTCTTATGTGATTTTGTTGGATTATTAGGTGAAAGTAAGAATGGCAACTGAAGCACCAACTTGGGTAAGCACCAACTTGGGTGGATCAATGGGGAGGAATGGAAGATGATGACAACAAGAAGTTGAACAACAACAAGGGGAACAGCAGTGGAAAGAAAATGGCAGAAGTGAAGGCAACAACATCAGCAAGGTTTGACAAGGCAAAGACAGCAGCAGTGGTGGGAGCACAGAAGGTGAAGAGTGGGACATCTGTTGGGATTAAGTGGGTCAAGTCTTAGTACCAGAAGAGAACCTCCAAGTGATTAGGTTGAGAGAGGGGAAGTGTGGGAATGAGTTGATCAGTAAGGTTTGCATGTTGTTTTCTATACCATACAGCTTTGGCAGTTTAGGATTTTATGTTATTGGTCCTTTGAACGACATGTTCTGTTAATCTGTCTTCAATGGAAATGCCAAGTTTTGGATATTATGTTTTGCTGAGTTTATTATGTGCTGGATTAGAGGTCACAATGTGAAAATTTGGAGTACCTTCTGCAAGTAATTGAGAAATGGAGTTAGCAAGTTTCAGACCTCTACCAGGTTAGAGTAAGAAGTTCGTGGCATTGTCATTGGTTTTAAAGATAAGTAGTTACATAGGGAACATTCTCAAAATAGATCGCACTTAAAGGAGCACCTACAACACAAGGCAAGATGATATTGTCTTTGGGTTAACTAAAAAGGATAAATATCCTAGAAAAACATAGCCTCAAAACTTTTTCTACAAACAAAACAAGTCCTTAGTTGGATCAAGGAATGACCATCTAAAGAAGTTTTTCAGTGAAGAGCACTCAGGCACTGGATGAAGAAGCACCGTCTTGATGCGTGTTTCAACTTTTAACGGAGTGATCTTAAGAGTTGGGACTGAGACTGCATCAAGAACGGAAGATATTCATGAACTACCTTATATTCAAACATGCAAACATAATTCTCACATTCTCCTTTTGTTTTTCCAAATATTTTGTAGGGATCAAGATCAGTTAGAATCTTACACACCAAATAGAAACATTTTCCATGCCAAAATACACGAGTAGAGCACCAAAAAAAAAAATGTAAAACTACAAGCAAGTAAACAAACTGAAATGTCTTGAATCCATATGAACATTGAGTAATGGCATTCGAACTGCCTCAATTTCATCCAACCAGCGTAGAAACGTGTAGATAAAAGGAGCGAGTAGTCTCCAATATATGAGCACTAAAAGATCGACAATTTTGCACCAAAGTATGTCTGAAAAGCGCACCAAAGTAAAATGGGGATTCCAGAGAATATACACATTTTCATTTTCTTAAGCTATTTACATGGATATTTTCTTAAGCTATTTATATGCGGGCCAGTTTAAGTATACTCCAGGTTGACGACCTCGATACACAACAATCGCTCTGAATACCATTCCTGCATTTATAAGCCCCCCCGGGCCTTTTTCACATCGGGACTATTGCGTATCTCGAGGATGAAAACCTACGGAATTATAAGTTCTTGGGTTAGGGTCCAATTCATAGGCCCAATGGTTGAAATCTATAGTTGATGAGATGAATTTATCTCATTGTAACAGTACAATGTGTGTGTCGGTTTGAATTTGGTGAAATAATCTGTAAATTTGTCTTCAATTTGTGCAAAAGTTAACGACAACAAATTTGAAACAATATTTTAAATTGTTTCGTTGCAGTTCGTGTTCAATGGTTTAGGGAAATTTTGATGATATATTGTGAAATTACACGCGGATTGAATTCATAAGGTTTTTTCTAGAATGCAATTTAAAATTTGGCAAACCATTGGAGAAGCTTAAATCAATAAAAGATGCTTAAAAATAGGATCCAATTTTGTTCTAGTTGGGGGTTTGACTATTTGCATAAATTGTGAAATACTAAAAAAAAATTGAATATTTTTCAAGCCAAAAAAAAATAATAATAATTCACTTAAAATAGGGTATAAATTAAAATTTTGGGGCCTTGGAGAAATCTCCAAAGGTCCATTTTATATTGGAATTGGAGTTTAGTTGTTATTATTATCTTTTAAGCAGTCAAATGATTAAGATTATAGTCGAACATGAACGAAATAGTAATGGAGTAGTTCCCCATCCGGATGCTATACTTTACCATCTTCCGAATTCAACAGTTTCAATAAACTTCCTAGACCAGTCTGTCTTGGTTTTGGATCATACGTGGTTTTATCTTTCTTTTTTTAATTGATGTAAAGTTTCTTATTTAAAGATTGAAAGGATTGAAAAAGTCGGTCATTCGCGGCCACTAATGAAGTATTCTTCAAAAGTGAGGGTTACTAATCCTTTTGGGATATGCCACTGAATTGAGGAATGGAATAAAGCTTAGGAAGTGAGGCTGTGATAATGTTGTTTGACAAAACAATTGGAGAGTTCAAAAAAATGGACAAGGAATTTGCATAACAAATGATCCAGGCCCTGTTTTTGTTCCCCAAGACTCTAAAAGCTTTCGCGATACATTACCTGCACAACTCGACTTCTACTTGCATGGCACAACTTATCTGACCTGCTAAGATTCTTTCTTAGCAGTCGATGAAAACATATAAAGAAACTATTCTTTTAAATTATTTTTTTGGTTGAGTACCTGGACAGCCAATGCAGAACATCCTTGTATACGACTTTTTCCATACAAGGCAGCAGTAACAAGTACTATAAATCTTGTCGACAGCACATGCCATTGGATTAATGACCCGGAAAAATATACAATGTCGACCTGGTCAAGCAGCACTTACACAATTGTCCCAGGTGCCATATCTCGAACTAAAGCTGCCTCCACCACTCTGTTGGGCAAAATCCGCTACAACTGCTCGAGCACAAACATCCCAAGTCCTCACCATCTCACCCAGTGACATGGGCTGTGAAAGGCTACGAAGGGAAATGTTGAACCGTGATCTTGCCTTGACCGATAAATCTTCATACTCCTTGCTGCAACAGTAAAACATATGTGAGGGGAACTCCAAGAAAGAAAAAAGAAAGATACATTTGCATATATCCGTGGCCACCAACATTAACTTCGTTGTGGGAAAAGAAAAAGTGGAAAGAAAGGAGAAGTGAAACAGCACAAAAAGCAGATGTGATGTGTTTTACGTTTATCTTAACATTTATTATACTGACCTCAATTCCACTGGCAATTTGTCAAACAGAATTGGGGAACAATTTGGATAATTTGTGGGAACAAGCAACCGTAAAGGTACAATTGGTGACTGCAGAACCACAAAATTACAACAAAAAATAAAATAAAATAAATAAAATAATGAGCAACTGAGATGCAATAGTGACAAAATAGCCATAAATATTCATAAATCCTACCATCTGAGCCGAAGCATACAGTGTCTTCAAGATAGGACTGAGGGCCACAGCATTAAATGTGCACTTGACGATTATTCCTTCACCACCTTCAGCTGCAGCTGCAGCAGGATCAACATCCTCATCACTGATGTCCACCACAGTATCTATGAGCTGCTGGTTTATATCTCTAATTTCTTCCAACAGCGCATGGTTAGCCTGCCACATAAAATGAACATTACTTTCTTGGTTCATACAAGTTAATCATGCAGAAGACTGAAAGCAAACATAGAAGCTTTTTTCTTGCTCATTCCTTAGCAATAACATGACCAATATAACCCAGTGTTGCTAGTTCTGAATGCATCAAATTCCATGTTACAACTATAATCTTCAAAATATCAGAACTTGACTATGTCCAGTCGGCTATTCTCATTTTCCATACAACTTTGGAGCTACTAGACTATTTAATTACTAGCTAAAAGAGTGTTTATATTGGTATCTCTAGATATTTTATGATTATAACATGCATGAAAATCTCAAAGACATAGAGCACATCAACTTGCCCTCAAGTTGCTTCAAAATGGACTAAAATAGAGCAGAAGATCATACCTCAACTCTAGGTCTCTTGATTCTGGATGTTGCAGTTGATTCCAAATCGGATATCTCTAGCCCATTTAAATGCTTAAAACTGTCATTCACACTGCCAGCAGATGACACAACATTCAAAGGCATTGCACTTGTATCACGCCTCATTTTCCTTGTCGCCGAATTCCCGTCTTGTGTGACAAAATTCCTTGCTTGCATGCGGCATTTTGTCAAAGCTACTAAATCCTCACCGACCGCAGCTCTAGATCCATTGCCAGGTGCTGACCCTGCTATCCTATCAATCATGCTGATGACTGATCCAATGTCACTAACAGATGCATGCAATGCTTTAGGTGATATGCTTTTCACCTGAAAAAAATGTAACCAATGAAGAGTTCAGATTTTTAACAATTATACACTGAAGAATTTCAATGCAAACAAGTGGAAACTGCATTTCAAAAAATTAAAAATACAATGATCCTTTTGAATTTGCAAAAAGAACCTAACAAATGCATTGAAAAACACAAGAGACATTTAGATGCAATGTGGAAACCACAACTTATCTAACAACAATCACACTGTTGAGAAACCAATAGATCAGATGTGCACAAATAGTATGAATATGAACAATGCAATCTAATTATATTAAGGATTACTAATACGTAATTAGGGTTTGATCCCACTTATAACTGCATACACCTGTACTGAATGTGCATTCTAAAGGAGTTGGGGCATAAATACTTGCAATAAACGCCAATGTTTTAATTTAAACAAATACATGAAGTAGATATCATAAAGCCTTTGCAAGCCCATGATCTTCCAAAACATGAGCTAGCAAAAATACTAAACTAAATGCCAATTTTCTGTTGCATTGGCTGAAATTCGGATTTGCTCTTAGAACTTCGATATAACAACTACTAAACTCTAATAATGAACATATAGGGTATCACACAGGAAATGTAAAACAATAGTTAACACAAAAGGAGTATGAGAGAAATAAGCTAACCACTTTAATTAAGCGCTCCAGTGGCTGTTCTGACATATTTGCTTTGCCAGAAATAGATGCAACAGCCTGATTGCCATCAGGACTAATGAACTGATCAAAATATGGAGAAGCTGATATTCCAGGGGTTCCAATGGCAGGTGTTCCAGATGTCAAGTGCTGTTGTCCAATATTTCCTGCATTTGAGAGGGAGGAAACACCTGAAACCTGTTTCTCAGGGTCCCCAGGTAGAGGGGATGGAGCTAAGGGAGTGGATGGAGAAGGAACAATGAAGGGTGAGTTAGCAGACTGCAAAGGTGTTCCAGCTTTCGAAAGAGATGATAACAGACTTTGCTGGTCAATTTGGGGGGAGTGCTGAGAGATCTGGGGAGAAGCTGCTGGATGGAGTTGTGGAGAAGATATAGGAAACTGAGCACCAGCTTTTAGCTGTTGATGATGATACCCTGAGCATTGTCCTGCTGTATGATGCTGCTGAATGATACCTGCCTTAAAACCCATGCTCTGTCTAATTTTTATATCTTCATTCATTTGATGGAGCTGTGGCATTTGATGTGTCTGCATCTGTGCAGACTGTTGCTGCTTTTGTTGTAATTGTGGTTGGAACTGCTGCTGCAGCTGGGGATTCTGTTGCTGCAGTATCTGCTGCTTTTGTTGTAATTGTGGTTGGAACTGCTGCTGAATATGACGTTGTTGAAATTGTTGATTCATTTGTTGAGACTGTAACAGCTGGTGTTCTTGTTCTTGTTCTTGTTTCAATTGTTGATGTTGGAGCATATTAGGATTTAACTGAATGGGATTGACGTTGGCTTGTAATCCGCTCACGCCGCTTTGTGAGGTGTTCATACCCTGTTGCGAAGCAGTCACGTTATTTTGTTGCATCGATCCCACTACACCCTGTTGCATTGAATTCGATGCATTTCTTTGTCCACTCTCCAATGCAGAATTAGACTGTAGTGAACTCATAATGTTTGCTTGGGCAGTTGTCCCTAAATGGGAGCCTTTTTTAAGAGAAGAAAGTGAACCATGAGGCATGCTTGTCACCGAAGTTGACTGTATTGATGTTCCATTTTGTAAATTCATCCCTTGCATCTGAGGGTTCATCTGGTTGTCATGCTGCTGAGGAGCTTGAATTTGTGGATGCTGCTGTTGCATGGGCAGTGGATGAGGGGGCTGTTGTCCTTGCTGCGAAGGAATTTTCTTGGACCTATTTGAAGTGAGAAAGTTAACGATACTCTTCTCATACTGAAGTAGCTTCTCCTTGTAGCTCGGTGGAATACTAGATTTGGACACCTGCAAGAATGTCATAATGCGTTCCAACATCACCTTCATCTTCTCAACTTGGTCCTTTGACTGCTGTGAAAGGTACTCAGACTGCACAACAACGATAAAATTTATTTAAAAAAACCAAAATCCCAAATGATATCCCAGGAGATAAATTTCTGCTACTTTCGAGGCAAATGTATATGTGTACTTGTAAATTCATAGAATGAAATCCACAAGGAAAAAATAACCAAGCATGATATATACCTGCTGGAACTTGACACAGATCTTTTGATACATATCACTCAGTTCTGGATAGTACATTTCCTTCATAGATTTGACCTGCAAATCAAATAGAGCAAAAGGGTTTATGATTAAAAAAAAAAACCTCCATATCTCAATGTATAAAATGATATGACACTGTGACAGTTACTAGCCCACATGTACCAAACAAGGACACACGTGTTGAGAATTATGTAATCATTTGTGTATGTGCGGTGAAAATTCTCAACAAATACCATTATTAGAGCAATTTGAAACTGCATCATCTTCCACGTCACAAAACCAAGAAAAAAATGTTTGTACATACTATATTGAAAATTTAATGAAAATCCTCTATAAAACTGTGTCCTTTTTAAGTTTTGATTCTTCCAACTTGTTGGTGACAATTTTATTCTTAAGTAATGACTTGGGGCAAGTGGAGAAGTTGCATCTGAGCCAGATTGAAGACAAATTTCTCCAAAAGCATATAACGGGCAAAACAAGGGTGCAACTAGCATTTTTTTTTTTTTACCAAGTGGGTTCCTTCCCATCTTTCTATGCAAAGAACAAGTATATGAATTTTATGTTTCTAATATTTTCTTGAAGTTATGATTTCACTGTGCTTACAATCAATACCCAAGAGCATCTAAACACAAACTAAAACATACTTGCATTAAAAGAAAAAGAGTCCCACAACTGCCAAGGGCCCACAAAAAACATGATCATCTTCCACCATCAGCCCTGAAAGATCTACCATATTTCTGAAACTTTCTTAAGTGGTACTCACTCTGGAAATAGGAAGAGATTCATATTAGACAGTTTCCTTGGTTGGTTATGCCAAGCCAATTCCTGTAATATATAGCCTTACGAGTGTATTGTAAAGACATAAACTGTTAAGCAAATTGCCTCGATACCAATCATTGTTCTAATAATAATAATATAGCAGAAAGTGACTCTGATTTTGTGTCTTCTAATTCTTTACTATTTCTGCATATTCTCCGTGGATCTAGCTTGTAGAGTTGGTCTTTAAAACTTCATAAGTAAACCACATTATACTGTGTGTTGTTTATTTTATTGCACTTTATTCACTACTGTTGATTGCGCAAAGGAGTGGTGAACTTTAGATTGAGTGCTGAATATAGATTCAATCTATCTTGCGCATGAGACACCAACACACACACACACCACCCCACAACACACACACACCCCACCCCACCCCACCCCATCCCACGGGGCATGTATATGTAATAAAATTATGTTAGATAGTTGGTGTAGCCATTGATTCTCAATCTATCTTGCACATGAGACACCAATGTGTGAATCCACCTGTCTTCTCGTATTGGTAAATGGTAAGAAATATCTCTAAATTAGCTTGATTGGATGATCAGCAATCGAACAGACTACTAGATGATTCTGAGGTAAGATAAAATTTCATTGAGAATAGAAAGAGAAAAAAAATCACAGAATGAAACAAGCAAGCCTCAGAGAGAGACTCCAATGAATTGGATCCACAAGGACATCTTCAAAATTAAGAAAACCACACCATAGTCATGATACCAATGGATATGAATCATGTTCATGCAATTTTGACAAAAGGAAAAGTGAGTGCATGAAAGGCTTAAATAATGAATTCAATATTAAAAGAAAGGGTAGACGAGAATATATATAGTTGTACACCTTTTGATAAGCCTCTTCTTGCCAATCAAGTGTGTTTGCGTTTCCCGTCAGGGCTGTCGAGTCTATGGATGCTAAACGAAGAAAAGTAAAAAAAATAAAAATACTTGGAATCTAATCTCATCAGTGAAAAATGCAAGCTTAATAAGCAAAAGAAGAAGACATGGAAACTATTGCATCAACATTTAGGATAAGGCCTTCTTTTCCTTTATAAAATTGAGGGGGGGATAAAAAGATCCCTTTTGGCCAGGATTGGTGTAACTAGAGTGTTTCCTGGTGGTTTTTATTAAGATAGACAACCCACATTTTTCAGCTGTATGCTGGGTTCCCTAGCAATCCTACAAGAAGTTTTTGTTCGAGTCAGTTTTATTGTCTTTTTTCACTATATAGTATATATGCATACTCATGCACACAGATCAACTTGTAAGGAAATTCAATAATGACCAGTTAAGCTGCAACCAGGCGTAAACAGGAAAATCTTCGAAAGCATGAAGTGCACTAAACATACTTGATGAAGCCTCAGGCAGTGCTCGTGACTGAATTACATTATGAGGCTGAAGACCTGGTGACTGAAACCGTTGTTGCACCGGTATATCTCTTTGCAATGGATTTGCCTGCTGTTGCAATCCCAAATGTTGTTGCAACTGTGTCTGCTGTTGTTGGAGTTGAGGCATCACTTGCTGCTGCAATGACTGTGATTGCGACTGTTGCCCTGGTATTTGCAATAAGTTGGATGATGATGTTTGTGGAGTTTGTTGTTGCTGCCCTGCACCCTTGGCTTGCTGCTGATGCTGAAGTACATGCATTGACTGTGGATGTTGCTGCATGTTTGACACGCCAGACTGAGTTCCAAGTAGCTGTTGTTGCTGTAAACCAACACTGCTTTGTGAGCCCAACTGCTGCCGGTGCAAATTCGATATACTATTTTGCTGGCCCAGTAGTTGTTGATGTTGTTGGATGTTTGCCATATTATTTTGCTGGCCCAGCAACCTCTGCTGTTGGTGTTGCTGCTGCTGCTGCATGTCTGGGACACTGTTTTGCTGCCCAAGTAACTGGTTTTGTTGTATGCTTGTAGCATTTGTTTGCCCTGCCAGCTGTTGCTGCTGCTGAGAGATAGAAGTTTGTTGTTGGTTCAAAGATTGTTGAGACAGCTGTTGATGCCTGAGGATAGACTGTTGCTGATGTTGTTGAAGTACAGATGATGTCGGCTGGTGACCAGAAGGCAGTTGGTTCTTCTGAAGGCCGGAGTGTGTCATAGAAGACTGTGTCTGCTGGAGAGGCTGACTGGACTGTCCACTAGATGGTACATGAGACTGCTGAGATGATTGCAGCTGGGTTGATAGGTTCTGCTGCTGTTGGACGTGGGATGGAATATGTGAGGATTGAATATTCCTCTGCTTCATAATTTGTTGTTGCAACTGCTGCTGCTGATACAGATACTCCTGGGGATTTTGAGTCTGCTGGTGATTCTGCTGGGGCGCAACCTGTTGTGGATGCTGTCTTCCTGGCATTGGTCTCTGAGAGCTGGCAAATATATTTGAACCTACACCCTGACCCACTGAGTTTCCGACTGAGTTCTGTGACATTCCTGAAATATTGTGCATGTTGGAATTCTGACCAACAGCATTTGCCATGCTGGCAGGAGTAAGATTTGTCGCCGGTGATAAAGCAGATGATAAACTGCTAGAACTTTGAACTACAGGTGCTATGTTGTTTGTAAGATTCTGGGAAAGCAGCTGCTGCCGTACTTGAGACTGATTGGGCATTGAAATTGGTGGCTGCTGCCCTGGGTTCCGTAAAATAACAGTGAAACGCACACAATCAGCGGATGCATCATTCACAATATTTTTAATCAAAAAATCTAGTTGACATATTAACTTGTAATGATTAGATCTATACATATCATCATCATCATCATCAAAGCCCATTCCCGAGATTTTCGGGGTCGGCTATATGAATTTTGATTCTCCAAGCAATGCGATCTTCCCACATTTCCTCACCTAATCCAAGCTCAATGATATCTTCATTCACCGTCTTCATCCAAGTTTTCAACGGTCGTCCCCTCCGTCTACACCCTCCATTAACTTGCCAATCTAAACATTTTCTAATTGGCGCCGTGCTTGGTCTCCTCCGCACATGACCAAACCAAGTTAAACGTCTTTCTCTAATTTTTTCCTTTATGGGTGCTACACCTAAGTATCTCCTAATTCTTTCATTTCTAATTTTATCCTTACGAGTTTTACCACACATCCACCTTAACATACGCATTTCTGCTACTGCCATCCTATGCGTATGTTGTCCCGTAGTAGCCCAACATTCTGAACCGTATAGCATGGCTGGTCGAACAATTGTCTTATAGCATTTCCCTTTTAGCCTTGCAGGCATCCTTCTATCGCACAATAATCCTGACGCCATTCGCCATTTCAACCAACCAGCTTTAATCCTGTGGTCTACATCTGCTCTAATAGCCCCATTCTTTTGAATTATAGACCCTAGATATCGAAAAGCCTCACACTCCGGGACCTCGACACCTTCGATCTCAATTGCATTACTTCTCCCTCTTGGTTCACACCCAAAGTTGCACACTAGATACTCCGTCTTCGAACGACTAATTCTAAAACCTTTACTCTCTAAAGCCTCCTGCCACTTAACTAATTTCTGACCTAAACCTGCACTAGTCTCATCCATTAAGACAATATCATCTGCAAATAACATGCACCAAGGTACATCTTCTTGCAGATGTCTCGTCAACTCATCCATGACCAAAGCAAAGAGATATGGACTTAACGCCGACCCTTGATGTAGTCCTACTATCACTGGAAATTCACTAGACATCCCACCTACTGAGCGAACACTTGTTACAACCCCTTCATACATATCCTTAATGATATCGACATAACATTGAGACATTTTCTTCCTTTCAAGCACCCACCAAATTAACTCCCTGGGGACCCTATCATATGCTTTCTCCAGATCAATAAAAACCATATGCAAACTCTTACGTGCCTCTCGATATTGAAGATGGCCTCCGTAGTAGACCTACCTGGCATAAATCCAAATTGATTCTCCGAAATCGTGGTTAAACTCCTAAGTCTTTGTTCTATAACCCTCTCTCAAAGTTTCATCGTATGACTCATAAGTTTTATCCCTCTATAGTTCGAGCAATTCTGGATATCCCCTTTGTTCTTATAAATTGGTACCACAATGCTATGCCTCCATGAATCTGGCATTTTTCTAGTTTCCAAAATCCTATTAAAGAGCTTAATTAGCCATTGAATCCCAACTTCTCCCAGACATTTCCATGCTTCAATTGGTATATCATCTGGTCCAACGGCCTTCCCTGTCTTCATTCTTTTTAAAGCTTCTCTCACTTCTGTGGCACTAACTCTGCGATGGAACACGCGATCTCTCCCTTCCTGTGAAGCATACCCCTCCAAGTTTAACTCCCCTACATGTGTTCCATTGAGTAGGTGCCAAAAGTAATCCTTCCATCTATCTAAAATAGCTTTATCCTGCATTAAGACTCTTCCATCCTCATGCTTAACACACTTAACATGACTCAAGTCCCTAGTTTTTCGTTCTCTAGCCTTCGCTATCTTGAAAATATCCTTCTCCCCTTCCTTCGTACCTAGCCTATTATAAAGAGCATCATACGCTCTCTTCTTAGCTTCCCCTACTGCTCTACTACTCAACTTCTTAGCCTGCTTATAAAGCTCATAAGACTCTAGGCACCTATCTTTTTGCCACGCCTTAAAGCATCTTTTCTTTTCCGCAATGGTTAGTTGCACATCTGCGTTCCACCACCATGTCTCCTTACCATAGAAACCTCCTCTTTTGGCCTGTCCTAACTCTTCCTTCGCACATCTTCTTATTCGGTTTGCCAAATGTTCAAAAAGATCCGCGTTACTAGTCCTATACATATATATAGGTAAAATAATCTGTTGCACTTCCAGGATCTTCCAAATGAAATTGATCATAAATACCCCATTCAAATGCAATTTGGTGATGAAAACACGTTGCAATAGTGTGATACTGTCAAAGGCCCGCCTACACTTTCCAAAGGGATGACGTAATCTCACAAAAAACTGCCTCGTCTTTAATGACAAATACATGCTAACATTAGTAGGTTGCATGATTGGTATGCTAACACATTTCATGTGTCAGATGCATGGATAAACATTGTTCAGAGGCATGTTGATATGTTAGTTTAACGTCAAAAGAAACTGGTTTAAAAAATATTGTGTCCACAGATAAAGCCATACTTTGAAATATTTATATGTCATATTAGATGCCAACATGCGCTAGAAGCACCATTCATTCTTGAGAAAAAAATAATTGAAACCCATTCATTCTTGGTGAGGATAATGTATTTATTAGGGTTACAATAAAGATATAACAAACCTCTAGTAAATAAACTAAAATTTTCAGAATTTCTAAGTAGATCGACAGGAGTAAAATCGATATAAATCTTCGAATTATGCACGAAAACAAGGGTCAGCAGGAAAAAACAAGAGAACAGATGGCATTGTACAAATCTAAAACACACATACAATAGTTACGTGTTTAGTCTTATTACCTGCCTCTGGCAAGTTTTGATTGCCAACAACCACATTTGGAGATGGATTTTGAGATTTTGTTTCCATCGACAGCATCTTCAGCGATATTTTTCGTAGATAATCTGACTGAAGAAATCAAAATTACAGGTCGTTATACCCCCTCCCAATAAGAGGCTATCTGAAAAGCCTAAGTAATAACAAATAAAAAGCAACTTTCTAACAATATCAGTCTATATCTAAGAACCTCAAGAAGTGAGATGGCATTGTCACACACCACCGACCATATAAATAAAAACAACTACTACCACACATTGACTACACTGAAATACTGAAGAAGACAACTGATGGGAGGTTTCAATTTCTCTCATTAATTAGAAAACAAATAGAATAACAAAAACTCTACTTTGACTCATTTTGTGTACTTAGAAAGGTGTACTCAATGACGAGATACATATGTACCACAAGTTTAAATATCAAGATGTCCACTGTTATTGTGATAATGGTGGAGATGCCACCATATCATTGAGTACGAAAATTAGGTCAGAGTAGGACTCACAGAATAATGCAGTTGAGTAAGAAAATCTGTACCTGGCTAGTCGTAGCAGAGTAAATCTTTTCTTCAAACCTTACAGCAATTTTCCTCAGTTCTATTAACCCGTCCGGCCCGGAAATGGGAAGATATCTCTTCAAAGTCTCCATTCTACATTTGGGATACAATAAGTCTTAAATAATACTAAAGAATGCCAACAACAATGAAACTAATATGCTCTAATACTTGAGGAGTGCATTTCATCACGCTAGAAAACATATGGGAATGGGAACCCAAATTCCAAAAAATATAATCTCTAAGTAAAGATTATGTGTCTATGTCTAAAGCCCTTCATTGTCTTCTTCTAATTCAAAAGATTTTAGATTTTAGATTTTTCAAACATCAAATCAGCCTTCACTTAATTCCCACAAATTAAAGCTTCTAATAGACTTCTCCAACTGCGTCGTCATCGATTCGGGTTTCTTGTCAGATCCTCTCATCTCCTCTACTACTAAATCAACAATCAAAAAGCTCTTACTTTTTCCAAACCCACTCCCCAATAAAAACAACTTCAAAAGCTCTAAATTTCATCGTAAAACAACAAGACAAAACGAACCTGGAGAAATCTATCAAAAACCCATGATGAAAACAAGAAGATTAACCTAAAGGCACAAACTTTGAACAAAATTGAGTATCAGAAATCAGAAAAGCTTACATCTTGTTGACAATCCTCTGGCGAGAATCGGGTTGCAATTGAGTCCGCCAATCAGCCCCATCCATGGTGTTGGGTTCTTGAGCTGGTCTCCAATTGTTGTTATCCATTTATGTATCTACTGAGATGAAATTGGTTTCGAATTGTATTGGAAACCCTAGAGAGAAAGAAAGGTTCTTTTGAAGAAGAAATATAGAGGCTATTGAAATATGGGAATAAAATTGACTTTCAAAAGAGGGAACAAATAGGAAATTGGGAATACCGTGTATGAATAAACAGAGCAAATGTTCGGAATTTCATGTGTGGATGAAGAATCCAATGTGTGGCTGTACATAACACTTGCATGCATCTTCGGTTGAATCCAACCTATGTAGGTCCAAATTCTTAATTCTACATGTTACGATATCGAATCACCTCCGTATTCGACTTATGTTTATTCAGATTATATTGAACTCTAGGTCTGAGAATGTGATATTCCCGTCTCGTGAAAATGGAGGAGAAGAAGAAGAAGAAATGGTAGTGTTAGTGTGTGCTCCACATTGCACAAGTATGAGAGACGGAAAAGACTTCGTCTTAATATGGTAAACCCTCCAGATTTTAGGCTGATAGTATTTTGTCAAAATAGGCGTTAGAATAGATGAGTTCCACAGTAAGTTGAAGACAGTATATAAATTGACAAGTCATAATGGTGTTTGATGTAGTCGAATCGTGTTCTCCTTTACCTTGACCTTGACCTGGATCGAAAATACATGTGAGCCAATGACCACCGTTGTGGCACTCGATGACACTTCGATGCTAAAGTCAGAAAATGCTTGAGAAATACTTAAAGTTGTAAATTGGGTTCTATAGCGTACATTTGTTTATCAACCCTCGTGTCATATTATAATGCGAGAGTCTTCGTTCGATTAGGCCTTTGGTGACGTAGTTTAGGGAAATAGATCTTGTTGAATATCATTTCCTAGTTGGGAGTCGTCCATGTAGAAGAGTTTACATACATGACTTGTACTCCTAGATCTGTAGGAGAAATTTTCCTTTTGGAGTGTTGTCCATACAAGGGAGTTTACATGCACGACTTATACTCCAGTATTTGTTTCCTAATCATAACCAATGTACTGTTGGCCTGTCCGTTTTAGATTGATCCCCCAGATACTAGCCTGATTAGGACTTACGGATATTGGGCTTGACCATGTGACATGTAGGCTTAATATGGCACTGTAATTTGGGTCCAGCTTTCTGGATTCTGCCAAAATAGGTTTAGTGTTGCCTGGGCTTTGCCAGATTGGGTGGGCAATCAGACCCGCTTTGTTCTGTTGACGAGATTATCATGACACATGTACGACGCAAATTAAAAGACAGTTTGGTGTATCCTCAGCTACTCATCTCGAGTTGGTAGGTCAGCTCGTGGGTCCACTAAGTCGTGTCATGGAGGACTTGAGCGGTCATGATTGTTTGAGTCTGAATCATCTCCTCGAGCGGCGTGCTTCATTAATTGGGTGTGCATCTGCTCGAAAAAAAAGCAGGAATTATGTTTTCTATATAGATCCCCTTTCTCAGTTGAGTTTATTTTCTTTACTCTTTCGATCTTAGAGACACTGCTTTATCGTTTTGTTTTTCGCGCTTTTCACTTTACTCAATTTCCGTAATCGAAAATTTGTACGTTCTTTCATGGCGAGCCAGAATCAGCTTTCTGATGAACTATTCACTAAAGGCTGTAAGTTCTTCAAGGAGAGGTCGATCTCTGAGTCGAATCTGGGGGGGCCTTCGCGAGACCTCCCTGATGATCTGGTGCTTTTCACATTGGGTGTTGGTCAGACGCCATTGTCTCTTCCAAAAGGATTTATTTGTTTGCACCGAAATATTGCCTCTGAAGTTCTGAGTGGGGGATTGCAAGTGGCTTTCAATAGAGGAAAAATAGGGTATTATTATACGCCTAGGGTCTGCAGACCTGTTTCACATATTCTCTATGCAGACGATACTCTTATTTTTTTAAATAGTAGAAAATCATCAGTTCTGGGATGCATGGAATTTTTGAAAATATATTGTAATGCTTCATGCTAGAAAATGAATGAAGGAAAAAACTCCTTTTATGCTGGAGGATAAGGCAGTAGTGGAAATAATTGTGGTTTTGAAAAGGTGTACAGGATTCCAGTATAAAGGTGTTCCACTGACATATTTGGGAGGGCCAATTTTTCAAGGGAAAGTTAAGATCTCCTACTTCGAATAATTGATTGTTAAAATTCAACGTCGTATTCAGGGATGGAAGGCAAAATTGTTATCTCCGGGGGAAAGACTGATCTTGATTAAACATGTCCTTAGCTCGATTCCAATTTACATTCTAAGTGTCATGTGTGTGCCCAATAAAGTTTTATCAAGAATTAATAGCTTATTAGCGGATTTCTTTTGGGGGGACTGTGAAGGCAAGGTAAAGAAAAAATGGGTTTCATGGGACAAGATTTGTTCGCCACAGGAGGAATAAGGTTTAGGTGTTAGAAATTTGACAGTATTGATGAAGGTTTTTCGAGTTAAGGCTCTTTGGAACCTAATCAATTCAAACTCTTTATGGGCTACTTTCATGATGAACAAATATTGGTTGCGTTGAGTGGTCAAGTTGTAAAATGTGGGGCGTTACCTTTTTTCAAGGAGATCATGCTTGGTAAATCTGTGATATTGAGCAATTCGTTTTGGCACATTGGCAAGGGCAATATTAGTTTTTACGAGGAAAACTAGAATCTTGTGGCTTTCTTAAGAAGGTCGGAGGACTTAGTTAGTCGTGGTATTTGGCCTACGGTTAGGGAAGTGATCTTGGGTAATTTTGAATTGATTAACCCAGTTCTCAGGCAGTTGGCGCATAGCCTATTTGCAGATAGGTTGCGTGGTGAGAAATATGGCGAGGATGAGTGTGTATGGGCTCCGAACTTGGATGGTCTTTTCTCCATTCAGTCAGCGTATGAATTGTTACGAGATCATGGGGCGATAAATGAGTTAAGTAAAAAGATATGGCAAAGACATTATTCCTTCCAAAATATCGGTTTTTGTGTGAAATTTTATGCGTAGAGGTGTGCCAGTGGACGGGGAGTTGTATAGATGCGGTTTCAGCTTAGCCTCGAGATGTAGGTGTTGTGCTAATCCGAAGACGAAATCTTTGAATCACCTATTTCTGGATGGTAAGTTGGCGGTAAAGGTGTGGAGTCACTTTGAATGGGTTTCTGACGTTCATATAAGGAAACCAGCAGAGATTTCTACAGTTTTATTGATATGGTTCAAAAGAGCCAAGATGAACTCGCAAACAGGTGTGCTATACTTTCTTACTCCTATGTTTATTTTATGGGGAATTTGGAAGCAAATATGTAAGTGTGTCTATGAAGATGCTTTTCCAAATTTTGCTTTTGTGATTTTAAACATTAGGCGCAATTTGAGGTTACTTTTATCATCCCGAAACAAATCAGTCGGAATAAGGCCCCATTAAGGGCTTTGGGGTTACATGAGATCCCTCCTGCAGATTTTGTTGCTCTCAATGTTGACGGATCCTCTCTAAAAAACAAGGCAACAGGAGGTGTGATTATTAGAGACCCAAGGGGTCTTTGTGTAGTGGGAAAACAATTTTTTTTTGGGAATGATCAAATAACAAAGCGGAAGCTTTGGCTCTCGTGGAAGGTTTGCGCATTTGTTTCTCATTGGGTTTTAGGAAAGTGATGGTCCAATCGGATTCGAAACTTGTTTGTGGTTGGTTTAGGGAAACCTTTAAAAAAATTTGGCATTTGGAGAACATTTTTAAAGAAATTCAGGTTTTGGGGCAAAAAATGTTGGTAGATTGCAAACATATCTATAGAGAGGCCAATGCGGTGGCGGATGCGCTAGCCGATAGAACACTAAAAGATTATAGGACTGTCACATTTGGAGCGAATGACTTACCTAGGTGTTTGGCAGGGTTGGTTTTGTTTGACAGTTGCCATACGACTTATGTTCGTCATGGTAATGAATAGATGAAGTATTTGTGATAATTTGCAGGTTTTTGTCACTGGTTTGGGGTGCCGGAGACGCGAAACAGCAAACGTGTTGGTTTGCAGGACTGGTCTGTTGCGAGTCTGTACTATGTTGCACGGTTGGGGTTGGTTGATGTCTCCGCAACGAGCTGGACAGAGTGCTCTGTTTTTGTTGCAAGCTGTGGCGATTTTGGTTGTGTTTGTATTCAGGTCGTTGTGTTGAGATTTGTTTTGCTGCTGCTCTGGCAGTTTACATTTGTTGCTTGGTGGTCAGGTTGGCGAAGTCCGGAAGCAGAAATTGAAGGTGTTTTGTGTTTGCTGGAAGATGGCTGGGGATTGGGTTTGAGCGGGGGTTGCATGGTGCGTTTTGTGTTTGCAAGTTGTTATGATTGCAAGTTGCAAATTGTGCTTACAACTTGTTATGATTGCAAGTTGCAAATTGTGTTGAATGTTGAGGCAAATGAAGGACCCAACACACTTGAAAATTTTGCTCAACAATTCTACAATGTTGGCTTCGATATTCAAAACGCTTATCTTTATTTCAAAAAAGTTAGTCGATGTTACTAATACGTTGCATATCTGTTACATGGGGCACATACTTCACTTTTCATTTTCACAATTAAATTAATACAATCGCGTAATTTTGTTTGCTTGTATTTTATATAGGTTTCATTTCATTCCAACAAATAATCTTCGAGAGGTATACCTCAAATAAAACATGCTATTATAATTTTGGTTTGGGCCATTTCAACGCTCTTATTCTATCAAACTTTGCGGGAATGAAACCGGATCTTCTTAGTGAAGTAACATAAACTATTCTCTATTTTTTTTTAATTGTGAAAATTAAATTTATTATATATATCTTGTATAGAAATTCAAATTAACATTTTAAATCGAAATTGTATACCTTCTTAGTTCTTAGAACACTCCCACACGGGAAAAAAGTAATTTTGCATAAACACTTTGGGCACTGTATATATATTAAAGAATTTAATTTTCCCCAAAATATTCATATCATTATGTGATGATATCATCCATGAAATGATGAAGAGTAACACAATACTTGTTACCATCTTCATGTATGTCGACCATCACCAAGTTTAAACTTTAAAAAGAATAACAAGAAGTTTGAGGAAGATAACTCACATGATTTGATTCAATTGTAATATATGGTTGTTGGTGCATAAGGATGGCATGATCTTACAAAATTTTAGGAAATCAAATAAAAATAAAAATTATCAATTATGAACGAATAATATATCTATAAATTTTACATTCTTGCACATTTTTTCTTGGTGCATTACAAGATTTCTATCATTTACTAACAAAAATTTTTTTTTGTGAATTTTAATTTCCTCGTTAACATGGTATCATTGTTAATAAAACAAAATTTTCATTGAAAATGTCATAAACTTGTTATACTTTTTTTCCAAACCTAATATGAGAAACTTTCCTTGTTAAATAGGTGGCGGGAAGTATTCCCTCCAAACCTAATTTTCGGCCAAATTATTTAACAACGAAATAATTTTTATAGCCACAAATACTAGTTCCTTGCTAATTATGGCATCATATGAAATTAAATATTTTGTTACTAAAGAAAACTAATTTTAACAATAAATTACTTTCTTTGTTAACAAAATATTAACACTTATTCATCTTTATTTAGGAAGGAAATATGTTTTTCTAGATAATAATCACATTATTATTAGTGATTCATTTCATTGATAATGATTGATAATTTTTTCCATTAGTTTTTTTTTTTTTTTTTTTGTTAAAGCTCGTTTACTAATTTATGACAACAAAGTAATATTTAGTTGAAAATTGTTACACTGTTGGCAATGTTTTTTTTTTGTTGGAAATAATATCATTTTTAATGAAATCTCTGTAGCAAGAAAATAAATTTTTGTTGCTGATTATAACCCTGGAGGTAATAAATTGTTTTCGTAGGTAAAC
Organism: Berberis vulgaris; assembly: GCA_963556465.1. Taxonomy (NCBI): domain Eukaryota; kingdom Viridiplantae; phylum Streptophyta; class Magnoliopsida; order Ranunculales; family Berberidaceae; genus Berberis; species Berberis vulgaris. Next base: position 84,176,238 of record OY747129.1, read on the forward strand.
AATGATAATTACTTTCATGAAAATCTATTTCTCGTTAAAGCTCGCTATTATTTTATAGCGACAAATTATTATTTTGTTGGAAATTGAAATATCGAATAACATTTCTCTGACAATAAAATATTATTTTATTGTCAATTATAATATTGTGGGTAACAATTTATTTCATTGCTAAAGATTGATAAAATTTTCCATGATGTTTTTTTCTTTTTAAGGTCTGTTTTCTTATTTACAGCAATCTAATTTTATTTCATTGTGGATATAAATTTCAATAACATATATAGCAATGAAATGCTATTAGGATTTCGTTGCTAATTATAAGATGTTATTGTTGATTTCTTTTTCATTGCTAAAAGTGGTAAATATTTTACATAAAACTTATAATCGTTAAAATATTTAATCCTAATTTATAGTAATGAAATATTGTTTATTGGTCTTTATCATATACGTAACAATGATTTTTAATATTGGAAAAAAAAGAGTAATTTGATTTAACAAGCTATAAAGTTGCTTCAATTAACACGATTATTCAAATAGCTCAATTGGTAAAGATTACAATAGATTTTACTACAGATCAGGTAAATAAGTTAGTAAAAATATTTGGTTTTTATCAACAAATTTCCTTGGTAGTTGATAGTGTTACCAGTACCATGTTTCCTTGACTTATCGTCCGTGTTACCAACACAAAATTTAATTCCTTGGTGTAAACCTTTAGTGTAAGGGGATGCCGCCACGAACCTAGTAACTATTTTTTCCTTGTTAAAAAGTATTTTTCAACAAATTTTTGATTTTTTTCAAGGAAAAATTTTCTTCAAAAATGCCTTATGGAGCTAGGGATGCTGCCACTAGTTTAGAAGCTCTCTGTCTTCTTGACCATGGAGCTTATGATTTTTGTTTTGTTTATTTATTTTTCTTATACAATTATTTTCATTTCTCCTCAACCACGTTGTTTTTCCGTGGAACTTTTCCATCACGGTTCACCTAGTTCTCCATTATACAATCTAGAAACTACCATTTGGGATAAGGCTGATCGAGCTTTGGAAGCCTCCATGTCGCGGTACAAATACTTAAACAACACCTCAACACTAGCAACTATCATTCAAGCACAAGCAACTATCACACAAATACTTATGCATATCGAGCTAGTGTCACCCCTACTGATGATGGTTATGGGTACCTTGCAAAATTATCAATTGACAACCCAATGGTTGATATCTACCTTTTTCTCGACACTGCAGCAATCTCCTATGGACACAATGCCAACCATGTTCTATTGCTATAAACAATTAGTACCAACCTTTGGGCCGAACCAAGTCTTCCACATATGAAAATGTCCAATGTGATCATGAATATTGCAAGCTTCTTCAAGACGGGGGTTGGAGAGTTTCTTGACCTAAAGTTACTCGTTGATTGGGCAGTCGAGGCGGGATTTCATTTAGTACAGCTTTTGCCAGTGATCAATGATACTTATGTAAATAAAATGTGGTGGGATTCATATCCTTACAGGTACAGAAACTGCATTCCCTCCCTCAAGTTAACAAAAGTTGAAATAATGTGAACCACTTGTTTGAATCTCTATAACACCGGCATCCGTCACGACAAAAAAATGATTAATAGCTACAAATACTAGAGATGGTGGTCTGATTCCGTCTCTAATTAAAAGGTTTGAGATAACAAAATACCGTCACTAATGCTTTTGGTAGCTGACCAAGACCATAATCATAAAAACTGTGTTTGTGACGGGAAGATCGTGGCTAAATTCAGAATAATAGCTAATTAAAACATTTGCGACGGCATATTAGTTGTCGTTAAGTTTTACAAATAAAAACTGGTTGCTGTGGTATAAGCCGTCCCCACTACAAAAAAAGGATTAATAGCTACAAATACTGGAGACGACAATCTGATTTTGTCTCTAATTAAAAGATTTGAGACAGCAAAACACTGTCACTAATGCTTTTGGTAGTTGACTAAGGGCATAATTATAAAAACTGTGCATGTGACGGGAAAACCGTGGCTAAATTCAGAAAAAAAAAACCGTAGCTAATTCAAACATTTGGGACAACATATTAGCTGTCGCTAAGTTTTTACAAATAAAAGCTGGTTGCTACGGTATAAGTCGTCCTCAATGAATTTTTTGAAAAAAAAAAAAAATATATATATATATATATATATATATATATATATATACACACACAAAAAATATACTTTGGGCACGAATAGGTTTGGGAGCCGCGCGTCATCCAAACCCCAGCAGAGAGATTTGGGGTTTTTGTGAGAAAGAAAAAAACCGCTGAGGAGCGTAACCCTAGAAGATTTGCTATGAAAGGAGGCAGATCGAAAGGCAAGAAAGCCGTCGTCAGTTTGGCTGTGAAGAACTCGCGAGTCAACAAGAAACCAGCGAAGAAATGCAAGGATCCAAACGTGCCTAAGAAGCCTGCAAGCGCCTTCTTTGTCTTCATGGAGGAGTTTAGGCAGACTTAGAAAGAGAAGTTCCCGAACAACAAATCTGTTGCCGTGGTCGGCAAAGATAGAAGAGCGAAATGGAAGTCCATGAGTGAGGCTGAAAAAACACCTTACGCTGGGAAGTCTGAGAAGAGGAAGGAAGAGTACAACAAGCTCTTGAAGGCTTACAACAGCAGGGCTGATGATGATGCAAATGAGGATGAAAATGAGTCTGACAAATCGAAATCTGAGGTGCGTGATGAGGAAGGCAATGGAGAGAGTGGTGATGTTGGGGAAGATGATGATTAGATGGGATCATGTTTGATCCAACGGCTAGGAAAATAGCATTTGAATCTATTAAAAAAAAATTTAACAAAGAAAATGTGTGCAAATTAAAAATTATATACAAACCTAAATTATATGCATATGTTTTATTAAAATCACATAAATCATGTTACTTGATTATCATGTTTAATCCATCATCATCATCATCATTATCAAAGCCCATTCCCGAGATTTTCGGGGTCGGCTACATGAATTTTGGTTCTCCAAGCAATGTGATCTTCCCACATTTCCTCACCTAATCCAAGCTCAATGATATCTTCATTTACCGTCTTCATCCAAGTTTTCAACGGTCGTCCCCTCCGTCTATACCCTCCATTAACTTGCCAATCTAAACATTTTCTAATTGGCGCCGTGCTTGGTCTCCTCCGCACATGACCAAACCAAGTTAAACGACTTTCTCTAATTTTTTTCTCTATGGGCGCTACACCTAAGTATCTCCTAATTCTTTCATTTCTAATATTATCCTTACGAGTTTTACCACACATCCACCTTAACATACGCATTTCTGCTACTGCCATCCTATGCGTATGTTGTCCCCTAGTAGCCCAACATTCTGAACCGTATAGCATGGCTGGTCGAACAATTGTCTTATAACATTTCCCTTTTAGCCTTGCAGGCATCCTTCTATCGCACAATACTCCTGACGCCATTCGCCATTTCAACCAACCAGCTTTAATCCTGTAGTCTACATCTGCTCCAATAGTCCCATTCTTTTGAATTATAGACCCTAGATATCGAAAAGTCTCACACTCCGGGACCTCGACACCTTCGATCTCAATTGCATTAGTTCTCCCTCTTGGTTCACACCCAAAGTTGCACACTAGATACTCCGTCTTCGAACGACTAATTCTAAAACCTTTACTCTCTAAAGCCTCCTGCCACTTAACTAATTTATGACCTAAACCTGCACTAGTCTCATCCATTAAGACAATATCATCTGCAAATAACATGCACCAAGGGACATCTTCTTGCAGATGTCTCGTCAACTCATCCATGACCAAAGCAAAGAGATATGGACTTAACGCCGACCCTTGATGTAGTCCTACTGTCACTGGAAATTCACTAGACATCCCACCTACTGAGCGAACACTTGTTACAACCCCCTCATACATATCCTTAATGATATCGACATAACATTGAGACACTTTCTTCCTTTCAAGCACCCACCAAATTAACTCCCTGGGGACCCTATCATATGCTTTCTCCAGATCAATAAAAACCATATGCAAACTCTTACGTGCCTCTCGATATTTTTCTACAGTTTGCCTAAGCAGGAAGATGGCCTCCGTAGTAGACCTACCTGGCATAAATCCAAATTGATTCTCCGAAATCGTGGTTAAACTCCTAAGTCTTTGTTCTATAACCCTCTCCCAAAGTTTCATCGTATGACTCATAAGCTTTATCCCTTTATAGTTCGAGCAATTCTGGATATCCCCTTTGTTCTTATAAATTGGTACCACAATGCTATGCCTCCATGAATCTGGCATTTTTCTAGTTTCCAAAATCCTATTAAAGAGCTTAGTTAGCCATTGAATCCCAACTTCTCCCAGACATTTCCATGCTTCAATTGGTATATCATCTGGTCCAACGGCCTTCCCTGTCTTCATTCTTTTTAAAGCTTCTCTCACTTCTGTGGCACTAACTCTGCGATGGAACACGCGATCGCTCCCTTCCTGTGAAGCATACCCCTCCAAGTTTAACTCCCCTACATGTGTTCCATTGAGTAGGTTCCAAAAGTAATCCTTCCATCTATCTAAAATAGCTTTATCCTGCATTAAGACTCTTCCATCCTCATGCTTAACACACTTAACATGACTCAAGTCCCTAGTTTTTCGTTATCTAGCCTTCGCTATCTTGAAAATATCCTTCTCCCCTTCCTTCGTACCTAGCCTATTATAAATAGCATCATACGCTCTCTTCTTAGCTTCCCCTACTGCTCTACTACTCAACTTCTTAGCCTGCTTATAAAGCTCATAAGACTCTAGGCACCTATCTTTTTGCCACGCCTTAAAACATCTTTTCTTTTTCGCAATGGTTTGTTGCACATCCGCGTTCCACCACCATGTCTCCTTATCATATAAACCTCCTCTTTTGGCCTGTCCTAACTCTTCCTTCGCACATCTTCTTATTCGGTTTGCCAAATGTTCAAAAAGATCCGCGCTACTAGTCCTATCCTTTTGTTCTAGATTCTCCCCACCCTCTGAAACTGACTGGCCACCCAAAATCCTCTTTCGAAATCTTTGGCATACATCTACCTGTAAGGTCCACCACTTAATTCTCGGTCTACCCTGTTCTATATCAATACGACCCCTACTCTTAAGACAAAAATCTAGAACTAACAGCCTATGTTGGGATGTCAGACACTCTCCTGGTATAACCTTATAATTTTTACACCTACCTAAATCGTGTCTCTTCACAAGAAAATAATCAATTTGACTTCTATCATGCCCACTCGCAAAGGTCACCAAGTGATCTTCCCTCTTCTTATAAAAAGTATTTACGATCCCAAAATCCTGAGCTAAAGCAAAATCTAGAATAGAAATCCCCGCAGTGTTTCGATCCCCAAAGCCTTGACCTCCATGTACCCTCTCATACCCCACTCTAACTTTACCGACATGGCCATTCAAATCCCCGCCTAGGAAAACCCTATCGGAAGAGGGAATTCTAAGAACTAACTCCTCTAAAGAGTCCCAAAAATCCTTCTTAGTCTCCTCGTCCAAACCCACTTGGGGTGCATACACATTAATAACATGCACTATCTCTAGTTCTAAAGCTAATTTAATACTTATGATTCTATCCCCAAACCCCCTAACGTCGACTACTGCATCCTTAAAAACTTTATCTACCACTATTTCCACCCCATTCCTAGTGCCATCTTTACCAGAATAGAAGAGTTTGAACCCTCCTCCTAAATCTTTAGCCTTGTTCCCCTTCCATTTTGTCTCTTGAAGACAAACTATGTTTACTTTCCTCCTACGCATGACATCCACTAATTCTATTGTCTTTCCCGTCAAGGTTCCTATGTTCCAAGAGGCTAATCTAATCATTCTATCTCTAGCTCTAACCTGGACTAGCTTCTTTACTCGCCCCCGTCCAGAAAGGTGCGAGAACCCTTGCCTATTTAACACTACAGCCGGGCGCCGCTGCAGCGCGCCTTGCTCATTTGTCACTACACCCGAGCGTAGGTGCAGCGCGTCGCTTATAGCGAGGGACGCCCTAATCTTCTGCATTAATCTTTTTGAACCAATATCCATGAAAAGGGATGTGATGGGTTTTTTACGGTTGGCTATCACAAACTTAAATCATATGCATATGTTTTACTAAAATCACATAAATCATATGTGATGAGTGCCAATTAAAAATTCTATACAAACTTAAATCATATGCATTTGTTTTACTAAAATCACATAAATCATGTTTGATCCAACGCCTAGAAAATAACATTTGGATCTCTTTTTTATTTTTGTTTAAAAAAAATGGGTGCCAATTAAAAGTTATATACAAACCTAAAACATATGCACATGTTTTACTAAAATCACATAAATCATGTTGCGTGATGATCATGTTGATCCAACGGCTAGGAAAATAGCATTTGGATCTATTTTTATTTTTTATTTAAAAAAAAGAAGACGAGTGTCAATTAAAAGTTATATACAAACCTAAATCATATGCAAATGTCTTACTAAAATCACATATGTTGCTTGATGATCATGTTTGATCTAACAGTTAGGAAAATAGCTTTTGGATCTATTTTTTTAACAATTGAGATGGGTGCCAATAAAAATTATATACAACTAATGCGAGACTTGTCAATAGTTACTTTTGTGAAAAAATATCAAAGGTTGGTGATGAACTTGATAAATGATAAGCGATGATGCAAGGTTGGACTCATGAATGAATATGGAATGTTTTGTATACAATTCAGTTTGTATATAACTTTTAAGGGTTATTTGCATTTTCCTCCCTATAATACACGTTTTATTCAGTTTTGCCCCCAACTATTATTCATATTGCATTTCCCCTATAAGACTAGCAGTCAACGTACCTTGACCGTCTATTTTCAAAGCAGATTACCAAAATACCCCTGAGAAATCAAATACTGAGATTGAATCTTTCGTATTTCGAACATCTCATCTCGAGGAAAATTTTAAGGCCTAATTGAAATCGTAACCGTATCTTGAAGAAAATCCAACAGTTGATTTTAAAAAAAAATCTTGCATCTTAAACAACTCATCTCAAGAAAAATCTAACAGTTCAAATTTAATCGTACACACATTTATAGGTAAATCTAACGGTTCAAATTTAATTTTGTGCACATCTCGATGAAAAACTACCGATTCAATGCGCATCTTGAGGAAAATCTAGTGCTCCATCACACATCTCGATGACAACCTGGAGGTTCAGCATGCATTTCGAGAAAAAAAACTGATGGTTCAAATTTAGTCATGTACGCATCTCGAGAAAATCCGATATCTGAATAAATTGCCCCCATATAATAAATTATTGGCAATAACTTCACCCAATAATATAAATTTGAATTTAATTTTGTCTCCTGAAATAAAACAGACCTGAGAGATGATGAAGATGACCTGCAACTCAAACTTAACTTCAAAACTTGACAAGTTTTTCCATTCCAAATATTTAATCAAGAAAATTTTGATTATCTTCCTCTCCCTCCCCTTTTTATCCTCAATCTCACAGCTTCGCCACCACCTCCCCTTTCATCCTCCTTCATCTTCCTTATTCCTCTACTTCCTCCTTCCTCCTCCTCCCTCATTCCTCATTTGTTTCACAACCTATATGATAAAGTTAGGGCTTTATTCTTCCACTTTCTCCTTATTCTTCCCCCTTCATCTTTCGGGTCTGTTCTGTTTTATGGAGCAAAATAAAATTCAAATTTATTTCAGGGGGCAATATTAAATTCAAATTTATTAAGAACGTCAAATTCCTCCATATGTGTGCATGAATAAATCAAAACCGTCAGATTTACCTAAAGATGTGTGTACGATTAAATTTGGATCGTTAGATTTTGCTCGATATGAGTTATTTAAGATGCGAGATTTTTAAAAAAATCAACTGTTGGATTTTCCTTGAGATACGACTTTTGTTGGGCTTTAGGATTTTTATCGAGATGAAATGTTCGAGATGTGAAAGATTCAATCTCAGCCTTTGATTTCTCAGGGGTATAAGACACGTTGACTGCTAGTCTTAGAGGAAAGTGCAATACGAATAATAACTTGGGGCAAAGCTGAATAAGGCATGTATTATAGGAGAAAAATGCACATAACCCAACTTTTAATTGGCACCTATCTTCTTTGTTTAATTTTTTTTTAAATTCAAATATTATTTTCCTAGCCGTTGGATCAAACATGATCATAAAAAAGAACATGATTATTTGATTTTAGTAAAAACATGTGCAAAACACATGCAAGGTAAGTTGTTTTTTTGAAAAAAATTGAATGAAATTTATTAGTCAACGTAATTGACCACATAATCATGGATGTTAAACTGGGATAAAAAAACTAATGGGGGCCAAATAAGAATAACTATAAAATAATGGGGCAAATTGGAAATAACCAATTTTCTTACACTTTTGCCCTCAAAATTAGTCAAAATTAGTCTATTTCAAAATTAGTCGACGTTGGTCATCCACTTTGAAATCACGTGATTTGTTCGAATCATGTTTGATATTTTTTGGATGACTATTGTTGGTCATGTTACTATGTTAGTGTGAAGTTGGACTTTTGTATGCATTGAAATGTTTAGATGAAGAACTTGAATGTGCCAAATTTGTTGAAATAGATGTGCAAAAATGCGGTTGCATGGTTAGGAAGACATGGTATCATGTATGCTCATGAGTTGGCTAACTCAGACAATATTCTTGATTGAGTTTTTAATTTTCTATTTAAATTTTGTCTTTTTAACACACAATGAGGCATAATGAATTAGTCATAATATAAGCATGTATGAAATTCAATAATTCAACGTAAAACACAACATGACTGGTTTTGGTCATATGTTCAAAAAAAACTTTAAAACATAACCAAATCAAATCGTATGATTTCAAAACTAGTGATTGGGTGGTCATCTTTTCACCTGACTTTTTTATTTTATACATAACCAAAATCAGTCATTATCTTTATGATTGTATGCAAATATGGTCAATTTTTTACAAAATTTTTTTAAGCACGACCAAATCAAGTCATGCGTTTTCAAAACTAGTGATTGGGTTTAATTATCTTTTCTCCAATTTTTTTTTATATAAAAGAATATGATTTGGAATCTTATAAGATTATATTTAACATCATCCAAATCCATCTGATAAGAAATCCGGGATTCAATTTTTACGTCCGAATCCTAAAATTGCAAATCTAGCTAAATCGGATTACGAATAAAATCTGGTCAGCTCGTTGTCATTAGCCGCTCCTGTTCGTCACTCACTTCACAAAATCTCCCTGCCGCGCTCGATCCCTCATTGTTCTTCTTCTTCTCCACCCTTCTCTTAGCATCTCGTTCTCCTCTGCAACATCTTATCTCTCCGTGTGAAGCATCGTCCCTCTTCTTCTGTGTAAGTGCTTCTCTCGCAGGTCTGATAAGTTGCAACTATTATTTCGTTAGTTTACGCTGGAGTAATTTAATCCGTCAATCAGAAATGCAGGTCTGATAAGTTGCAACTATTATTTCGTTAGTCTGATTTATTCATGAATGGCTCATTTCAAGCTGTCTACATACCCAAGCATTTCATTCGTCGAACGCTATATGGATCCCTTTCTCATTTCTACACCACCATTCCCACCATCTCATCCTCTAATATCTCCACCAACTCCACGAAACTTCGTTCAATACTCTTGGACATCAACTCTAGCAACAACCCCACTAAGGCACGTCAGTTGTTCGACGAATTGTCTGAGAGAACCTGCCCTTTCTACAATGTTATGATTAGATGCTACACCCGAAACCAACAACCCATTCAAGCACTCCAACTCTTTGTTGATATGCTCGCTTCAGAACAGTACCGGCCCGACAACTTTACGTACCCTTTTGTTCTAAAGGCCTGCGGTGATTCGTTGATGCTCAAAATGGGTGTGTCTATTCATTCTCGAGCGTTGGTGAGTGGTTTTGGGTCAGACCCTTATGTACAGAATTCTTTGATATCAATGTATATGAATTGCGGCTGGACAGAGGATGCGCAGCGGGTTTTTGATGAAATGTTGGAAAAAACTGTGGTATCTTGGAATTCCTTGATCAGTGGGTACTTTTCAAATGGGTTTGCTACCAAAGCTGTGATGGTTTTTGATCAAATGATGTATGAGAATGTTGCACCTGATCATGCTACGGCGGTTTCGGTGTTACCTGCTTGTGCTTCTTTGAAGGACTTGCATCGTGGAAGACGGGTTCATGAATTGGTAATGCAGAGAGGAGTTGGGTATTGTAAGTCTGTGTGGAATGCATTGGTGGATATGTATGCAAAATGTGGATGTTTGTTTGAAGCGAGGGAAGTGTTTGATGAGATGAATGAAAGGGATGTTGTGTCATGGACAACTATGATTGGAGGTTATGTAACGAATGGTGATGCAAGAAGTGCGATGGGGCTTTGCAGTCTAATGCAATTGGAGGGAATAACACCCAATTCGGTGACCGTAGCTTGTCTTCTATCAGCTTGCGTAAGTTCATGTGATACGAAGCATGGAAAATGCATACATGGATGGGTTATGAGACATAGACTTGAATTGGATGTTGTTGTTGAGACTTCCTTGATTGACCTCTATGCCAAGTGCAATTGTATGGACCTCAGTGTCCGCATGTTCAACAAAACATCAAAGACAAGAACAGTGCCATGGAATGCGCTCATATCGGGATATGTTCATAATGGGCTAGGAGGAGAAGCTATACAGAGTTTCAAACAAATGCAGGTTGAAATGGTGAAACCTGATGCTGCAACCTTGATCGGCCTTCTCCCTGCTTTTGCTGATTTGGCAGACTTACAACAAGCAAAGAACATACATTGTTATTTAATCAGGTCCGGGTTTCATCCAAGAATTGAAACTTATACAAGTCTGATTGATATCTACTCAAAATGCGGAAGTGTAGACTTTGCCTATGAACTTTTCAAAGTGATACCTGAAGAGGAAAAGGATGTTTATACATGGAGTGCAATTATTTCAGGGTATGGAATGCACGGACATGGTGAGTTTGCCCTTATTCTTTTTTATCAGATGGTGCAAGCTGGTTTGCAACCAAATGAAGTCACTTTTACCTCTGTATTGGATGCTTGTAGCCATGCAGGGCTTGTAGATGATGGCCTTCGATTGTTCAAAAGCATGGTTATGGATCATAAGTTGAGACCGCGAACTGATCACTACACTTGCATCATTGATCTTGTTGGCCGTGCTGGCAGACTGAATGAAGCATACAAGCTCATCAAAGCTATGCCTATTGAGCCCAATCATGCAGTGTGGGGTGCCTTGCTAGGGGCATGTGTGATTCACCAAGAAGTTGAGTTAGGAGAGGTTGCTGCTCAGCAACTTTTCGAACTAGAGCCATATAATACAGGGAATTATGTTTTATTGGCGAAACTTTATGGTGCATCAGGGAGGTGGGAAGATGCAGAATCCGTGAGAAGTATGATCAGTGACAGGGGGTTGACAAAACCATCAGGCTGCAGCTCAATTGAGATAACTAACAACGTAAATGTAATGGACCGTGCCAGTCAAAGCAGGTGAGCCCAACACAACTAAGGAATTTTTAAGAATTGAGATTCACTCGAAGATTTGGCATTGTATATATATCACGTGTGAAGGAGAATATTATTTTTGGGAGGAATTCTAGAAAAATATGCAACTTGGGTGCTTCTAGAGCCAAATTATTCGACAAACTCCTGGTATGTTCTTCCAAGATTTTGGATTTCTTTTGTGTAACCTTATACTACCAGGTTTTTCATAAGTTATTTTACTTGGCAAGCATTGCAGAGTATTTGGTTTAGAATGTCTTTCTTTCTTTTATTGTTCAGACTCGGTCTCCATTGAAAATTTTCCCTAAATGTTTTTCCCCGACGTGTCTTGTATGCTATACAATTTGCTGCCTAAGAAGGCAGAACAAATAGAGGAGAGAGAGACGTTTTGGCAATCTAATAGAACCTGAATGACAAAACACCTCTGCTTAATATCTGTACATTCAACAAGTAGAAGATGATTACCACACTTTCTTTTAATGTGATTTTGCAAAAAAAAAATGTTGGCTGATCTCGGAATGTCCAATTAGATGGGAAAATGTCCCCTGTGAACATCTATATGACATGATCAGTTTTCTGCTCTAGGTAGGAGAAATGGAAAAATCAATGGCTTTTCAACAAAAAAACAGTAGATGTGTAGGATCTGTAGTATTAAAAAGGAGGAGATCAGAGAGTAATATAGTGTTAAATCTTCAAGCAAAAACAGTGTTAGTGTTTCCATATGGAAACTGACGATGTAGCATTGTCTGTTAGTATTTTGCTCATGTTTTTGTATTTCTGAAATGAATTGATTTCGCTAAAAAAAAAGGAGTGTCAGCCGCTGAGAGAAGAAATCGCTGAGAACATCTCCTTCTTCATCTTCTTCAACTTCAAGGTTGAAGGTGGGTGGGGTTTTTGTTTTTGACAGTGAAAGTGGGAGAAATTTGGGGTTTTTGTGCTCTATTCAGGGTTCAAGGTGAGGAAGCCAGGGAACGCAAAGCTAAGGAAGAGGAGGCTGCAGCAAAGGGGTTTGAGCAGAAGAAGGTACCATAGAGAGTGAAGTGCAAGACGGAAGTCAGGGCTTGCTTTTCGATTTTGTGGAATACATTAAGGTATGTTTGTCTTATACTACCTTACAGGTTTTGTTAGCATCATGAATAAGTTTTTCTAGTTTGTTTTGCCCGACAAAAAGAAAGGTTTAACAATTAATGAAGCTCTTTGATAACCTTTGTAACAATCAAGTTTGACATACCATGGCATTTGGTCTCCAAATTTATGGATAAAAGAGGGGCAAATTCCTGCTGATGAATTACTAAAAACTTGTGATTGTGTAAGCAAGTTGAATAAATGGGTGCAAGTTTTGATTGTTTTACATAATCTTGCAGAAACACAAGTGTTTTATTTGTTTATTATTGTTTTGTAGTTTAACTCTCTGATTGTTTCTTATCTAGTATGATTAGATGCAGGTTTTCTGATGGTTGCCTTATATACTCTTACATAAACATTTTATTCTCTTGCATAAACATGTTCTATAGTCAAGGCATGAGATGGAGATTCAATGTGAATATGATATCACATTTGCATCTCATGCATTCATTTTCAAATATGTTTATGGTCATGGTCACCTTCGATTTATGAATAATGGTGTGATACCTCTTCTAGCTAGAGTTTTAAAGATTAATTATCTTGAGTATAGTTTGATCAGTTCTTATTTGGAGTTTTCATTTGATGGTTTATTAATCACTTTTAATCTTGTAAAAGTTAATCTCTCACATTCTAGTAGGATTTGAGCTTGTTCTATTTGCTTCTTCCCTAATTTATTGTATCTCTATAATGGTTTTCCTTTCACATACTTGGTTGCTAATTTGGGGAAGAGATCCTAACTACGTCCTTAGATTATCATGAGAGCAGTCTGATTGATATTATTTAGAATCTATTTAGAAATTTATAGACTTTACTATGATTGGATAAGATTCTCCTTGTGCTTCATAAGAGAATACATCTTCTTCTAGTATTTTCTCGTTCTCTTAAGCTTTGCTTTGTTTCTCCTTCTAGTAAATATTTTCGTTGTGTCTAAAATTGCTGTCTTTACTGTCAAAAAATAAGGATTGGCCATTCAACTCAAGTCCTAATGGTATCATTCTTGTATTTGATTAAATCTTCGCAAATGGAAGTCTGCAGTGTATTATTAGAAAATATGAATTGACAATAGACACGTGCTTGGTTTGTCTTGGAGTTAAGCATGGGACTACTCTGCTTGGGTTCGTGTTTATGCTCTATTCCTGGAAGAACAACTACATTGTTGTCGGACACTGAAGTATGATGTTGAGAAAGACCGCAATGTAAGCAGTGGCATCCATGTATATTCTTTCTACTTATCCATGCTATATATTCTTCTACTTATCAACATGCTCATGTCTATACTGTAACTTGGCATTCAGTTATTGACAATTAGTTTAATTGCATGACATTGTTTTTATTCTTTCCTTTTTCAAAATAAATTGTAATTGATACTGTTGGAAAAGAGGGGCATAATCCATCCATGAGTTTGCATGTTGTGATGAACAAAAAACTAAGGATCTTGACACCCTTGACTCACTTGAGCAGTTACCTACTTTGCAACAACTTCTTGCTTGCTTGGTAATTCGTGCCATGCATTGGCTTTGCAATCAATTTTAAATTTATCTCTTCCTTAGTGCGAGATGATTTTGCCACGCACAAACATTCTATGTATTATTTATATGCTTTGAGCTGAATGTTGCTTATGGAATATTGTTGCAGCCACAAGGAGCAGCTGTCTATAATAATGTGATTCTATATTCACTTTCGCTGGTAAGCATTGCTTAGTACCACAAATGGGTTTTTGGTGGTTGCTTTCTTCTTGTGTTGCTCTCTTATGTCTTTTTATTCTCCAAGTTTCAAGCGAAGGCGAAAATATTCATACTGCAATACATAATGCTATCATCAATTTGGTTGACAAGGTAAGGTTAAATGCCTGACATCTCTTTCTTACAATATCATTATGCTAAGGTCATTCCTGAAACAATTCTTCGAGATGCAGCAGGATGATGCTGTTAGAACACTTGAAATTTATAAGAAAGCAGCAAATCAGGTAGATGCTATCACAAAACATGTTTTCTGATCATTAAATATTTGCAAACAACTATTCCCAGTCATTTTTTTACTCTTTCGAACTAGTTTCAACGTTCTTTTAACTGATGAAGTGCCTTCGTTTTTCTGCAGGCTGAAAGATTGTTTGATTTCTATGAAACTTGCAGACGCTTTGAATTTGGACGGGGAGAAAAGTTTATTAAGATTAAAAAGGCATGGACACTCTGGATTTGTTTTCCAAAATCCTTTTTGTTGTTTTTGTTAAACCTTAATTCAAAATTGGTCAGTTTTAGTTTGTCCTTGATTGTTAATCCATGTAAGTTTTTTTGCTTATGTAGCCCCCTGAATCATATATATATATAATTTCAATTTGAGGTTGATAGAGTATAAAGTTGTTTGAGATTGTATTTTTTGCGATGGACAAGTTATTGATTATACGAACAAGGTTAGTGTATTAGTCATCATTTATGGTGAAAATTAATATAATTGTGTTTAAGTTTGAAATGTTTTTCTGAATGACAAAAAAAAAGGCAATGAGAAATCTAAAAATTAATAGAAAGAACTAATTCCATTAAAAAAATGAATTTTCATTAGTAATTTTTTTAGCTATAGCAAGTTAGTGTTAGCAACGGCAAATGCCGTCTCTATTTTGGCCAACTTAGCGACGGTCAGAAACTGTTGCAAGATAGCCACGGCAAAATGCCGTCTCTATTTTGTCAATTTGATACAGTTTCAGTCGTCTCAGAATTTGCAACTTAGCAACGGTTTGAAGCCGTCGCCAGATAGCCACGGTAAATACCGTCTCTATTTTGTCAATTTGCGACAACCTTAGCCATCTAAAAAAATTTAAAAGTTGTCGCCAGTACTGCTGTCTCAAATAAAACCTTGGCATTCAAATTGGTTTAGCGACGGAGTTTTTGCAACTTAGCGATGGTTATAAACCGTTGCCAGATAGCCACGGATTAATACACCGTTGCTGTTATATTGGAGCAATAATTCATATAGCTACGTATTGCAACGGTCGTTGAGCTGTTGCTGATTCATTTCAGCTACACTTTTTTATACTTAGCAACGGTAAAACGCTGTTGCTGAATTTACTTTTTTTTGTAGTGCGTGTTGGTGTTGGACAAGCCGACTAAAAGAAATAGAATATATGGACACACCTGTGTATTGAAATATTATTTACTTTTCATAAACAAGTTTCATACTATTAGTCATATTGTTTTACTTGTTGATCAATATTGTGTTGCTGCATATGTACTATCAACTTGCCATAGTATGCTTGTGATACTTCTAAAAAATTGAAACTTGTAAAGAGTTGAATCTTTTGAAAAATATATGAAGACATTGATGGTCTAAGCATGGAGTATTGGTGGAATGTTCAACGAGTGTGCTTGGGTGTCGTAGCGTCCAATATGTTCAGACATAGGAAACATTTTGAAAATTAAGTGTCATTGTTACATAGGTTTGGATAATTGAAAACACAGTCCTGGACATGTAATTATCATTATCATCACCCTTGTTGTCATCTCTGCCTTATTCATGTTCCCACTGGAACTGTTTTCCCTTTGGCAAAATCACTTGACTTGCGAGATTGTGTATCGTGGGTGCTTAACTACTTCAAATGAACTAAAGTGTCACGCTGGAAGCACAGTGCTTCTCAAGGAGTAGTCCTGATTTTGCAGGATTTGTTTCTTATATTTGTGTTTCTGAAATATGTTTTCAGCTAAAACATTTTAGAATAATCATGATTTATGTTTGCCGGGTATAGATGTGCACTGTGTTTTGAAGTTAATTTGGCTGTTATTGGAGCTAATGTTCACGAAAATTCAAATCTCTGAGCACTCATATTTGAACATTTTGGTCCTGCAGCTCACTGTCTGTATTTGCGTTGCACCCTTTATATCTAAGAGTGCAAGCACTTTCAAATAATATTCCAGAAGGGATCAAGGTTTGACCTTCTGACTCTTATCTTAACAAGTTGTAATGACATGCTCTGTGGTCTGTTTGGTTGTTTCATGTTTTGTAAAGTTTGATATTTGACATGTTAGCTTGTTGTTTTTGCAGAAAGAGATCTATCAAGCCAAGAAAGATCTGGATGGAAAGGTAAGACCTTCCAAGTTAAGCATTTTGTCATCCTGAAAGAGCCTTGTTTTTTTTTTTTTTGAAAGGCTTGTCATTGAATGTTAACATGTAACTGAAGCTAACACAGCTATTTTGAGAAAACTTCACATTGAATGTCATAAATTGAGGACAGTATTGGTGTTACCAAAGGGGTTCTTGCAATGTGGGCACTAGTGCCGAGGATGGCTTAGTTCCTAAGGAGGTGAGAAGTGATTAACGTTATGTCTATGACACTCATGTGTTGGCTTGGGGCTCCTGGGTGCTATTAGGTTGGGTTATACCACTTGGTGGATGGTATTAGTGGTCAGGGAGACTAAAATAGCGTTTTTGTCTCAGTCGCCAAGGAGGAGTGATGGCAAAGGTCCCCTAGTTAACTATGGATTTCTCCAGTAACTTTGCAATGGTGGCAATGGCAAAGCATCGGTGTTAGTGAGGGACATTGTTACAGTCATTTTGTTGAAACTCAACTAAAGTTTAGTCTAAACTAGAATCAAATTTTCTGTATTATACTGTCAGAAGTGTTGTAGTTTAGGAGAAAGAAAATAAATATTTGTAAGTGCTTTACACGATATTTCAGGATAATGTATTTATGCTTTAATTGCTAAGGGAAATAGAATTAAACATTGCCTATACATAAGTTTGTTGAGGATCAGCATGCCAATTTTTAAACACTTATCAGACGAAGACGTGAAATCTACAGTTCAAGACTTACATTTCAGTATTGAAAGTCTCGATAATCACAGATTAGAATCTTGAGGCGAAAAATGAAAGTTACTGTTGATACAGTAAAACCTCTCTATAGTGATACTCTATATGGGAATAACCTCCAAGTAGTCATAAAAAAATTGCGATCCCAATTTGGGCCAGTTATAAATAAGAATAAACTCCACATAATAAGTTATAGTTTTTTAGGTCCAATCTTAAGAAATTTGTCAACATATAGTCATAATTGTCAATAAGATCAAAAGCATATATGCAACCTCACAATAAAAACTTAAGATGAAATAAAGTATTTCTCTAAAGTTGTCGGAGACAATGATTTATTATTTAGAGCTAAACTAAATATGATTGTTTGAAGAACCTAAACTTAGTGTATACTCTTAGTGATCAATTCTCCAAAATAATTGGTAGTCTTGTGAAAATAACCAATCTCTGAATCAGTGATACAATTGAGTCCTCTTGTGCAGGTTGTGGATTATGAGGCCACCCTGGCTACAAAACTTTCCATTGCCAGGAAAATTTTCTCACTTGAGAAGGATCAAATACTCACTTCTAGTTCCTTCCAGGAATTTTTCTCCGAGAACGAGGTAAGCCTTCTTCTCGACTCTTCATCAATTATGTGACACTGATAAGTATTTTTGTCTATTAAAAAGGACACTTGTTAGTTGAGTTAATCTTCTTTGCTTATGATTTGATATCTTAGGGTACCACATCAAAATTTAATAAAAAACTAATGAGCCCGAGCTTCACTGTTAATAGGAATGGTTGAAGCCCTATGCTGCATTTTGTTTCTTGAGGGACTTTTGTGAAACATCAGATCACAGCCAATTGGGACGCTTTTCAAATTTTTCGAAAGACAAGGTGATCAAAAGCGTTATCTGCACTATATTGAGTGGATTGTTTGGTTTATTGTGTTTCTTTATCCTGTCATAACTTACAACGCTTTTAAAATGCATCATTTTGGTTGCTCTTAGTTTCAATATTCTGTAGAATTTTTAAAACCGGATCCTTTTGCTATACCTCTCATTGCTTTTTTATTCTGTTTGCAGCTTGAGAAGCTTGTCTCGAAGGACACATTCCATTATGACATCATTTGCTTCCATTATTATATCCAATTCCATTTGTATCAACAAGTAAGTAAATATAAGATTATTTCTGTTGGGATGAAGTTGGCTTGAATAGTCCCACATCAAGTAAGGAGGAGTCGTCACTAAGGTTTATAAGGAGATAGTCCACTTCCTAATAACAACGAGACCTTTTAAGATAAAAACCCTTGTAAGATGTGTGACGATTTGTGCCAAAGGTGGATATTATCCACTCCCTAATAGCGCGCTCAGCGTGCCAACAATTTCTTTACATTTAAAATTATCCGACTTTGTTCCGCATGAACACCTCTATTGGCGCTCTCCCATCGCTGCACTCCTATGAAGTAAGGCTTTGAATTTTATGCATTTTTAATTTTCGTTTTATTAAACATGTCTTTGTGTTCCAGGAAAAATTTGGTGATTGTTGGTCTGTTATTGCTTCCAACTTTTTAGACGAATACCAGAAAAATTTCTATCAGGTGATTGTCATGGTTTTCTTGGTTCTTTGTCAACTATACATATAGCTTTCAACGCGGAATTGATGTTTTATTGTGTTCATACAGTTCAAGGACAATTGCGACACGGAGAAAAAAGTTGTCGCCAAACTTAAGGCATTGATAGGCCTCCTATCAAGTTCACGTATACAAGGAGAAAGTGTGGGTGAATGAAGGTTGTTCAAAGTGACAGTGAGTTAGTTATAAGGGCTGAATGAAGGTTGTTCAAAGTGACAGTGAGTTAGTTACAAGGGCTGTTGAGTGCTATATGCAAATGGGTGTAATAACTGTTGCAGGGTGTAAGTGTTCTGTTTGATACATTGTACGAGAGTTGCTCTGTTAGACATGTCTATAAATAAGAAGGGTAACATGAGAAACAGAGGCATGTATTGATTTGTAATTGTTTGTACAATTGAGCATTTCTGCTCTCTGGAGATTAGACATCTCGAATTGTCTACACATTCTATAAATACTATCTGTCTTTTGTTTCTATCGAATCTGTCTTGTTTTCTTTGGCAGCTTCATCCTATTTCTTTGCATCCTCTGATCATTATTGCTGAATTCTGCAAGAAACATTACCAGAAAACAGGCCAGATCCTATCAATTTGGTATTAGAACATCCTGATTCCTGGGTGTAATGGCTGGAAAAGGTACTGGTGCTAATGCAAGAATGGAGATTATAGAAGAAACGATGGCAAATCATCATCATCATCATCAAAGCCCATTACCGAGATTTTCGGGGTCGGTTACATGGATTTTGGTTCTCCAAGCAATGCGATCTTCCCACATTTTCTCGCATAATCCAAGCTCAATGATATCTTCATTCACCGTCTTCATCCAAGTTTTCAACGGTCGTCCCATTCGTCGACACCCTCTATTAACTTGCCAATCTAAACATTTTCTAATTAGCGCCGTGTTTGGTCTCCTCCGCACATGACCAAACCAAGTTAAACGTCTTTCTCTAATTTTTTCCTCTATGGGCGCTACACCTAAGTATCTCCTAATTCTTTCGTTTCTAATTTTATCCTTACGAGTTTTGCCACACATCCACCTTAACATACGCATTTTTGCTACTGCCATCCTATGCGTATGTTGTTCCGTAGTAGCCCAACATTCTGAACCGTATAGCATGGCTGGTCGAACAATTGTCTTATAGCATTTCCCTTTTAGCCTTGCAGGCACCCTTTCTATCGCATAATACTCCTGACGCCATTCTCCATTTCAACCAACCAGCTTTAATCCTATGGTCTACATCTTCTCCAATAGCCCCATTCTTTTGAATTATAGATCCTAAATATCGAAAAGCCTCGCACTCTGGGACCTCGACACCTTCGATCTCAATTGCATTAGTTCTCCCTCTTGGTTCACACCCAAAGTTGCACACTAGATACTCCGTCTTCGAACGGCTAATTCTAAAACCTTTACTCTCTAAAGCCTCCCGCCACTTAACTAATTTCTTACCTAAACCTGCACTAGTCTCATCCATTAAGACAATATCATCTGCAAATAACATGCACCAAGGTACATCTTCTTGCAGATGTCTCGTCAACTCATCCATGACCAAAGCAAAGAGATATGGACTTAATGCCGACCCTTGATGTAGTCCTACTGACACTGGAAATTCACCAGACATCCCACCTACTGAGCGAACACTTGTTACAACCCCCTCATACATATCCTTAATGATATCAACATAACATTGAGACACTTTCTTCCTTTCAAGCACCCACCAAATTAACTCCCTGGGGACCCTATCATATGCTTTCTCCAGATCAATAAAAACCATATGCAAACTCTTACGTGCCTCTCGATATTTTTCTATAGTTTGCCTAAGCAGGAAGATGACCTCCGTAGTAGACCTACCTGGCATAAATCCAAATTGATTCTCTGAAATCGTGGTTAAACTCCTAAGTCTTTGTTCTATAACCCTCTCCCAAAGTTTCATCGTATGACTCATAAGTTTTATCCCTCTATAGTTCGAGCAATTCTGGATATCCCCTTTGTTCTTATAAATTGGTACCACAATGCTATGCCTCCATGAATCTGACATTTTTCTAGTTTCCAAAATCCTATTAAAGAGCTTAGTTAGCCATTGAATCCCAACTTCTCCCAGACATTTCCATGCTTCAATTGGTATATCATCCGGTCCAACGGCCTTCCCTGTCTTCATTCTTTTTAAAGCTTCTCTCACTTTTGTGGCACTAACTCTGCGATGGAACACGCGATTTTTCCCTTCCTGTGAAGCATACCCCTCCAAGTTTAACTCCCCTACATGTGTTCCATTGAGTAGGTTCCAAAAGTAATCCTTCCATCTATCTAAAATAGCTTTATCCTGCATTAAAACTCTTCCATCTTCATGCTTAACACACTTAACATGACTCAAGTCCCTAGTTTTTCGTTCTCTAGCTTTAGCTATCTTGAAAATATTTTTCTCCCCTTCCTTTGTACCTAGCCTATTATAAAGAGCATCATACGCTCTCTTCTTAGCTTCCCCTACTGCTCTACTAGTCAACTTCTTAGCCTGCTTATAAAGCTCATAAGACTCTAGGCCCCTATCTTTTTGCCACACCTTAAAACATCTTTTCTTTTCCGCAATGGTTTGTTGCACATCCGTGTTCCACCACCATGTCTCCTTACCATAGAAACCTCTTCTTTTGGCCTGTCCTAACTCTTCCTTCGCACATCTTCTTATTCGGTTTGCCAAATGTTCAAAAAGATCCGCGCTACTAGTCCTATCCTTTGGTTCTAGATTCTCCCAACCCTCTGAAACTGACTGGCCACCCAAAATTCTCTTTCTAAATCTTTGGCACACATCTCTCTGTAAGGTCCACCATTTAATTCTCGGTCTAACCTGTTCTATAGCAATACGACCCCTACTCTTAAGACAAAAATCGAGAACTAACAGCCTATGTTGGTTTGTCAGACACTCCCCTGGTATAACCTTACAATTTTTACACCTACCTAAATCGTGTCTCTTCACAAGAAAATAATCAATTTGACTTCTATTACGCCCACTCGCAAAGGTCACCAAGTGATCTTCCCTCTTCTTATAAAAAGTATTTACGATCCCAAAATCCTGAGCTAAAGCAAAATCTAGAATAGAAATCCCCGCAGTGTTTCGATCCCCAAAGCCTTGACCTCTATGTACCCTCTCATACCCAATTCTATCCTTACCGACATGGCCATTCAAATCCCCGCCTAGGAAAACCCTATCGGAAGAGGGAATTCCAAGTACTAACTCCTCTAAAGAGTCCCAAAAATCCTTCTTAGTCTCCTCGTCCAAACCCACTTGGGGTGCATACACACTAATAACATGCACTATCTCTAGTTCTAAAGCTAATTTAATACTTATGATTCTATCCCCAAACCTCCTAACGTCGACTACTGCATCCTTAAAAACTTTATCTACCACTATTCCCACCCCGTTCCTAGAGCCATCTTTACCAGAATAGAAGAGTTTGAACCCTCCTCCTAAATCTTTAGCCTTGTTCCCCTTCCATTTTGTCTCTTGAAGATAAACTATGTTTACTTTCCTCCTACGCAGGGCATCCACGAATTCTATTGTCTTTCCCGTCATGGTTCCTATGTTCCAAGATGCTAATCTAATCATTCTATCTCTAGTTCTAACATGGACTAACTTCTTTACTCGCCCCCGTCCAGAATGGTGCGAGAAACCTTGCCTATTTAACACTACAGCCAGGCGCCGCTGCAGCGCGCCTTGCTCATTTGTCACTACACCCGAGCGTAGATGCAGCGCGTCGCTTATAGCGGGGGACGCCCTATCCTTCTGCATTAATCTTTTTGAACCAATATCCATGAAAAAGGATGTGATGAGTTTTTTACGGTTGGCTATCACAAGCCTAACACCAACCCTCCTCCTTTATCCGGGCTTGGGACCGGCCGTTGCAACGGGCGGAGTTAAACGATGGCAAATATGCAAGGAAAATTAGAATCGTTGGATGAGGGTTTTCAAGAAGTGAAACAGATGGTGGAACAAATGTTGAAGATGCAAAAAGAAACTCAGAGAACAACTTCTCCAACTGTGAGAGATCAGATTCCTCCAATTAATATTGAGACGCAAAGTTTAAATGGTGGACTGGGTGGTTCTTCTTCACAAGGATATCAAACTGATCGAAAACCTAGAAGATTGGAGATGCCACTGTTTGATGGAACCAACCCAGATGGCTGGATCATGAAGGCCGAAAGATTCTTTTCTCTTCAAAGAAACAACAACGAATAAAGAATTGAAGCAGCAGTAATGTCATTTGAAGAGATGCACTCCTATGGTATCAATGGGAGAGTAAAAGAAGACTGATTTTGTTTTGGGAGGAATTGAAAGGGTTATTGCTCAAGCAATTTAGGGCAAACCAAGAGGGGTCTTTGTGTGAGCAATTCCTTGCTCTTCGACAAGAAGGGTCAGTGGCGGAGTATCGCAGAAGATTTGTGGTATTGGCTGCTCCTTTGGATACCATGGCGGAAGAGGTTTACTTTAGAAAATTTATCAATGGCTTAAAGCCCTCTATTCGGGCGGAAGTGAGGATGTTGGAGCCGGGTCATTTGGGTCGGGCAATGGAAATAGCTCAACGGGTGGAAGAAAAACAGGTTTTGACTGGGCTTCAAAAAGTGGGTTTTAAAAACAACTCAGCTTGGGCTTGGGGAGGAAACAAAATGCATGAATATGGCCCATTAGGGCATCCTTCAAACTCGACATCTAGAGACTTCGATCAGTCTCTCAAGAATTCTTACAACCACCGCCCCACTATCACAAACAGAGAGGGAGATAGGGTTCCTTTCCAGAGAGGAGAAATCAAAAGATTCACCGATGCTGCGTATCAAGCCAAGAAGGAGAATGGTCTTTGCTTCAAATTCAATGAAAAGTATTCTCCGGGTCATCGTTGTAAAAGAAAGGAGGTTAGCATACTCATCACACAGGAGGAAGAAGAGATGGAGGAAGAAGAGATTCAGGAGGTGGAGGAACAGAAAGAGTTGGAGGTCGCCGAAATCAGTCAAGTCGTTGAGGTGTCTTTGAGTTCAGTGGTGGGTTTAACAACTCCAAATACGATGAAAATAAAGGGGGAGATTGCAAACCAAGCCGTAGTGGTTCTGATAGACAGTGGAGCGACACACAATTTCATCTCTCGAAAAGTGGTGGAACAGGTAGGGCTACCCATTACGGCCACGGGAAGTTATGGTGTGATCATGGGGTCTGGCGATTCGGTACAAGGGAATGGATTTTTTCGTAGGGTCAAATTAATATTGCAAGGGATTGAAATCATGGAGAAATTCATGCCTTTAGCACTTGGCAGTTCTGATGTCATCTTGGGAATACAATGGTTGGAGAAATTGGGAACCATCTCAGTAAACTGGAAGGAACATAATTTGAGGTTTCAAGTTGGGTCTGAATATTTTTTTCTCAAAGGTGATCCTTCTTGAGGGAGGAGTTTAGTATCATTAAGTCCATGTTACGCATGCTTAAACAGGAAGGGCAAGGATACTTGGTCGAATTTGGGGATACGTCAGTACCAGTGGGGAAGGCGTCGATGACACTGAAGGATTTGTCTGAAATTCTCACAAGGTATGAAGGGGTTTTTCAATTTCCATCTGGATTGCCTCCAAAAAGAGGGTATGAACATGCTATTGTTCTGTGTGAAGGTTCCAGCCCAGTTAATGTGTGACCCTACCGCTACCCTCAGTTTCAGAAGAATAAGATTGAGAAGCTGGTATCTGAGATGCTTCATGCAGGGATTATACGCCATAGTGTAAGTCATTTCTCTACCCAGTACTTTTGGTTAAGAAGAAGGATGGCGGGTGGCGTTTCTGTGTTGATTATCGCGCATTGAATAAGCACACAGTACCCGATCGATTTCCCATTCCTATCATCGACGAACTCTTAGACGAGCTTCATGGAGCTGACATCTTCTCCAAACTGGATCTTAAGTCCGACTATCACCAGATTCGACTGCAAGAGGGCGATGAGGAGAAAACGGTTTTTCGTACTCACGAGGGGCATTACGAATTTCTAGTGATGCCTTTTGGCCTTACAAACGCACCGGCAACGTTCCAAGCATTAATGAACTCCATCTTCAGGCCTCATTTGCGGAAGTTCGTGCTGGTGTTTTTTGACGACATACTAGTGTATAGTAAGGGGATTGAAAATCATATAGCACATTTGGAAGCAGTTTTGAAATTATTACAGAAGAATCAATTGTATGCTAACAAGCAGAAGTGTGAGTTCGGGTGCGCTGAGTTGTGTTACTTGGGGCATATTATTTCGGCAAAAGGCGTGTCCATGGATCAGTCGAAAATTCAAGTGATGTTAGATTGGCCTCGACCTAAGAATCTTACCGAGTTACGTGGTTTTCTGGGTCTCACGGGATATTACCGGAAGTTTGTAAAAGGGTATAGTCAGGTAGCATGGCCATTGATAGCTCAGTTGAAGAAGGATGGGTTCGATTGGCAACAAGAGGATGATGACGCTTTTCACAATATGAAACAAATTATGACTCAAGCTCCGGTGCTCGCAATGCCTGATTTTTCTCAAGAATTTGTAGTAGAAACTGACGCTTCTGGTTATGCGGTGGGGGCAGTATTGATGCAAGCTCAGAGGCCAGTAGCTTTCTTCAGTCAAGTGCTTGGTCCAAGAGTTAGGCTTAAACCCATCTATGAGAAGGAGTTGATGGCTATAGTTTTGGCAATTACAAAGTGGTGGGCTCACTTGTTAGGAAGGAAATTCATCGTCCGTACTGACAAAAAAAGTTTGAAATTCTTATTGGAGCAGAGAGTGATTGGCTCTGAATATCAGAAGTGGGTCAGTAAGTTGTTGGAATATCAGTTTGAGATTCAATATCGATCGGGAGCATCAAATGCTGCGGCTGATGCCTTATCACGCATCCCTCCTTCACCGTCTTGCTCCCATATGACATTACCTACATGGCGAGACTGGTCTGTTCTAAGGTCAGAGATAGTGGCTGATGTTGAAATAGAACAGTTGAAGCAGCGAGTCTTACAAGGTTCAAGCCTTCAGGGTTATACAATTGTTCAGGATATGTTATATTTCAAAAACTGGTTAGTGATTTACCGCTCCTCTTCTCTCATCCCCATTCTCTTCCGAGAATTTCATGGTTCTAAAATAGGAGGGCATTCTGGGGAAACGAAGACATACCACAGAATAGCTAGAGAACTCTATTGGGTTGGTATGAAGTCGGATATTAAGAAAATGGTAAGCGAATGTGAGGTCTGGCAACGCAACAAGTCCATGGCTGTTTCCCCGGCAGGATTACTCCATCCCATTCCCCTACCAGTTCAGGTCTGGGATGAGGTCACAATGGATTTTGTGGAGGGTTTGCCACGTTCGGAAGCCTTCGACACTATTTTGGTGGTGGTTGATCGCTTAAGTAAGTATGCGCACTTTTCTGGGTTGAAGCATCCCTTCACGGCTGAGGGTGTAGTTGCCATATTTTCTAAAGATGTTGTTCGGTTGCATGGATTTCCCAGCTCAATTATTTCAGATAGGGATAAAAATTTTCTCAGTAAATTCTGGCGTGAGTTGTTCCGTTTGCAAGGAACCACTTTGAAACACAGTACGGCTTATCACCCTCAAATTGATGGCCAGTCAGAAGTGCTCAACCGGTGCCTCGAAACGTATCTCAGATGCTTCATTTTTGAAAAACCCAGGCAATGGTATAGGTGGTTAGCATGGGCTGAATGCTGGTATAACACGTCGGTGCATTTGGCGACTGGTTACACTCCGTTTAAGGTTTTGTATGGCCGAGATCCACCACCACTGCTGCGATATGCGGCTGGCTCCTCTGTTGTATCTTCTGTGGAGCACTTACTGATGGCAAGGGACAGTATATTGGAGACTCTCAAATCTCATTTATTAAGGGCACAAAAGCGTATGAAGTTTCATGCTGATAAGTCAAGGTGTGACAAGTCTTTTAAACTCGGCGATCAAGTATTTTTGAAACTCAGACCTTATCGTTAAAAATCTTTGGTGTGCCGTGCCAATCACAAGTTGTCAGCTAGATTTTATTGACCTTATAAGGTTTTAGCTCGGGTGGGGACAGTAGCTTATCGGTTGGAACTTCCAGTCACTTCGCGGATTCATCTTGTGTTTCATGTTTCTCAACTAAAGCGAGCAAAAGGGACACATTTCCAGGTTCTTCCCTTACCTCCACAACTTAGTTTTGATGGGGAATTACTGGTTCAACCTGAATCTTTGGTGGATGTCCGTCCTAGAGCTAAGGGGATACCAGGTGCTTTGGAGGTGTTGATCAAATGGGAAGGTTTACCGGCTTATGAAGCGACTTGGGAGGATTTCGAATTATTACAGCAACAATTTCCTTCTTTTCACCTTGAGGACAAGGTGCGTCATTGGGGCGGGGTAGTGATAGGCATCCTATCAAGTTCACATATACAAGGAGAAAGCGTGGGTGAATGAAGGTTGTTCGAAGTGACAGTGAGTTAGTTATAAGGGCTGAATGAAGGTTGTTCAAAGTGACAGTGAGTTAGTTACAAGGGCTGTTGAGTGCTATACGCAAATGGGTGTAATAACTGTTGCAGGGTGTAAGTGTTCTGTTTGATACATTGTATGAGAGTTGCTCTGTTAGACATGTCTATAAATAAGAAGGGTAACATGAGAAACAGAGGCATGTATTGATTTGTAATTGTTTGTACAATTGAGCATTTCTGCTCTCTGGAGATTAGACATCTCGAATTGTCTACACATTCTATAAATACTATCTGTCTTTTGTTTCTATCGAATCTGTCTTGTTTTCTTTGGCAGCTTCATCCTATTTCTTTGCATCCTCTGATCATTATTGCTGAATTCTGCAAGAAACATTACCAGAAAACAGGTCAGATCCTATCAGGCATCAGCTGGAAAATCATTATGGCTGGAGAGCGAAGATAAAATACAATGTGGGTTGTTTGATCTTCTACAGGTGGGTGTGATGTCTTGATTTAACACCCTCTGAATTATGAGCATAATTACTCTGGTCCTGTCGAGTGCACTATCGAATATGTACTACTATACGTTATTTGCACAAGTGGTTTATTACTGTGGGATTTCATATGTTTGACTTATTGGATTGGCAGAATATTGTTCTCATCAGAGATCCGGAAGATTCATGGAAAATTTGCCCTCGTTTTAATATTGAAGATACATCAAGTTTCAACAACTTTTTAGACGATCACAAGTATGTCCTTCAGTAATTCTTATCGTAATTTAAACTGAGCTAGCTTAAATTCCAGAGAAGCATCTAGGTTAGAACTCTAGGATAAACCAATGTTGAGATGATGCAATCAGATTACTCTTTTATTGTTCTCTGTTACAGTAAAAATGTACTAAAAAGGATTGTATTATGATTATTATTTCCATCGGCAAGAAACTCTGTGGAGCCAAAATGCAATGAAGACTCTGCCTGCTCTTTTGAACTCGTCAGATATGTTAGCCTGCGGGGAAGATCTAGGGATGATTCCAGCTTGCGTTCATCCTGTACGTATATTGGACTGCATTCTTCAGTCTTTTTTACCTTGGTTAAGTCTTTGTTCTTTTTAAAATGTTTATGTTTGAACAGGAATTTTACTGGGACAATGACTTGTACTCTGGGTTTTGGTATTCCAGGTTATGCAAGAATTGGGATTGATAGGCTTACGCATTCAGCGTATGCCAAGTGAACCCG
Source organism: Berberis vulgaris (assembly GCA_963556465.1). NCBI lineage: Eukaryota > Viridiplantae > Streptophyta > Magnoliopsida > Ranunculales > Berberidaceae > Berberis > Berberis vulgaris. The sequence goes on from OY747129.1 coordinate 84,204,949, forward strand.
ATATGGAATTTGGAATTCCTTTGCAGTACCCCTATATGACGGTGAGTTCTGTTCACATCTGTTTGTTCACTAACATGTCTCATTCCTGTTGCATCTTAGAAATGGATTATTAATTCATGCCTTTCCCTCCATGTATGTATACGTAAATGCATTGAGGAAGTTATAGTAACTTTTTGCCTTTCAAAAAAAAAAGTTATAGTAACTTTGAAAATAAATATTTGTTTTTGCTAAATGCCAGGACTTACTAGCACTAAAAGCAGAATATGCCAAACGACCTGCAATAGAAGAGACCATCAATGATCCGACGAATCCAAAACATTACTGGAGATTCCGTACGTACCAACCTATCTCTCAAGTGCGAAATGCATGTCTTCTTACGATTTCTTTACTGATTTGGTATCCCATTGTTGCCATGTTATCTTATTCAGGTCTACATGTGACACTGGAGACTTTACTGGCTGATAAAGAAATCAAAATGACCATTAGAAATCTTGTTAAGAGTAGTGGTAGATCTCATCCTCCTCTGGAAGAAGGCATTTCCCCAGGGTGTAATACTGCAGGAGCTGTAACTGACAAACAGCAAGCTGCGAAGGGAAAAGGACCAGCATCTCTACCATCCCAGGTTGACAAAGTTTCCCAGAAAGAGATCCATGCAGTTTCATAAATCGTCACAGGCATTCCATTTGGAGATGGTTGGTCCGAATAACTTTTTGGCCCATTTTTTTCTTACCAAGAGTTTAAGGTTACTTGCATGTTTCATGTATAGACAATCCCTTTCATGTCTCATTTTAGTCCACTTGACTACTATGTTAAGATTATAGGAAATTAATACTTGATTTAGAAATTCAAGTTTTGCTTGAATCACTGTCTTTGGGGGAGTTTTGTAGTTTTCTCACACATTGCGACAAGAAGACATGATTTTTTGTGCAATTTTAATGATATAGGCGATTGGTTACCTTTTGCATTATGCTTTCCCATTGTTTTTCTTTGATACTCAAACTAGAAATTTCATTAATAAAATAAAGTGAGAAATATAAGTTACCAATCACAAATTGAACTGTGAGCTTTACATTTTTTTTTTCTTCTGAATTTGGATGATTGAGAGACTTGATGCTATAAAAAACTGTAGAGCAATATTTATTCGATCCCATCAATCCTTCATCTCCCAGACAAATGATCAGTTCCATGTTGAAACCTTTCATAATATATATGCAGTCAGAGTTATACTTACTTTCAGATTGTGGTTTTGGCATTAAAAATTGTTTGCTTTACTGCATCAACTCTGCCTCAAAGCTAGATTCTGCGGCAAAATCATTCCAACTTTCATCTCATATAGCTATTGGCCTTTTGCACTGCCTTGCCCATCCATCACCAAAAAAAGCTCGCGGCCCTGCAAATCCTTTAAGCGTTAGCAGACAAGGAGAAGATCTTTTAAGCATGAAGATGATGGTAGGGGAGGGCTGATGCCATCTCCTCGATGAGTTGAATTAGAATGGAAGGCTGACTCCCAGGTTTCTGCATAAACAACAGCGATAAGAGCTAGCTATTTTGGTGGGATTACTCTGGCCTCATTGAACACCCCTAGTTCCCTGAAGGAGTGGAAGAGTTTAGAATTCACCACCAAGGATAAGGAGGCTCTCTTTGGATTGGCAAGGCTTCTATGAAGGATTTGTAGGCAGACTTACTGGTGAAGTTGCCATTTTTGTGGCGTTTCGAAACTTAGACGCGTGAAGAATCAAGACCTCTAAAGGTGGTATGCAACATGGAATCAGCCACCTAAGGAGGAATGAACATGGTTATGGTATCCCTATCTGAACTGAAATAGTTGTCCTCTTTTATAATCAGGTCAGATTTTGAATCAAGAGTTTCAGAAACTTTCTCCAGAATTCAACCAAATAGCAGCATTCAACTTTCTCAGATTTTTCTCAGTGTCAGACAGTTTCTAGTGTTTATTGTTTCATGGATTATGTTATCAGACAAAGCTTCTGATAGTAAATATGAGATGCATCTTCATCCACCACCCCCTTTTTTCACTGGGACGTAAAATACATGAAGAAAATGAAGATCTCTTTATTCAAGTCAAATAATAGAGCACATTCAACTAAAAGTACTAGCACTTTACTAATTGCAGAAAACACTACAAAATGAGTCATTATAAAACCAACATTTCATAATAGATAAAGTGATTCTATAAAATGAGCAAATATAGTACTCAAAAGTGCTTCGCTTTTATTAAACTGTTACAAGCAAATAAGTAACTTATTAGATTGTTGCCCAATGCAACCTAAAAACTATAGCTTCTCTCTCTCTCTCTCTCTTTTTTTCACAGCACAAGAAAATAAATGTGAAGGTTACAAAAAAAAAGAGGAAATAAAGAAAAAGAAAAGGAAAAAATAATAGAGTTTGCCACTTTGTGAGAGATCTCTCATCTTCTTCAATCCAAAAGGCTATCATCTTCTCTAACTAATTAACTATACTACTATATACCTCTTCAAAATTATGTACACATATAACGTATTAGATATATGTACACAAAAAAAAAAAACTACAAAGTGGCAAGGCAGTCAGTCCTTCACTCCATTCATATCATCTCTAGCTTTTCTTTGTTAAAAAAGGTTTTGTCTTCAGAGTTCATCAAATTAAAACTTGCATGAACTCCCTAACCTTTGCTTCAATCCCACAGTCTTCCTATCTTCAAAGGCCTTTGGCAATTGTTTCTCAAAACCCTCCAAGAACACTCCCCATTCCTCTTCACTCATTTCCTTGAATGAAATGCTCCCAACCTCATGTTTATGTTTTGTTTCTGGGTAGCTCAGACTCCTTACTAGTCCCCCCACTTTGTTGTGTTCACTATTATTACTCCCATCTTCCTCTTCATTGTTCATGTCGGCTTCTTCTTCTTCTTCTTCTTCTTCTTCTTCGTTCTCATTCTCTTCTTCGTCATCATCATCACTGTCATCATTGTTAAAGGTTTTCTTATCTTCATTGTCATCTTCATGCAATGGATATAAAACTTTATGGGAGATTTTGGTCATTGATCTTGTAAACGGAAGCTTAACTGGGATTTTCGGTGGCTTACTTGCATTACAATGGCTTCGGAGGAGTCTTGGGACTTTAACATCCATAACATTGGTGCTTTTTTCTTCAGACTCAATGTCGAATTGAAACATGTTGAAGTCTTCTTCAGTTTCCTTCATACTTTTAAAGTCCTCCATGAAGGACACGTTGTTCATGTCACTAATGACTTTAGCACACAAGTTCTCTAGTAAACTAGGACCTTGTTCTGTTCCACAGTATTCGCGTGTCATCATGTCACCGATGTCTGCAAGACAAAGACCAGCCTCCACCGCACGCTTTAGGAAAATTGTGCAAAGAGCAAGAATTCGAATAGATGACTCTCTCAGTGAGGGCAACTCTGTGCGAAGTATTTCTGCATCCTTCAATGGGTCGAGCTTGCATATGTACTCGGCTTCTGCCTCCGAGAAGGGCAGAGCAGCTTGTGGCCAATGAAGCCATTCAAAATATGGATCGTCTAGTAACTCAGGAAGGCAAAGACCATGATCGATAGGTACAAGCTCAGCAGCCCCAACAGCATAGCTTTCACTCACATAACTACTACCAACACCACCACCATAACAACTGACATTGCTCTTATTCTTTTGCTTCTTGACAAGGATGTTACCAGCATGCCTATCGAGGTTTAGCAGTCTGATATCAAGAATGCCAATTCGATGAACAGAAGCAACTGAAAATCCTGATGGTCCTAGGTCCCCTGCATCAAAATCATGATCAATAAAACGCTGAATGGAGGCAAGTTTAGGCAACGGTGGTGCTGTGTCCAATGGGTCTTGGGTGTGGAATGCAATGTGTGATATCTTCACAAGTGCAGTAGGGGGCACACCAGCAAATCCATTGTGATCAAGTAAGTAGGCAGCAACCTCACGGACTGCAGTCTCACCAACTAGAATAGAATTTCTTAAGCCTGAATGGACTATCAGTCGACCTGCATAGCCCTTTGAACTGTTCAGGGCTAATGGTTCTTCATCAATAGGCTTCACCAATGCAATGTTACTACCATTGAGATTGCGCAAGTAATATGCAGCACCTTGGCCATTTGTCACCTGAATAGGCTCAACACCACTTGCCATACCAATAGCAGTTTCAACAACTAGGCCAAGGACACCCGGGGCACGCCCACCCCCTACGATTTCAACCTTTGGGCTAGTATTATTGGTCTCATCACTGTTGACTGAGAGGCAGGGTGTTGAGATGCTACGGTGAATGTTAGCGGCTGCAACAACTTGATTTAGGGAATGGGCCAGCTTGGTTGGATCAATTTCGAGCACGGAGAAGTCAGCTTGTGTGAAGGACTGAAGTTTACATCGTTGTTTACGAGGGAAAGGCTTGAATTCATGATGGTGATCGACTACTACAGCCATGTGGGAGACTTTCATGCAGGTGGAGGTTGTGTGGCATGGACCAATTTTCCTCAGAGAAACCTCTCTGCTTGAGATTTCTCAAGGTCATTAGCCATTGAAACTCTGCATACAAACAGTTCAAAATTATATCACTGAGGAAACACAATTTATGCTAGAAAAATATATGATTTCTACACCATTAACCAACCTGATTATCTCATGTGTCCACTTCAAGAGCATTGCAGATTTCTACAAAATAAAATAATTAAGTTAGAATTCCGGCATTATATAAAATTGTGATGGAGACTTGCATATATATGTTGAATTCCTACTTTGAAATATATTGTAATTTCCAATCTTTCTATTAGTTTAGATCAACCATCAGTGATTTATGATTTCAAATATGATGATTTATACAAAATATCCTCTATCCAGTATTCAAATATCAGAAACTAATGTGAATGACCACTATATAAACAATACCGATATTTGATAATACTTATAACATCCCTCATTTCATCTAAATTATATGATAATTAAGTAAACAATATACAAATGACATGAAAATGAAGTAAGCGAGAAATGAAAATTATAAGAGACCATTTTTGTGGAGGAACAATAAAACCCTTGTAGCACACTTTCAGTAAACCAATATCTTGAAGGAAATTGTGAGATAAAATGGGGATGTCAGTATCAAATCCGCAGTAATAATTTTTTTTCCCACACTGAAGAAGAGAGATCATCTCCGGCGGTGGGTTCCACACGCCTCCCTTTAAACAACAACCTTTAACAGTGTGTCGACAAGGGAGGAGAGCGAGAGCGAAGAATTTTTTTTTTTTTTTTTGTTTATTTTACTTTGAAAACCAAATCAAACCAAACCTCTTGCACCCTCCTAATCTCCATTCCTTTTATTTTTCATTTGAGCTTGTGCTCCTTAATTTGTGGGGGGGTTTATTACCTATTTACAGAAAAAGGGGGGTGTCATCCCTTTTTTAGGTTCAATCTGTTCTTAGTGTTATTTTGTTGTTTGGTTTGATGAAAAATGGTTTTAACCATTCGAGATCCGATTTCCTAGGTAAATGTGCTTTTTGATGTCAAAGAGTTTTGGAAAATGCATGACTAGGACATTCTTCTTTCTTTTTTAGGTTCCGTTTGGTACACTGTAAATTTGAGCATCAATTGCTCGTGCATTAATTATTAGTTCTTAATATAAAGCATTGATTTCTCACTGTGCTGTGGTAATTGTGCATATGATCCAAATGTAAAATACAATAATAGTAAATGTATATTGATAAGATACAACCATGAAAATAAAATGAAAGTGTTCTGATGAAAAAGTAACTTCGTTTGCATATGTTTCTTCGAGTTTTGAAGAACTTGATTATCCAAATACTTTTTAGAAGTTCATTGGAAAAGATTTGAGGTTTCATTAAAGTATCTACATTTTTTTCCCTTTCCGATTAGTATGATTTTTGCTTCAAAACTATAGTTCAAATATTTCGAAGACCGAGATCACAAATAAATAAATAAGGTTGTCAAGATTGCGATCAAATAGAGGATTTTCAATCTTTTGAAAGATTCATATGACGATATATAGCTACTACCTTTCTAAGTTTTATGAAATTGATGCATGTCAAATATAATACCTCAGTTACAATGCCCTTTTACCTTGACAAATAATGTCTAAAACTCTAAATCATATATAAGTAAACGCGTCTTTCTCACCGGTTAACTTTTGTTTTTGTTTATTTAAGACAATTATTGATTGTATAAAGTATACATTATTATAACGAAGGGTTAATTGCATTTCCCCCCATAAAACATATAGCCAATTCATATTGCTCTTTCCCCCTTAGACTAACAGTCAAAGTGTCTTGACTGTCAAGGCACGTGCTAGATTCAAAATGGTCATATTTTAATGCCCAAAGTACCTTTTAATGATATGAAGGCTGAGATTCAAAGTTGATGCATTAAAATCGAAGGCTGATATTCAAATTTCCACTAAGACATTGGGATAATCCGTCAACTCCTCATTCACCACCACCGTCTTCGCTTCACCACCAATAACTCTCACATCTACATGTTATTTCACTGTAGATAAAATAGTCAAGCATCAATAAGTGGAAAAGCTTGCCAAGTTTTAATGGCAAGCTTGAGTTGCAGCTCGTCTTTATCATCTGTTAGGTCAGTTTAGTTGCAAGGGCAAAGTTAAATTCAAATTTATTTTAAGAGATTAAGTTCATGCCAGTAATTTATTTTAAGGAATTAAGTTACTGTTAATTAACAACTCTTAATTGATTTTCTTGCAGATCCCATGGTGTCACAAGCACAATCAAACAAGTGAATAAGAGGTTAGAACTAGACAAATTTTTAAAGGAATACATGTACATTGGATGTTAAAGCACAATGTAAATTCATTTGATGTTCATTGGATGTTCTTGCAACAAAGTTTGATGTTCTTACAACAATGTAAATTCATTTGATGTTAATTGAATGTTAATAGCACATTGTAATCAAATGCCTTAACATCAATGTAATTCAATTGACGCAACATCATTGCAATTCAAAACCTGACATAGCATTTTCAATAACATTTGGTACCTAACAACCTTAACATTCAATACCTAACAACCTGAAATAGCACTTTCAATAACATTTAGTAACATTCAGTACCTAACAACCTTAACATTCAGTACCTAACAACCTGACATAGCAACCTGAAATAACACTTTCACTAACATTCAACACCTGAATTTACAACCTGAAGTGTACCATACCAACAAACATTCAATATCATACCATACCAACAAGCATTCACTACCATTTAACAGAACTTGCAACCAACACAAGTGTATATTTAGAGTCCCATACCAATATAAGTCTTGACATAACACAAGTAAATCAATTAGTGCACCATACCAACACAAGCATTCAATACCATTAGAAAACACACAATGACAATGTCAATAAACCAAAAAAAATTGTCTTTCAGTAACTGCTTTCACCAACTATCTAATTGTCTTTCACTAACTACTTTCACCAAAATGAGAATGTCAATATGAGTTACCAACTGTCTAAGGTCATCTCCAAAGCCCCCTAGGTTTCCAACTGCTTTGTCCCCTTGCAAATAGAGTTTGCCCCCTCATGCCTCTACCATTCCCATGCTGAAACACTGGATTAATTGGTGGCGTCATTGGTGAGGGCCGAACTCCTTGTGCAAAAGGGCTAAGTTGTGAACATGGTACTCTGACTATTGTGTAAAGTTGGAGCTGTCGGCATCTCAGGCGGGAAGTTTGGTGGTTGTGGAGGACATGTGGGCATTTCCTTTGGAAATTCACCGTTTCCTTTTCCACTAGCAGTCCTTGTACCCCCTTGGTTTGTTGTTCCTTGCCCTCGTGCATTTAGGCATCTTAGATGTCTGTTCATCCAGCAGTCTGCTCCCTAGGAGGGTTTCTACAGGTTTTACTTCTGTGACCCTCCATTCCGCACTTTTTGCAACTCTTGTGTTCCTTGTGAACCTCATCTTCATCTTCATATCTTTTTCTATGTCTCTTAGGTCTCCCTAGACTTCTTTTCACTAGATGAGGCAATACTAAGTATCTTGGCTGCCACATAAAAACCCTAATCAGACATGGAAATACTAACTAGCTTTTGAGATACTAATCAAACATGGAAATACTATACACAAGCAATGAAGATAAAACTTACTTCATCCCATTCACACATATTTCTTATGCTCACAATGCCCTTAGAGTATGCTTCCACATAGGCCTTCACAGAATGATAGGGGCTGCAGTACCTACATTAAATGAAAATATGTATATAAGCAATCATATAAGCAATGAGAAAACCACTTACTCTGCCCACTGAGGTCTTTGATTAACTAGAGTCAAGACTCCATGCACACATATGACACCTGTGAGTTCCCACTGTCTACAGTCACAATATCTAATAGATGTCTTGACTCTAAACCTATCATCAGTGCCATTATGCTGCATTGTTACGGAGCCATCACTGGACCCAAACATCCTGAATTGGTTCTTCATTTCACAGTACTTGTCAACTAGCTTTTGAGCCCTAGGTACTAACCCATTGATGTCCCAAGTGCTACTTTTCACCATTCTGCCATACATAAGCCTCATGACAAGCATGTGATGGTCATCAATGAACTTGCAGATTGGTTTGTCCCTTAGGTGAATGATCCAGTTATTGAAGCTTTCACTAAAATTGTTAGTGATATGCTCTGAGCATAGCCTAGTGTCAAAATAGGTCCTGCACCAACTCTTCACATCCATATCAATCAGCCACTGATGAGCCATTGGATTAGCTTCCTTAATCTCTTTCAAGTGGGAGACACACTCAACCTCTTTGTGTGCCCTTGCATCCTTCCAACTTAGTCTCATCAAGAAAGTCCCACCAAAACCCGCCTTCTTGAAGTTCTTGTACATATGCCTGAAACAAAATCTATGGTTTGAATCTGGAAAGAGCTGCTTCACTGCTTCAATCAAACCTTTTTGCTGGTCAGAGATAAATATCAGCTTCCCTTTATGCATCTTCAACTGCATCTCATTATGCTCAGGAAGGTGTACCAAGTCTGGTAGCATTCTGACTGGCAAATGTAGATGGCTAATGGAAAGAAACCATTGTTGCCATCCAAAGTTGTGACTGACAAACAATAATCCTCATATTTTGTCTTCAGAAAGCACTTATCCAAACCCACCAAGGGTCTACACCCATGCTGCCAACCAAGTAGACTAGTAGAAAAAACCAAACACAGACATGTGAACCTTTGATCTTCATTACTTGTTGAGCATGTAGCAATGCTTCCTGGGTTTGCTGTCAACAACTCCATGCAACAAGATGGCAAGAAGAGGCCATCTTGTAACTGTCCTCATAGCTATCAACTATTTTTGCCATCAGTTTCTGCTTTGCCCTCCACCCTACATGGTAGCTGACTTCAACAATGTTTTCCTTCCATGTCTGTTTCACAAGTGAGTTAGGTGTGATAGATTGAAAGTGGGTATTAAACATGACCTCACACTCCTTAGCAACAAACTTAGTATTGGCCATAGGGTGCTTCCCATCAACAATCCCTAGACATGTGTGTTGTTGCCCCATGGTCCTAACATTGATGGTGTGCCCATATTTATTTCTTGCTGCATAGCAATGCCATTTGCATTCTTCATCTGTACACTTAACTAAAAGCCCGTCAGGATCATTTTTCTTAAACCTCATCAGAAACTTATTTCTCACTACATATTTCCTCAACCAAAATCTAGCATCATCTACTGTGGGGCATTTCTTTCCAGCCTCCAAAACCCATTCCTCATCCTCATGGTGAGCCTCGTGATCACTCTCATCACCATAAACATTCTCAGTCTCAACCACAAAACCAGCATGCACCCCTGGAGGTGCCTTATCTTCAGTGCTATGGCCTGACTGATACTCATATTCTACTGGAAGATCATCTAGCTCAGCAAACTCAGATGGACCTGCTTCAGATGGACCAGGTTCAGATGGACATGCTTTAGATGGACCTGGTTCAGGTAGACATGCTTTAGATGGACCTGCTTCCTCAGCAGGTCCCTGTGGTACTACATCAGGTATGTCTTCATTTAGTTCTTCTTCACTCAACTCTTCATATAACTTCAATCTTGTCTTACTTGACTTTATCCCTTTCTTCCTACCATTTTTCTTTGGAAAATATCAATTACTAGATTTAGTCTTCCTTGGGGTTGGAACCTTTCTCCTGGTCCAAGGCCTTTTGGCCCTGCATTTAGGCCTCAAATGAATTTTTTAGTAGGGGTGGGTTGTGTTACAGGGGTAAGGTCTACATCAACTATAGGTGGGGTTGAAATTGTTTTAGATGAACCTGGTTAAGATGGACATGCTTTAGATGGACCTGCTGAGGAAGCAGGTCCTTGTGCTACTACATCAGGTAGGTCTTCATCTAGTTCTTCTTCACTCAACTCATCATATAACTTCACTCTTGTCTTACTTGACTTTATCCCTTTCTTCCTACCATATTTCCTTGGAGAGTACCAATCACTAGGTTTACTCTTCCTTGGGGTTGGAACCTTCATCCTGGTCCAAGGCCTTTTGGCTTTGCATTTAGGCTTCAAATGAATTTTGTTAGTAGGGGTGGGTTGTGTTACAGGGGCTAGGTCTACATCAACTATAGGTGAGGTTGAAATTGGTTCATGCTCCATTACACTAATCCCAGGAGTGTTGCTTTCATGTACTTGTATTGCTACTTTAACCTAAACAAACACATGCAAAACATCTCTATTATCAATGTCTGCATGGGTCCAAAAACACATCAAGTCTTTATCATTTGTAATGTCCATCCTCACCCCATTCTCCACATAGGTATGTGTTGTTCCAAGGGTTACAGAATGCTTATGTGGGTTGGGGATAGCTTCAAGGATACTCTTATTTAATTTATTCCAACTCAGGTAATCTCCATGCACTTGTACAAACTCTATAGGTAACCCATCTTTATAATCACCGACCTTCCACAGATTAGGGATCTCTGCAATCTTACTTCACGTTCCTTGTAATGGATCACTAAGTTTCAGATTTCCAGTTCTTGTCCCCACTTACCATTGCTGCAAACACACAAACAAAATAAAATCATGTCATTTTCACTGATGCAAACAGAAAATTGAAAACAAACAAACTGAACAAAATCGGACCATTTTCATTGATGCAAACAAAACTAAACTAAATCACACTAAATCATGCAATTAAATGTGAATAGTAAACTGAAAAAAAGAAGACAAGTACAACACTAAACCACACTGTTATTGATTCATGATGCAAACAACCACCAAATACAACACTAAACCAAACTAAATCACTTTCAGAAACAACATTTTCACTGATGCAAACAACAACCACCAAATAAACAGTGGAGAAACCCAAATTTGTGCAAATGAACAAAATAATAACAAAACCATACCATTCACACCATCCATTCAAACATGCATTGCACCATCATCGAACTGCAATCGTCCCAGTGTATGCTAGAAGAAATCACTAAACAAACTACAATCGTCCTAGTGTATGCTAGAAGCGGTGCTCTCATCATCATCATCGCTGCTACTGATTGTGATTTTGACACCGAAAACAACCTTTTTCCCCTTCTTCATTTTGGGTTTTCTCTTCTTCGTTTCGATATTACGCTTCTTCGTTTCGATGAGAAATCAGAGAGAACACAGGGAGAGAATGAAAACAGAGGGAGTTTTCCCTTCACTGTCCGTCTCTTCAATGGTATGAGCTGATAGAGAGTAAACACTAGCCATCCACGTGCCTGGTTCAGGTAATAGACGATTGGGATTGACATGCTATCACATCAGGCGTGATAAGCACGTTAAAGACATTTTTGTCAAGCAAAATATGAAGAATGGTGGCACGTGAGTTGTTTAATAGTCAAGGCACGATGACTGTTAGTCTGAGGGGGAAAGTGCAATATGAATATTAATTGGGGGTAAAGCTGAATTGGCTATATGTTTTATGGGGGGAAGTGCACTTAACCCTATAATGAATTGGATAGGCTAATAATACAATATAGAAATCCGATTTTTGTATTATGTAGAACATGGCAAATGTTAATATTCTTCAAGAATCTTGCAAGTTGTGCTAATTAAATAATTAGTTAACATGATTAAGCTTAAGAAGAACGTGAGATTTTAGCCAACTTTTTAAGAAAAACATGAAAGTTGCCAGCCATAGTTGGTTTCATCTATTTATTCAAATATTCAATGCAGACATACATCATATTTTGGATCCAAATATGGCACGTTTTAATAAACACATGTTTATGATAAAGAGAATAATTGTCTTCAATACCTATATGATAAAAAGAGAATAAAGAAGAGATGTTCGACCCTGAAATTACTTGGTCAACAAATCGAGCTCAACATCATGAATTTCCTCATTACCAGCAAAATGTTATCGTCTATGGTTTGAAGCAAGGAATGTGGTTTCTCAAAATATGTTGAAATTTCACTAAATATTTTTCATTTTGGACTTACCGAAATATTTTTTGAATGAAATCCGAAATATTTAATTTTTTGAAATCACCATATATTTTAACATGCTATAATGTTATTTAAGTATCAAAATTTATTATATAAGTAATTCATATATAATATATAATTTATATGACAATAGGAGACGTGTGAGACTTATATATTATTTAAGAATTTAAAATGTATAACTTATATTGTTAAATTTGAAAATATAATTAATTTTTTTTTTCTAAACAAAACTAAATATTTCTTAAAATCAGGGAACCGAAGTTATCTGGAAAAACAAAATCACAATCCTAGGTTTGAAGTATTTACCACACTGTATCGGAAAACATATTATTGGCAATATTCGTATCATTTTGAATATTTTGTGTTCTTCAATATTTTGTGCTTTTTAATAAAAACAGATACTCGATATTGTATGATATTGGTTTCTCAATCATCGGTTAAAATGCATATACCTTGGTTGACGACACATTCTAGGAAAAAATAACAAAATAAATTTTTTTTTTCTTACCAAGCAATTGGTAAGCTGAGGTAAATCTTAAGAGAAATATAATTCAAAATCCAGGCAAGCATGTAATTTACTGCCATAAAATCTCCAAATATAGATGTGGCAATATCTGGTCTGAAATAACACAGGTGAGATATACTAGTGTTCAACACCACACCTCTCTCTCTCTCTCTCCCCCCAAATAGTTTATTTCAACTCAGTGAAATGTCTGAAGAAACCTCCTCGCTCCTTCAAATCTGAAATAAAACATCATGTTGGAGTCAGTCTTTTGTAGTACATAGTCAAACCCCATTCCTTCAAACCCATCATTTCCATGGCAACCTCCCAATTCCTCTGCAACTCATCTCTTCACACTTCCTTTAATGGAAGACAAGCAAGGAATTTAAATTTCTCCCAAAAAAACAGTTTTTCTGCATTTGGGAGACATGGGTATTGTAGTTTTGGTAAAAAGTTGCAATTTTGTAGAACCCCTTTGATCATAGCAAAGGTTTCTGATTCCCAAACTGCAAAAAAGCAAGTTGAGGTATGTGTGGGTTATAGGTTTGTGTGTGTTGTTTATTTTGTTCAATTGTTTGTTCGTTTGTGTGGAAATGGAAAAATTAGATTTTTGGGGTTGTTTGTGTTGGTTGTAGATAGTGTATGATCTAGATGAGAAGATAAATCAATTGGCGGATGAAGTGGATAAGACTGCTCCTCTTTCAAGGCTCACTTTGTTCTCACCTTGCAAGGTAACCTTGCTTGAAAAGGAATCAGATTTTGCGTTATTTTGGTCCTTTTTGTGTGATGGGTTTTAGTAATTTTAGTCCAATTTGCTATCTCCTTGATTGCAGATTAATGTCTTCCTGAGAATAACCAGTAAGAGGGATGATGGTTTTCATGATTTGGCTTCACTCTTTCATGTAAGTTCGTTTTTCATCTCTATTGTTGTCTTTCAATTTATCATACTTGGGGTTGTTGGTTTATGTTCTGAGCCCACCAACTCAACAATGATATATTTGATAGTTATGTTCTAGGAAGCACATACTCTTTGAAAACTTGCCGTATCTGTGTCCGAAACGTATTCTACACACGACACTCGCTCGACACGCCTCTGATACGCGTCAGACACTTGGTCAACGTGTCGGCAGATGTCAGACACATGGTTAATGTGGTCAACGTGTCGGACACGCCTCCGATACACTTGAAACTTGGTCAGAACACAATCAAGACTCAAAAATCAATTTTGTTTTATTTTTTTACTTTTAGATGTTTGCAAATAACCGCGTAATATAATGGTTATTGATCTCTCTGAAGTGAATGACTATTTCAATTAAGACTCTACGCTTTTTCTTAATCTTTGCTTCTTATTTTTCTCTCATTTGCTTGTTCTCTACTCTACTTCTTCTTTACTATACTTTTTCTCTACTTTAATTTTTTTCTTGCAACAGTGTCATCTTCTTTAAGACACTGACATTTTATTAGATTATTATTTATATTTATATGATTTATTAAAAAATAGTATGACGTGTCGACGTGTTCCCGAGTCTTAGTTTTTAGGAAATTGTCGAGTCGGTGTGTCCTGTCCGTGTCTGACACGACGCGCGTGTCCGCATCCGTGCATCCTTGGTTATGTTGAACTTATGCACCTGCCCTTTGCATCTCATTTTGCTTTCCCATTCATTTGTGGGTTATTCTAGCACCATTGTGATTCGAGGATTGTCTCTGGAAATGAATTATGAACTCTCATGTTTGCGTAATTGGATGGATTCTGAATCATGAAGAAAAACTTCAATTTGAATTTAAGTCAAAGCTTAGTGTAAAACCCTTCATAAAATCTATGTTTCTGAATTTTGATTTAATGCTTAATGTTTCAGTGACTTCCTATCAAATAATTGAAAATGAAAACAGTAGTTTCATGAATATCGGGATTTCTTTAACAAAAAAAGGAATATCTGGAATTAATCTGACATCAACCAAGCAAAAAGACATTGAGTAGGATAGTTGATCATTTTTTTTTGTTCTTACTTGTAACTGGTCAAGAAGTCAAGCAATCCTATGGTGAATGCATCAATTGGCTTAGAAAGTGTCAATGATTTAAAACCTAACAGAATCCAAAATCAGAAAATTCAAGTTCAATGTCTTGAGGCTTGCAACTTGGAGCACCCTTGGTTTGCCAAACTTTCATCAATGTTTTGACTTTTACCTGATATACTTTTGATTGAACAATTTTTATTTATTTATTATTTTTTATAATAATAATCTCAACAACTTTTCTTCTATTTGAGTCCGACTGAATTAGACCTACTCTTCAAATTGATTTAACCAACTTTTGGGACAATTAGATCTAAAATTGATCAGAATCGTTTGAGTTGATTTAGATCATACTTGTTTGAATCCTGGATATTGTGTTTATACATCCTTGACATCTTGTCCATCATGGGGCATTTCACGTTCAAAATTTTCACATAAATGTAACTTACTATTATGTTTTCTAGTAACAGTTTCGAGTTACTGGCAAAGAGAAAATAAAACATCTTGTGATGTCAGAATGAATGGAGAGATTGTTCTTTAAATGATGCTAACAAAGGATCTTTGCTAGAGGATACAGTTGTGTATCATCACTTACATAGTGTAGGATACATTACCCCATAACTATTAATCTTTATCTTTCTCCAGTAACAATTTACATCATTGTCAATCAAAATTATTAATATCTCATCTATATTGCAATTTATCTCAATCTTTCAGATCGTATGGATAAACTTGCATCAGTCTTTCCTATTAGAGTCGAAAACAAATAAAAAGGGACATCTTTTCACCTAAAGATTGTGTTATGTTGTCTTTAGATCTTAAGATTGATACGACATGCTAGGATACATATCATAATAAAGAAACCTCCTGGTTCATGTTTCCCTGTTGATACTTGCACCAGACATCAGACTCATGTTCAACTATTCTAATAAAATTTCTAAAGCTAATTCGCAAGAATCCATGCACATAAAACCATACTATGTACTACTATCAGACAACATGCCTGCTTCCTTGATACAACTCAATCATGATATATATCTGGAAAACAATTGTAAGACTTTCATGTACTAAGATTCCTTTTTTGGATTGAGAATTTATCCGAGCCATAAGATTTCAAAGTGTGAACCATGAGAATTTAAGATCGCAATAAAAATTCATTTTTACCATAGATGAGAACAAGCCATGGATATCCTCTGTGCTCTGTATGTTAAACTTAGAAAAAGAAATAAAATTGCATTGAAGATAACTGTGTATTTAGATTGTAAGAATGGAGTAACCAACATAGCTTCGTTTTTTTTTTCAACTTTTGCCAGGTGATAAGTCTAGGAGACAAAATAAAATTTTCTTTGTCACCTTCTAAGACTCAAGATCGTCTTTCCACCAATGTGCCTGGAGTGCCACTTGATGAGAGAAATTTGGTAAGTTGCTAGCACGGAATTAAGAATTTTGTTTTGTTTGCCATTTTTACTATTGCAGTTTTATTATATTCTGTTTCATCTTTACAGATTATTAAAGCACTTAACCTTTATCGGGAAAAGACTGGTACTGACAAATTCTTTTGGGTATGGCAAAATTGTTCATTGTATTTTGGGAGAAACCTAAAAAATCTTCTTTTAGTCTATCTTAAAACTGTTTCAACTTCTCTTTTTGAGCAGATTCATCTTGACAAAAGAGTGCCTACTGGGGCTGGACTTGGTGGTGGCAGCAGTAATGCTGCAACGGCATTGTGGGCAGCTAATCAGTTTAGTGGTGGTCTTGCTTCTGAAAAAGAACTTCAAGAATGGTCAGGTCAAATTGGTTCTGATGTTCCTTTCTTTTTCTCTCATGGTGCAGCCTACTGCACTGGTAGAGGAGAGGTATGGTTATAAATTATATCTGATGCATCAATTTGAGCTATTCTTCCTTCTCACGCTTTTACTTATTTTAATGCATCGTACTCTGCATTAAACTGCATCTGTAGGCCTTGTCTATATTTTAGAACAATTTTTACTCGTGTCATGATGTTATCGTATAGAACCAAAGTCTCTGAGATGCTAAGATAGACAATGATTGGCATGATACCTAGAAGTCAGTCTACATGGAAGTCAGTCTGTAATGGTAGAAGGACATTGGACCAAATAACATGGGATCATTAATTTGTTCTCTACTTCTCTATCAACATAAGAGTATGGCTGACAATGTATGCGTTTTTATTAAGTGTTAGGAACTAGCCAATACTCCTCTCCTTTCATGAACAATGCCAAAGCTCTAGCGTTCATGGAATTGAAATTACTTAACTTGAATTGTAACATTTCACGATGTTCTTATCTTCACGCTCTATCAACATTGACCCAATGTAGCTCTCTCTTTTTTAGTAGCTTCACTGACCTATCAATTTTTAATGACTTAATACTATGCACATTATAATACCAAATCATTTTAATGTCAAGTCTCTGGGCCACCTCGTCCCTAGAATCAAACCTTGTTAGGACCTGGCTCTTATAATAAATGTTAAGACGCCAATTACTTAATTAGAATGTCACATCATGCACCAAGATTTTTTATGTTTGATTCATTTTTATTTTTTAAGCTAGTGCACCAATGCACTTAACATAAAATTAATGACCTTAAGAAAGAAAGTGGGTGTTCAAAAGGAATTGGTAATGGATGCTAGTATCAGTGGTGAGACTGCAGGGCTTTAGAATCTAATATCTACTCCAATCTACTCCTGAGAGGCACAAATACCAAGCCTCAGATCTCATAAACTTGGTTGAGTCTTATGGTAGGGAGAAGAGTTGAGCGTTCTTATGGTTGTTTACCATGGTCCTGACATTAAATCAAGTGACGTAGAGGTGAGATCAACTGGCATTGAGCAACACCTTGATAATCAAGAAGCTAGTACCAACATTGAGAGTAGTAAGGGCCACAAGGAAGGCATTGAGAATGTTGAATAAACATCAAAGACTTGTGTCCTCATTTGTTAGAAAAAAAAAAAACATGTGGGAGATGTTTCTGACCCAACCATTCAAGAAATAAAATAACAACTTGAAGAAGAGCAAGGATTCCATCGGAATATTTTACATGCCTTCTCAGTATCAAGATGAGCATTTGGAAAATAGTAATTTCGACGAAGATTGGTCTAACTATGAATTTGATAATTATTATTCAGAATCTCAGATCCAAATGTCATATCAATTCGGGGTTAAGGAAGAAGTTCAATCGACATCTCCACAAATATTTTGAGTTTTACTAGCTTTTTAGTTAAGACTTTACTTCCCCCCAAGTTTTGTATTTCCTTTCCTTAGTTTTCAATGAATACTATCCTAAATCGAGTTAAAAAAAAGTTAAAATACAAAATAGAAAATTTAAAAAGTAAAAGAAAGAAAGAGCATTAAAAGCAATTTAATTCTAATAGAACTAAAATTGCAAATAAACAAGAACGAAAGACAATGCAGGACTTGAAAGAAAATAAACCTTTGATAAAACAAGTAAAACTCTTTTCTTCAATCAATTGTCTAACAATGAACAACTACGCCTTAGTTATAAGTGTTGCTTTCCCCCCCCCCCCCCCCCCCCCCAATAATAAATAGTTAATTATGAAGTACCCCCATAATCATTCCGTATTGTACTATGCCCCTTAGACTAGCGGTTAACGTGCCTTGGCAGTTTGTTTTCAAAATAGATGACCAAAATACCCTTGACAAATCAAATGTTGAGATTGAATGGTTCGTTTCTCGAACATCTCATCTCGAAGAAAATCGAAGGGTCCAATTGAAATGATAAATGTATTTCGAGGAAATCTAACAGTTGTTAACAAAATCATCTTCTTCCCCATGCCCCGGTTCTTCCTCTTCCTTCTCCTCCTCGTTCTTCCTCCTCTGTTTTAGGGGTGGGCACGGGACAGGATGGGACGAGATATACCCATCCCTATCCCATCCCGTTCATACGGGATCGGGACGGGACGAGATGGGAAAAACCTCATCCCGACCTCGTCCCATCCCAAACGGGTTCGGGACAGGACGGGATCAGCGTGCTGCCTGTGACTGCTGCAAAGATTATCATCATATAAGAGCGTGAAAAATAACTTTCTTAAACCTACAAGCAAATTGCAGGAATCTGAAAATAGTTATGGATAACACCTAAGCAGTGAAATACCCACCAATATAGAGACGACCCCATGGGAAACCCAAGGTCTCGTAAACCAGATCAGCTCTTGAATATACGTTCTCTGACACTACAAGATAACTCCTATTGCCCGAGGGTGAGTAGCATATTACCTAGCAGGCTTTAGTCTTAAACCAAATTAATAATGGATAAAAAAGACATGTCTGAATATGTCTCTCAAGATGCTTATAACATTGTATACGTAACGAGCACGTGATTGATTGCAAACCTCCCTCAAGTGCTAATCTAGTTGGGATGTTTGGGAGAGTTCAATTTGCTTTTGTTTTCATCTGTTTTCTCTTTGAAACTTCAGATAAACCCAGAAATGTTAGCCTCAAGAGACACTCATATATAGTCTAAATCGATATTACATAATATATAAAACCCAAAATAAAATAAATGAAATTCAAATGCAATCTTGAACATCAAAAGATGAAGATCCCAGAAAGGATTCAAATGCAAACACCATGAGTTTCTGTCAGTTATCTTTAAGTTTATATGAATAAAAATAAATAAATAAATAAAATATTAATAATAAATATTAAAAAATTAGCTCGGGACGGGACGGGATCGGGATGAAATTATTCAATCCCATTAAGACCCGGAAAAATCGGGACGGGACGGGATCGAGATCGCGGGATGGGATGCCCACCCCTACTCTGTTTCGCAGCCTGTCGCCATCTCCCCCTTCTTCCTCCTCTATTTCAAGCCTCGCTGCCACTCTTTGGGGATCTTTGTTGGCTTCTTGTGGTCTCCACCAGGAAAATGAAGCTGGGACATGAGGTGGCTAAGATTGTGGTGCAATTGGAACCTGACAATCCTAGGAATTTCGTTCACTTGTCAAACATGTTGGCTCAAAGTAGGAGGTGGGATACTGCTTGTGTGAGCTTAAGAAGGAGCCAGGTTACAGCTCGATCCGGTCCATGTTCGGTGAACACTACCATAGACGGAAGACGGATAAATTGATGACTAATTAATTGAGGGGCACACTTCAGTTCCCACCACCTCAAACTTCTTCAAATTGATGGCTATTCCATTTGTTTATGCAGTTTGCATCACATTGCGGAGTGGATTCGTAAAAGATGCCAGTAACACCATTGCTATGTTCGTTAAAAACAAGAACAATTTCGTAACTAACAGCTTAAAATTTTTGTTAGATTATGAAACAGGTGGAAGAATAAGGGGGAGGGTGGCGGTGTGAAACAGAGGAGGAAGAAGAGGGCATGGGGAGAAGATATGGATTTTCCTCGAAATACGTTTATCATTTCAATTGGACCCTTCAATTTTCTTTGAGATTAGATGTTCGAGATACGAAACATTCAATCTTAGTTTTTAATTTGTTAATAGTCAAGGCACGTTGACCACTAGTCTTAGGGGCATAGTGCAATACAAAATGATTATGGGGGTACTCCATAATTAGCTATTTATTATGGGGGAAAGAACAATTAACCTGAATTGACTAACTTCTCTGGTAAGAAAGCAAACTTAATTCTAATCGGAAGCCAATGCCCCAACTATTATAGGTTGTTACTGAATCTCAATTATTCCTAATACTAATCTAACCCTAATATTGTTTACATCATACTCGAGTTGAGGAAGCTCACCGTCGAGCTTGAAGTCGAATAGGTCAAACAAGCACAAAGAACACAAGGTGAAGTGCATGAGCAGAAGTCGACCTCGAACTTTGCCTTTATAGTTGTTCTTATCACAAACAAGTAATTTCAGATTGTGCCACCAAATACAAAGTCCAAGAAGAGTCCTCTGCTCAAAGGATATCCATTGCAAATTTCCAATGTGTGTTTGTGCAAATTTCTGGAATTGAGCTTTAAAATTGTCCCTGAGTGGATTCGAAAGTTTGTCATGCGGTGGCGTGTGTTTGGGCTGCTGGTGGTGAACAACCTGATCATAAAAATTACTTGAAACATCGACTCTGGTGGTACAAGGTCCAGTTTGTAGCTTGAGACCAGATGAGGAATAGTTAAGTAGGTGTGGTGGTACGAATGGGATGGTGGGGTGTAAATAGCCTGATGGATCAGTGACTCGGGAACAGGGAAGTATTCTCTCTCTCCTTACTTCCAGGGGACGACGGAGGAAAGGAGGGGTTGGTCTAGCTGCCAGGGAAGTCAAGTGGATTTGGGGGGCTAATCAACTTGGTTGAGTTGATCGACTGAAACAAGGTGGTGTCAGTCGATTGACTGTGGGGAGTCAATCAGGGCAGGTTGATTTGGTGGTTGGAGGGCGGCGGACTGCTGTCGTTTAAAGGAGGAGTGTTGTTGATGATTGATGATAGAATTGAACAGGTGGAACAGGATCGATCGACTGTGTTAAGTCAGGAATACTGCTTACATCAAATTCACTTGACATCAAACCAATGTTAACTCAGGAATTTGAGGAAGAAGTTTCTTTTGTATATTTATGATTTATCTGATCAATGTAGTTGTTTTTGCCTTTCTTCAGTCCCTCCAAAGTTTAAAATGTTTAATTTGGAGTCTCCTCAGATGACTCTGACTCACTTAGGATAGATCTGAATCACTTATGTTAGACTCTAGTTAATTATGAAAGAACAATGTGTTCTGGTAAAAAAAACTGAATAAAATATGTCGACATTGCTCTGATTAGATTCTGTAATTTTCTTTATTACCAGGGTTTAACTTTTATGAAACTGGGTACTGTTTGTTTGTCCAGATTGTCGAAGATATGCCCCCTTTTATACCTGCAGACATGCCAATGGTTCTTATAAAGCCACAAGAGGCATGCCCAACTGGAGAAGTTTATAAAGTACAGCAGACTTGAACACGCTAAATTTGATATTTCGCTTCCACCATCATACTTTCCTGATATAACCATTTTTTATTTGTTCAGCACTTTCGATTGGATCAAGCTAGTAAAGTTGATCCTCTAACATTGCTGAAGAAGATAACTGAGAATGGAATATCTCAAGATGTTTGCATTAATGATTTGGGTATGAGTAACTTTTGTTTCATATACTCTTCCTTTTGGAGTTGGTTCAGGCAACCACTTACAACATGGTCTTTGCAGAGCCCCCTGCTTTTCAAGTTCTCCCGTCACTGAAAAGATTAAAGCAACGCGTCCTTGCAGCTGGTCATGGACAGTATGATGCTGTTTTCATGTCAGGAAGGTAGATATCACTACTCAATTTCTTGAAATTCAACAAATTTTCATGCTCTATCAAAAATCAAGTTCAAGAGTCATACTTAAAGTAGATGTCATAAAAGATTGAATTGTTTGGAGAATATCTTCGTGTGGAAATGCACCAATAGTTAATAGAAGATGTGCATGATGACACTGAGAATACGCAGTTGAGGAAGCCACCTAGGTTTATGTTTATGCATTCTACAAGCACCAAATGCTTGTAGTTTGATGCTTGATCACCTTCTTGATTTTGTAATTGCTAGATAAGATTGTCGCATATTCAAACACCAGTTAACCAGTGTTTGAATAAAGTGCATATGTTAATGTCTTGTTGTTTTAATCTATCATCTTTGCCCTTGATTCATTTCATGCAGTGGAAGCACTATAGTTGGTATTGGTTCACCAGATCCCCCACAATTTGTTTACGATGACGAAGAGTACCAGAATGTGTTTTTATCAGGTAACCCTCATCTAGAATCTGTCTTGTCTAACCAATTACTTCTGGTATATTGTTGCTGAAATATCACTCTGAAGTGCTTCAACACACAATAATAAACCAACTACACTGACCAGAATTCTCTTCTTCTCGTTTATCATGTATATTTGTGGACTTTAGGGCAATAGTATTCCTTCTTGCTAATTGTGGGAGTTTTCAATCCTGTTTAGTAGAAGAGTATGTACAAAGGGATCCTGCGTTTTAACTTTGTTAAAGTTGACACAACCCCTGTATATAGACCAAAGGTAAAACATCGTTTGATGATTAACCCAAACATCATCCTATAAAACCCATCGCGGCATCTAATTACGCCTACCATATCCTCTAGTAGAGACTAAAGAATGTGTAACCAGTGTTTTCATTTATACTGATAATACTTGACACTTAAACTATTTTGCAATGGCAGAGGCTAGCTTTCTGACGCGCGAAGAAAACCAATGGTATGCGGAACCTGGTACAACAATGGCTAGTGATGACTCATCTGAAGATCTTTCAACAAAAACTATTTAATTTGGAGTTCTGTAGGTGAAATTAAGGAATTATGTTGTACTATATGTTTTTAAATTCGCCTTGAGCCAACATAAAGTTGCAAATGGAGTGCAAAGGAAATGTAGTTAAATTCGAACAAGTATGGATCATTGGGGAAGAATAAGGAATGAATTGTAATATTTTTGCTTCACAGGTATTATCTCTAATAATATATGATTGACTTTACATTTAGGTGAACGTGATCCAATGCATTAATAGTATGTAAAGTATGAAATCTTGTTCGGAGCATAATTCATCTCACAAGAGTGTGATCATGGTCAAATTTAACTTTTTTTTTTTTTTTTTTTTCAAAAATATAGGAATCACATGCTCGTATTTCTAACATGAAGTATGAAATTTTTTTTTTCTCGTTAGGAGGAACCATATTACTTCACTCTTTCTCTTCCTTTTCTTCCCACTCTCGGGGCATTTTGTTAGGAACCCAGCTCCAGTAGGTCACCATGTTAGTAACAAGTCCTATTTTAGTAAGAAGTCATGTTTAGGTAAGTCAGTAGGCGAGAGTCCTAATTTAGTTGAACTAGGTAAGTCAGTAGGTGAGTCCTAATTTAGTTGAACTTCGATATTAAGATGAGTCTAGTTAGGAATCTAGGACGTAGAATTCTCTATAAAGTCTATCAATTGTAATCAGAAATTTCATCAATCAAATAACTTTTCTAAACTTGGTGGCTGATCTCCAATCAATGGATCAATAGGTGGTTCGACCTCCAATCAAAAGATCGATTATCTTAGCTTCCGGTATCGGATCCTATCATCTGGTATCAGAGCATCCTCGATTCTGACCAAATTTTTTTCTTGTTATTTCGTTCTTCACCCTCATCAACACCCTCTCACAGTTTTTCATTCAAAAAAAAAAAAAAAAAAAAAAATTCCTTCCACCCAAACCTACACCATGACTGTCAAAGAACTCGAAGAACAGGTTGCTGCCATTAACGCCCAATTGGGAACAATGGCTTCACATATCCACACCCTCCTCCAAGATCGCCAAACTCAATCACAGACCATTGCTAAGATATTGCAAACTCTTCAATCTCTTCAATCCACTGGGTCCTCACAATCAGAACCTACTCACCGCAACAATCCGCTAGGCGGGAATTTACAAGGTCGACCCCTTCGCATTGACTTCCCTCGGTTTGATGGCGGTGATCCCGAAGGTTGGCTTTTCCAAGCCGAACAATTTTTTGAGCTTAACCAGGTTGCGGCAAATCAGAAAGTCACCTTGGCTGCGATCCACTTGAAAGACGACGCCGTCGCTTGATACCGACGGATTAGACAATCCATCGGCGATCTTTCTTGGGAACAATTTTCCAAGGCCATCTGTTCCAGGTTCGGTTCCGGCAAACACATTGATCCATGCAGCTCTCTTTCGAAATTGACACAAACAGAAACGGTTCGTGAGTATATTACGGCCTTTGAGAATCTCATCAACTTGGTTCCTGGATTGCTCGAACCTCATCAAGTCAGTATGTTCCTTTCAGGTTTACGTGTCGATATTCAGTCGGGTGTGCGCTTGCTTAAACCTGCGAGCTTGACCCAAGCTTTTGATTTAGCGTTATGCCAAGAGGACGCTATCATTGCGACTACGGCTTATTCCTCTGTTCCGCCTAATTTTAAGACTCCTGCCCCAACTCCCACCTTGCCTTCTGGCATGAAGCGACTAACTTGGGCCGAACAAAAAGAACGTCGCGAGAAAGGCTTATGTTTCAACTGCGACGAAACCTTTAAACCAGGACATCACTGTCAAAAACCGCAATTACTTTTCCTGGACGTCGCCCTGGACGGGGATTCTCCGAAAGACAATGTCGTTATTTTGGATGAGTTTGGTTAGGAAACTCGGTCGTTACTAGTTTTCAGGCTTGAGGACAAGCCGTGTTTCAAGGGGTCCGGGATGTTAGGAACCCAGCTCCAGTAGGTCACCATGTTAGTAACAAGTCCTATTTTAGTAAGAAGTCATGTTTAGGTAAGTCAGTAGGCGAGAGTCCTAATTTAGTTGAACTAGGTAAGTCAGTAGGTGAGTCCTAATTTAGTTGAACTTCGATATTAAGATGAGTCTAGTTAGGAATCTAGGACGTAGAATTCTCTATAAAGTCTATCAATTGTAATCAGAAATTTCATCAATCAAATAACTTTTCTAAACTTGGTGGCTGATCTCCAATCAATGGATCAATAGGTGGTTCGACCTCCAATCAAAAGATCGATTATCTTAGCTTCCGGTATCGGATCCTATCACATTTCCAAAAGGTCGATGGTATGCCCTCTCTTTTCCTTTTGTCATCACCTTAGACCTTTAGTGCCATTGCCACAAGTCTTAGCATAGGAGTTCACAACTCGATTTGGATTGGGCGATCAAATAGATACTTTAGCTTTAGGTTAATGGGTTCATCAGCCTGCAATACCACTGGGGTTTGTTTGGTTTGGTGCATAAGAGAATATTTCAATGGGATTAGCATGCAATGGACATCTTTTTAGTTGTCAATTGGAAAAGGCAGCGACTTTTTGACACCATCACTCATACTTTCTTTCTGAAGCCCACCGCCACCTATTGAAAAAAACCACCAATATAAACAAACAAACAAAAATTATTTTCTCATTTCTTCATCTTTTCTTACTCTTCTTCTCCTCTCTCTTCACAGGAACAACCAACAACAACAGTCCCTGCCCCACCGCCGGATGCACCACCCCACTGTCGAACGCACCACTCCACCTCGTCAACCTTGCCACTACCGCACTACCTCGGCCCGCCACCACCTTTTCTCTCATCTCTTATTCTAATTTTCTCTTCCTCTTCTTCTCTCTTTCTCTTCTTCTTATTTTCCTCTCTTCTACTCCCTTGTTTAGTGCATCAGTTATATATATTTGAATGTGGGTCAAAACAATAGGCTTCGAGCACCAACTATACAACTCGGGATATGTTCAAAGGATATAATTGATGGGCTAATGAAAGTAGTGAAATGTCACAATTTCTTATTGCTATTTTTTTTTTATAAATCAAAATTGAACAACAAAGTGACCCAACAAGAACTCATTAATCATCTCCAAAAGTAAAGTGACTTCACAAGAACTCAAAGATGCAAAAACAAATACATTGACCATGCGATTACGACCAAAACAACCCAGATAGACCCAAACACAGCGGATCCTACGAGCCTAATAATCCCATCCACAGTGGATCATGCAATTGGGATACTTAGGCTCGCAGGATCCGTTGGGTTTGTTTGAAAATTGGACAAAGTCATTTTTTGCCCAAACACAATGGTCACTGCGAGCCTAGGGATCCCATTTGCAAGATCGGCTACGTTTGGGCAAAACCTGACTTTGTCAACATTTTGAACTTTTTTGTTTTAGTCTTTTTTTTTTAACTTTTGAAATTTTCATGGTTTAGATACACTCTTAACAAATAAAATATATTCTCAAAACACATTTTGGCTATTGTCTTCAAGCATCCATATTTCGGGACCTTCGAAGTTGAGTTTTTTACTCGACATTGTCGAAATTGTATTTTTGCAATAAATTTTTTTTTTGTTAAAAGTACATATAAACCATAGAAATTGAGAAAAAGTTGAAAATGCTCAAATAAAAAAAAATTGAAAAAATGGACAGAGTTAGGTTTTCTGTCCAAACGCAGCGGATGTTGCGAGTTGGGTGATGCAATTTGCAAGAACCTCTGCGTTTGGACATAAAACCTAACTATGTTCAAATTTTCAAATTTTTTGTTTGACATTTTTGTAGTTTTTCTAATTCCTATGGTTTATATACACTCCTAACAAATTGTTTCTATTGCAAAAACAAATTTTGGACCTCCGAAGTCGACTTTTTGCTCGACATTGTCGAAATGGCGTTCGTTTGATATAATGCGACCTTGCTCAGAACCAAGTTTTGTTTCCATTTTTTCAGAGTTCAAGTTGTGTCCATTACCCTGTTTTATGAGGTTGACAATTACCTTTTTTTTTCTTTCTTTTTTTCACTTTTGATCCATTTTTTCATTAACTTCAAATTTAACTGTATCTTGTGATAATAAATGCAAGCCTACTTTCATTAATATTTTTAAATATTACATAAAAATACAAAAACAAACATTAAAATGACATGAATCGTCTAGGAGGTGCTCAACAAAGTTCTTAGGGGCGACGCTCGTGGGCCTTTTCTTCGTCGGTGGAGTAGTAGTTTATTAACGAATTCCCACCATCTTCATCGTCCTCATCAGAGGACGATGATGATTTCTTCTTCTCCTCTTCTTCTTCCTCGTGGTCATTCTCATCGTCATCCTCCTCATCATCTGAAGACGTAACGAGTGGGGGTCATCTTCCCCGAACAAGTTCTCTTTCGGATCGCCCATGTCATCCCATTCTTCGTCTAAGTTTTCTTCTTCAAACATTATCATTTTTCTCTCCATTTTCTCTTCTTTCTCTTGATTTGGCGATGAATATTGATAGACTACTCCCTTTTTTATAATGCTCAACTTAAATGACACATGTCTTCCCAAACAATTTTCTTGTGATTATGCAACCATTGTGGTTTCCCCATAATGCATCATCATTTCCTAAAAAGTTGCACGAATCTCATAAAATAAGGAAAAAGTGAAAAGAATAGGAGGTTAGAAAGAAAAGGGAGATGCATGTGCCATGGCCAAATTTGGCCATCGCTCAGGCTCCTGCAAATGGGGAACCCCCAGTCGCACAAACCTCTGTGAGTGGGAGTTCCCCAATTGCATGAATCTGCTCGAGGTCGAAGGAGAAAAAAAATAAAAAAAAAGACGATTATGGCTGAAGAGAATATATTTGTTGTGTGTCTGGTGTTGATAATTGAAAAGAGAGTAAGCAACGATCTCTGGCTGCCATCAAAAGGGAGCATTGCTTGTGTATGGTCGATGGATGTTGTGGTTGATGTGTATTTTCAAGAAAAAAATGACGACAATGTGGTTGTGTTCTGATGTTGAGAGGTCTGATGGTAGGGAGGGAGGAAGATGGATGGGCCGCGGCAGGCGATGCACCCACCATCGACTATTGTGTTGATGTTGTCAAGAAAAGAGAGAACAAAGAGAGTGGAAAAGAAGAGGAGCAATGATGAGAAAGGGGTTTATATTGGTGGTGTGCTTTGTGTCACAACTATCTTCTTGCCTAGCCAAGTGAAGTTAGCAAGTGTAAATAATGTAGAGTATTCCACATTGTTATAGAGAGTTCTCTAGAACCTTCCATAAAATTCCATAGAGTTCCATAGGATTCTAGTCCTTAGATATTTCTAAGGAAGTGTGTAGAAGTTCATTGTAGACCGTTAGATCAAATTGATCACCACCGTCCATTGAGGAGGTGGGGTTCTATAAATAGGCTAAAGCCTCATTTGTTGTTATCACTTCAGATAATTCAAGGAATACAAGTTCTAGTTCTCTTAAGTTCTTTTGTGTGTTCTTAGCTTGCTTAGCTTTCCATAGTCTAAGTAAGTCTTTCGTGGGCAAGGCTGACTAGCTTTCTTTGATAAGTCGGGGCAAAGTTTGCTAGTGCTGCACGGGAAGTACTTGTGAAAAGAAAGCCTGTGACAGTTGGTATCAGAGCCAGGTTTGGCAAGGTCATTCTAAACAAGAGAATGTCGTCAGAGGTCAACAACCTATCAATTGGCAACACCGACAAAGGTGGGAAAGTCCGCAAGGACAAGTCGAAGGACATGATCGATGGATGAAAGGTTGGCTAAGTTGTGTGCCACCATGTCCGACTTGAGGGAGAAAGTCGAAGACATGGACCAACGCATCGAGGGGCAAACGTCTAATGGGGAGGACCAAGAGCTCCGGGAAGAGATGCAAGGAGCCTTGAACGCAGTAGTGGACATGGTGTCCAAAAAGATTGAGTCCCTAGAAGCCAAAGTTGTTGCTAAAGATGAGGAGATGGAAGCTTATAAAGAAAGAGTTGAGAAACTTGAAACTCAACCTAAGGTGTGCATGGCTGCGGTAGCCAATGGTGGGACTACACCAGGGACAATCACCCACAGAGTCGAAGCTCCCAAACCTAAGGCCTATGGTGGGGCAAGGAGTGCAAGGGAGATCGACAACTTCTTGTGGAACATGGAACGCTACTTTGATGCGATTGGCATAATAGATGAAGCATCAAAGGTATGTAGTGTCTCCTTATATTTAAATGATGTTGCTATAGTTTGGTGGCGCAGAAGGTCCGATGATGTCAAGAAGGGATTGTGCACCATCGACACTTGGGAAGAATTCACGAAGGAACTCAAGAATTCACTAGGGCCAAGCTTCGTCGCCTTCAACATAAGAAAGGCCACATAAGGGAGTATGTGAAGGAGTTCTCGGAGTTGCTCTTGGAAATTCCTGACATGGGAGAAAAGGATGCTTTGTTTAGCTTCCTTGATGGCCTAACGGGTTGGGCCAAGTTGGAATTGAAGAGGCGAGGTGTGCAAGACCTTGCAACGGCTATGGCTGCGGCCGAATCCTTGATTGAGTTCAAGAGAAAGGACTCATCCAAGGGGCAAGGGAAAAGGCCGAGTAATGATGACAAAGGTGGGGGAGACAAAGAGAAGTCCTCCAAGGAACACAAGTACTCCAAAGACAAGGGGAAGGAGAAAAGAGATGGATCACCCAAGAAGATATCTTGCTTCTTATGTAGTGGACCCCATCGGGCATTCGAGTGTCCCAACCGGGGGAAACTTGCCGCACTTGTCATGGAGGAAGAAGCAAATGAGGAAAGGAGGATCGCCTCAATGAATCTTCTAAGTGTTATTCAAGCTAAGGTCGAAGAACAACCACGTGGAAGGATGTACGTGGAGACCGAGATTGGGGACAAGACTTTGAAAGCCATGGTGGATACCGGAGCCAACACAGTCTACATGGCAAAAGACCTTGCTGAAGAAATTGACCTATCATATACTAAGGAGAAATGATATATCAAGGGAGTCAATGCTAAAAGTCTCCCAATTGAAGGAATAGCTTGTGGCATCGATATTCGGCTTGGACAATGGCGAGGTAAAGTCGACATAACTATTGCTCCAATTGATGATCACAAGTTCTATTTGGGTATAGATTTCTTGAACATGGTGAAGGCGTTCCTGGTCCCATATGCCAACACCATGTGCATCATGGAGAATGGACAACCTTGTGTTGTGCTCGTGGTACGGGAGATAAGTAAGGAGATAATGGTGTCCGCTCCCCAACTTTCTAAAGGAGTAAAGAGGAATGAGCCTACTTACTTAGCTACCCTCAAGGAAGACGAAGGTCCCATGGATGGAGAGGTGAATGTACCTAAGGTCGTCCATGATGTTCTCAAGGAGTACAAGGATGTTATGCCTAAGAAGCTTCCACCAAGGAGAGAGGTAGATCATGCTATTGAGTTAGAAGTTGGAGCAAGGCTACCCGCATTTGCTCCTTATCGTATGGAACCTCCTGAGCTCGAGGAGTTAAGAAGACAATTGAAAGATTTACTAGATGCTGGTTATATCCGATCCTCCAAAGCTCCATATGGTGCGTCGATCTTATTTCAAAAGAAACATGATGAATCCCTACGGCTTTGTATTGACTATTGGGCACTCAACAAGGTCACTATCAAGAACAAGTACCCGATTCCACTTATTGCGGATCTCTTTGATCAACTTGGTGATGCAAGGTACTTTACCAAGCTTGACTTGCGCTCAGGATATTATCAAGTCCGCATAGCCGAAGGAGATGAACCAAAGACGGCATGTGTTACAAGGTACGGATCTTACGAGTTCTTAGTCATGCCATTTGGTTTAACTAATCCGCCGACCACATTTTGCACTCTAATGAATAAGGTACTAGCTCCTTACCTTGATCGGTTTGTAGTTGTGTGCCTTGATGACATTGTGATCTATAGAAAGACATTGGAGGAACATGTGGATCACTTGAGGCAAGTGTTCCAAACTTTGAAGGACAACAAGCTCTATGTAAAAAAGGAGAAGTGCTCATTTGCCCAAGAGGAGGTGACATTCTTGGGTCATATCATTGGCAAGGGCAAGCTTCGTATGGACAAGTCCAAGGTACAAGCCATCCAAGAATGGGAACCACCGACCAAAGTCACCGAGTTAAGATCTTTCCTTGGCTTGGTGAACTATTATAGAAGGTTCATCAAAGGCTACTCTTCCATAGCCGCTCCATTGACGGACTTGCTCAAGAAGGGACGAAGTTGGGATTGGAATTCAAAATGCCAACAAGCTTTCGAAGGATTGAAAAAGGCAATTGTGGAAGAACCGGTGTTGGCACTTCCCAACCATTCTATTTCTTTTGAGGTACATACAGATGCTTCCGACTTTGCTATTGGTGGAGTATTGATGCAAGAAGGACATCCTATTGCCTTTGAAAGTAGGAAGCTCAATGATATTGAGAGGCGGTACATAGTGCAAGAGAAGGAAATGACTGTGGTTGTGCATTGCTTGCGAACATGGCGACATCACTTGTTTGGGAGCAAATTTGTGGTCAAGACCGACAATGTTGCCACTAGCTACTTTCAGACACAGAAGAATCTCACACCAAAACAAGCTAGATGGCAAGATTTCTTGGCAGAGTTCGATTACACTTTGGAGTACAAGCCTGGCAAGGCTAATCTTGTTGCGGATGCTTTGAGTAGAAAAGGAGAACTTGCTGACATAAGTCAACCTCAAAGCAACTTGAAGGGACGCATAAAGGAAGGATTAACACATGATTCCATGGCTCAAACCATCATAGCTCTTGTCAAAGATGGGAAGACAATACGGTTTTGGGTGGAGAACGGCTTGATATACTCTAAGGGAAGGCAAATCTATGTTCCACCTCATGACAACCTAAGGAAGGAAGTCTTGAAAGAATGCCATGATAGCAAGTCGGCGGGACATCGAGGTATACATCAGACTCTTGCTCTTGTGGAAGATTCCTATTATTGGCCACATATGAGGGATGATATCGAAGCATATGTGAAGACTTGTCTTGTATGCCAACAAGACAAAGTGGAGCAATAGTCACCTGTCGGCTTACTTGAACCCATCCCCATCCCAGAGAGACCTTGGGAGAGTGTTTCCTTAGATTTTATAGTTGGGTTGCCCGCATCGGAAGGTTGCAATTGGATACTTGTGGTCATGGACAGATTTTCGAAGTATGCCACCTTCATTCCCACACCCAAGGAGTGCACAGCTGAGCAAGCCGCACATTTATTCCTCAAACATGTGATGAAGTATTGGGGTGTGCCCAAATTTATCATTAGTGATCGGGATACTCGGTTCACGGGTAAATTTTGGATTGAGTTGTTCAAGTTGTTGGGTACCGACCTTAATTTTTCTACTAGCTTTCATCCTCAAACGGATGGTCAGGCGGAAAGGATGAATGCCTTGCTGGAGTTATATCTTAGGCACTATGTGAGTGCCAACCAGCGAGATTGGGCTAAGTTGTTGGATGTTGCCCAATTCTCGTTCAACTTGCAGAAGAGTGAAGCGACGAGTCGTAGCCCATTTGAGATTATCATGGGACAACAACCTATGACCCCGAGCTCTATTGCCACTGGCTACACTAGAGTGAGTCCATCGGCCTATAAGTTTGCCAAAGGATGGAATGATCAAGCTGATGAGGCTCGAGCTTACCTGGAGAAGGCATCAAAGAGGATGAAGAAGTGGGCCGACAAGAAGAGACGACCTCGAGAGTTTCAGGTTAGAGACCTTGTGTTTGTCAAGATGCATGCTCATGCCAGACTTTCAGGATTGCATCGTGGCCTTATAAGGAGATATGAGGGTCCTTTCCCCATAGTCAAGAAAATGGAAAAGCAAACATACAAGGTCGAGTTGCTGCGAATGATCAAGTTTCATCCAGTCTTCCATGTGAGCCTACTGAAACCGTATAAGGAAGATCAGGATGATCCAAGCATAGGAGTTTCACAAAGAGCACCAATGGGCATGAGGATCCAACATGACAAGGAAGTAGAGACTATCTTGTCAGATCGTGGGGTGCGCCATTCCAACCAACCTCCCACACATGAGCTACTCGTCAAGTGGAAGGGATTGCCAGAAAGTGAAGCTAGCTGGAAGCCAATCCAACATTTGTGGCAATTCAAGGAGCAAATCCAAGCGTACGAGGATTTGAAGGCAACGAGGACGTCGCCTGATTAGGTGGGGGAGAATGTCACAACTATCTTCTTGCCTAGCCAAGTGAGGTTAGCAAGTGTAAATAATGTAGAGTATTCCACATTGTTCTATAGAGTTCTCTAGAACCTTCCATAAAATTCCATAGAGTTCCATAGGATTCTAATCCTTAGATATTTCTAAGGAAGTGTGTAGGATTTCATTGTAGACCGTTAAATCAAATTGATCACCACCGTCCATTAAGAAGGTGAAGTTGTATAAATAGGCCAAGGCCTCATTTGTTGTAATCACATCAGAGAATTCAAAGAATACAAGTTCTAGTTCTCTTAAGCTCTCTTGTGTGTTCTTAGTTTGCTTAGCTTTCCATAGTCTAAGTAAGTCTTTTGTGGGCAAAGCTGACTACCTTTCTTTGATAAGTCGGGGCAAAGTTTGCTAGTGCCGCACAGGAAGTACTTGTGAAAAGAAAGCCCGTGACATTTGGCACATTAAAAAAAGTGGTGGTGGTGTAAAAAAGTGGCTGCCATGAAAAAATATATTTTTCAGCCTTTGATTTTCACAATGTCAAGAAAATCAATAAGCCTTTTTTCTTTTTTTCAAGAATGATCCAATTGGTTGGTAGATTATTCTCAAAAAGTTCAACTTCTTTAAAAAAAGGAGGCCAAGCCAAATCGGGAAGAATGTGGTATTGTACGTAGAGGGATATACCATGCGAAGGGGCAGATTCCCCTCCCAAACAGTTGAGTGCATATTTTATCCCTTACCCGATAATTCTATGGGTCCAAGCTAGAGGACTTGCTCTAAACTCGAAAGCAGATAGCAGCAATACCCTGCATTGATGTAATTTCGGATACCATTCACCATTGCTTGAATCTCAGGTTATGGTCACAGATTGAACATAATCAACATTCTTAGAACCGACATCTGAGCATTATTCCTTGATTCTGAAAATTGTCGGGAGGGGTGGTATATGATAGTGCGCACACACACAAGAATGAGAGAGGAGAGGGAGCGCACTATCTGCTGTGCCATCCTCGATTGCATGAACTGAACTGAACCAACGCAGCAAAATGAAAGGCAAAAGAACAAACAGAAGCAAAATCTCACTCAAAAGACGCCTAATAAGATCCAACAACATGAAATCCATCCACTTTTTTGACATCTTTTTTTTCTTTCTTTTTTTCTTCCTATCATTCAAATTTCTTCCCTCCTAAAGGGAGGGAGAAGTAACAAACTGCCTGGGTACACTAAAGAGGTCCTTCCCAGCAAAAGGAGATGTCCACTCATTCGGTCCTTCTGAAGCTGGTGCTGAAGAACTCTCAACCGGCACTCCTTCCTGCATTCCTGTAACACAAACGCTATTGGAATTTGTCGCTCTCATCAAAGGTTTAGTTCCAGTTGGAGTTGATGGATAGGATTCATACATCTGATTGTTCTTCACAAAAGATGCAAGCCCCAACCACAATCCACTAGACCTCGAATGAGAACCAGATTCCAATGTCCAATCTATGTTGGTATAATCACACTGTGGCATAGAGCCACCAGTGTTCCAATCCACGGGAGATGATGAGCCGGATGCTCCTGTCGAGCCCCATCCAGAAAATAAACCCAGAGAGGATGGAACAGCCAGCGATGATGATGATGTCCCAGTTGTGCTGCTCCACGAACTTCCCCAGCCAGCAGCAGTTGTATCCTGTTGGTTTGACATGAATGGCTGATACTGTGGTTGATGGTAAAACTGCTGCGAGCTCAAATTGCTTGGATTAAGGCCCGTTGTGCTTGGAACGTGATGTAGACCTCCATTTGACTTCATAATTTCAGGTCCAGTTGTACTGTTTGGGTACCATCCAGCTGTTCCAGGAGGAGAAGCACTGACACTGGTGACTGGAGGATTCTGCTTTACATTGATTGATTGAGGACGCTGCATCATAATAACCGGTTCCCGCAAAGTACCAGTTTGGAGGTTTTTAACTTCACTTCCAACAACAACATACCGAGCTTGAGT
Source organism: Berberis vulgaris (assembly GCA_963556465.1). Classification (NCBI taxonomy): domain Eukaryota; kingdom Viridiplantae; phylum Streptophyta; class Magnoliopsida; order Ranunculales; family Berberidaceae; genus Berberis; species Berberis vulgaris. The sequence continues at coordinate 84,240,323 of OY747129.1, forward strand.
TTGAGCTTGAGCTTCTGCTTTTGCTGGTGGAGGCGCAGACTGCAAAGGAGACGCCAAAGAATAAGAAACTGAAGGACTTGATCCACCATTAGGCCACCTCTTCTCCACTGGTGGAGGCACCTGTGGCCTTACCCACTCAGACTTTGATGGAGCTCGCCTTAATGTCTGTATATTTCGATTTGCAGAATCAGGAGACGCGGCAATCGCAGGTGTTGGCTTTGTGTAGTTGAAATCCCTTTCATCCCTTCTTTGTTGTATTGTAACTGGTGCAATAACCTTCACTTGCGGTCGCATGGGGTTGTTTTGTAAAGCTGAGAGTGCCACCTTACCACAATTAATCACCAGAGAATCCCCAACTTCTTCTGGCTTGGGTGGAGAAGTAGGTTGTTCCTGCTTCTGTGACTTTAAGGTCTCGGACGCTTTTTCTAAATCACCTTCACAGGCCACAACTACCCTTTCAACTTCCTGCTTGGTACATTTGTATTTGGTCTCCATTTCTGCAATTCGAGCAAACTCTTCAGTTATATCAATTTTCAAGTTACTTCCACTGTCAAGGTTACAATCCTGCTGAGCTGCTTCTTCACTACCCTCTAAGAGCCAAAACACTGATTCCTCGATTCTACCTTCATTCAATATAAGGGCCATTGTAGCTCTTTCTGAAGAGAAACCCATTGCAACAAGCTGCTGTGCAAGTGCTTCAAGTTTTCTAGACATGAGGTAGCCACTGCACTTCTCATGCAGCTCCTGTGCCCTTCTTTCCCTCTGACGCTGATGCTTCCTCTCATTCTTCTGCCTTATCTTTTCCCTTTTGTCATTGTCAGAACCAGGTATAGCCTCATGCCGTATAGACGTAGTAGCTATCTTTTCTTTCAGGTCTTCTGACTCACCAGAACAACTATCGTTATTTGAGACCGAATCATACTCAGCACCAGTGCCTAATGAGCTACCAGAATGATCATCAGTCTCATCTATATTTCGAAACCGTCCATTGTTGTGAGGAGGTGGGGAAGATGCAGTTGGTGCTGTTTCAAGAGTATGAAATGTTCCAGAAAGTGGATTGTATGCACTCGCCATCATGCCACTCCCGGCTGTACCTGACGCAGAAGACTTTGAGGAAGCCTTCTGCTGGTCCTTGGCTGTCCTTCCAGAGGACTTATCCTTGGCCTTGGATCTGGATGCTGGAGACATCTCTCTAAGTCACAATACCTAAAATATTCCTGCAATTATAATTAATCAAATTGAAAAAAAAAATTATTCCCATAAACCAAAAGAAAATTGAACATACCAAGTTTTGCAGGAAGAAGATTCAAACAAAAGCAACAGAATGAATATAACCTTGCACACAAGTCTACCTTATGATTAATGGCAAAGGAACCTATACTCATAATGCGCTCTTGGCAAATTTAGTGAATCACAAAATATAACTTCATTAGACCATGGCAAACAGATTAGTGTTAAACAAACCACTAATCTCTACCATGCAGATGATTGTTAGAAAATTCCCAATTATATTTTGGAACCTACATATGAACTCACCTAAGACTGCTAACTCATTTTTACCAATTAAAATCCAGGAAAATGGAAAACCCTACAGTTTCAAACCCTATCATCTTTATACATCAAAAACTCAGATGAAAAATTCATTTCAACAACCCCAGATATACTCGATTTCTGTTCCATGCTGCAATAAAACAAACACTCTTGTGCTCATTTGAAAATCTAAATTGAAAAGAAACATGGTACAGTGCTCATTCCTATCCTCCCTTTCTCCATGTAATAGATGTATTTTTTTTTGTTAGCCTAAGCATCAATCACAATAGGACATAAAAAGGCCAAATGCCCCGATTACAACAAAAAACAAGTCACTGGACCACAAAGGCACAATTCCAATTAGAGTCTCAAAACCTGAAACAAAATTGAATAACCGAATGGGCCCAGTTACATATTAAACACACTTTCCAAAAACCTTCTTTTGAATAAAAATTGAAGTTCACGGCATGTAATGCCTCTTAGCAAAATCCTCAAAGTCTACATTCAGGGTTGGACAAGCAGACCCGAAGGTCACTAATTTCCAATAGGCTAATGATACCATTTTCCTCGATGATAATGAAGAGTATGGTAAAACTCAAATCGATTCAGTACAGGGGTCAAGATCAACGTTTGTGTAACTCGTGCACTTCGCCTAATTCATGGAATAACTTGCAGCTAGTGCATTAAGATCCTGCCTTTCATCAAATTTAGTGTTCAGTTCATCCACAATTCAATCTATTAACCAAAACACTTCCTCGACAGAAATGTTTATGGGCATTCCCTCCCATCTAAACATATATTCTGTTGCACCTTGCAATTGTATTAACCAACCATTTCAACACCATGTCCAACTCAACCAGCATCCGAAGGGCTGGATTTATGTGATGGATATATCTGTTAAAACCAAAACAAAAATACCCCAATTCTAACACCTCAAGTATACCTGGCATACTTCTCATGGGTGACCAACCAAAACTATGGTGATTACTATTTCCCATTTCAAAATGATGAATCAAAAACATGTATGAGTATGTGCAAACACTACACACGTATACACAAATATCATACACCTAGTCTTCTGCTACAAGTAAATATACAATAATGCAAAATTTTGGAAAAAGAAACAAAGAAGTGCCTATGCACAGCCTTATAAAAAATGTGGGAAACTGAGCACAGATGAACAATTCAGACAGGGTAAGATTATCAAAATGAAAAAGACTGGAACGAGTGATTCTAGCCAGCCTGGGAAAGGGGCCTGGATAGAGCCTAGGAGGATCTCCAGCACGTGGGTTGGTGATGTGGGAGTACAACTAAAATTACCATATTACCCTTTTAAACTTTAATTGATTGGAAAGAAAGCAACCTCTTCTCTCTTCCGTCTATTCTTCGTTCACCTTCAGCTATGTTTTCTTGTTGTCTTCTACAACTCTTGCTCTCCTTCACAAGAATCTCATCTTGTTCTTCTTCGTGCCGAACTCTGATTTCGAACCCTTGCATTCCAGCACAGTTCAGACCACAATTCTATCTCCCTCTCATCCCGGTCAAACTCAACCCACCCATGTTCTGGTTCATGGTTGGGCATCACCTGCAAAAACATCTCCAATCGAGTCATAATCACCCGAGTCGTTCTTGAAAACCTCGGTCTCACTGGTTCCATCAAACCCTTTACTCAACTCACCCAGTCACCCATCTTAGATTCCTAAGTCTCAAACACAACAACCTCTACTCTGTTTTAGCAGAAGAGGAGCTAGATTTTCTCTATGGAACAAAATGAAGCTTCTTTACCTCTCTTACAATAATTTTTCTACTGGGTTTCCTTCTAGGATGTCTAGTCTTGTTCGCCTTCGAAGGCTCGATCTCTCTCAATAACTTCTTTGGTTCAATACCCTTTTATCAATTAGCCCAATTACCCCATTTGCTCACTCTTCACCTCGAATCAAACTTGTTTCCGAGGAAATTACAAGCAAGAATAATGTATGTTCAACCATTTAGCACTCTTAAGGATTTCAATGTATCAAGCAATGACCTTTTGGGGGAAATCCCTAAGTACTTATCTTCGTTTCATTCGTCGAGTTTTGCTGCAAATGAGCATCTATGTGGGAACCATTACACGAAAAGAGCTTGTCGAATAAGAATAAGCACATTCCCATTAAGGTTCCTTCTATTGAACGTGGAGGAAAGAGATTCTTCAGTAGAAGAACATTAATTCTAATCTTTTTTTTTTGGGAAGGCGAGCTGGGTTTTTAAGGATCCCTTAATCTATCGACTGGGCGACCTATAGGTCAACACCCATTAGAAAGTAACCATGCCGCAGGTGGGATTCGAAGCTAGGACGTGCGGGACAAACCCACACAGCCCTAACCACTAGGCCATAACACCATTGGCAACATTATTTCTAATCATTTATGCTTGTGCACTTGTTTTGGTGGGTGTTGTTATTTTCTACTTCTCCATGAAGAGGAAACTTGGTAATGAAGTATTTTGGGACATTGTTGTTAAGGTGGACGCCTAGGCGCGCCTCGAGGCGGTTTGGCAAAGGGACGCCTCAATTTGGGGCGAGGCAGAGCGGTAAAGTGAGGCGTCCGCCTCAGCCTCAGCCCGCCTCAAATGACTCAAACCGCCTCAGTCATTTTAAACCTTAAAACCCAAAAAGCCCAAAAGCCTATTGTCTTTTAGGGTTTGGGGTGGGGTTAATTAGAGTTTTTAGTCAAGAGAGATCAAGAATTGGGGGCTGCTCATTGCTCCAACTCAATGTCTCAGTCATTTCCTTCATTCTTGTTTCCTTCAAATCGGGTATATTTCTTCATTTCTTCTTCTTCTTCTTCTAATCTTCGTCCCTCTTCAAATCATGTTGCGTTTTTTTTTTGTAATGATCAGTTCAAATGAATAGAGTCACAGACTGCTGCGTTTTTTTTTCCTTCCCTTTTCTTCTTCTTCTTCTTCTTCTAATCTTCTTCCCTCTTCTAATCATGCTGCGTTTTTTTTTTGTATGATCTGTTCGTTTATTTTAATCATGCTGCGTTTTTCTTCATTTGATTCTTCTTCTTCTTTTGCTGTTTTGTCTGCTGCTGTCCGCAATTCTGTGATCTGCTGTGTTTTTATTTATGCGATCAAATTGCATTTGTTTATTTATGTGATCAAATTGCATTTGTTTATTTGTCCCCGCCACAACAATGCATCATACAATTTGTTCATTTATATGATCAAATTGCATTTGTTCATGCTGCGTTTTTTAATATGATTTGTTCATATTATAATAAAAAAAAAATTTAATGTTAAAGACCGCCTCGCCTCTGAGACGTTTTCAGGCTCGTCCGCCTCCCTGCCGCCTTAACTACACTGTTTTGGGAAGAAGAAAGAAGAGGAGGTGAAGAAGAGCCAGTGTGGAATGTATGATGAAATGGTGTGCTTTGATGGGTGTAAAGGGTTAAGAGTGGATGATTTGTTGTACTCCCACATCACCAACTCACGTGCTGGAGAACCTCACAGGCTCCATCCAGTCCCTTCTCCCAGGCTGGCTAGAATCACTCGACCGGAACAGTATCCTAAGGGGAAATGCCCAGAAATCCAAAATAATTTCTTTTACAATGAACATCATTATTTAAGAAAAAAAATGGACCTTCTTGATAATTGTCTACAATAATGAGATGAGAGAGGGACAATAAGCATAGAAATTTTTTATTTGCATGCATAGACTCGAATGAAAATAAACAGGTCAATTACACGAAAATGGAGGGCGCAAATGAACAATACAGTAAGATGGTTAGCATTAACAATCCAAGCTATCCAAAAGACAAGAAACATTACATACTTCACTTGCGCATGAAAAACTGATTTTGATTAATCTGATCTAAAGCTGAAACCCTAATCAGCCAATTACTCATCTTTCCAACAATTCAACCATTCAAAACACCACTCACTCACCCTCTCAACCACAATTGCCACCAATTACCACAAACTAGGCTATAAATCCCAATAAAACAAAACCAAAACAGAAACTCGCATGAACCAACGAAGAGAAAACAATGCAAAAATCAAGAAAAAGTCTCGAAACAACCACCGCCATCTCACAAACCAAATCAATCAACAAACAATTGCAATAGATCTCTCAATACAAACCAAACAATAGACAATCATCGAGAAAACCGGATCATATTCTGAATCACTAAATCCCTAATTCTCAAACCAAAAATCCAAATTTCCAACCACAAAATGAACACCAAATTCACAAAATCAAACCCCAAAAACACCGTTCACAACTAAATCAATAGCCGATAAAACCCGTCCCGAATGAGAGATTCGGATTCACAACAAGCAGAGATTGAGATTGATAAAGGCGAAAACTCACCGCTTGAACAGAGAATCGAAACTCGATCGACGTACGAACGAATGAAATGGTCGATTTGATCGATTAGGGTTTTGGGCTCTCTCACTCTTCTTCGCTTCAATGTCGAAGTCTCTCTCTCTCTCTTCGACCTTTTTTTTTTCTTCCTTTCTCTCTCTTTCTTTTTGCTTCTTCTCTCTAAAAAAACAAATAGGGGAATTTTTTTAATGATCTCTCTCTCTCTATGGTTCGTCTTTTTTCCTTACGGACGCGAGGCTCAATATAAAGTCCGAATTTAATGGGCTTTAGAGTCCGTCGTTTTACCTATTTTTAGACTCATTTCTCGCTAATACACGCTGTTATAAGCCCCCCCTCTTTTGCCTTTTTCACATCAGGATTATTGCGTATCTCGAGGATGAAATCCTACGGAATTATAAGTTCTTGGGTTAGGGTCCAATTCATAGGCCCATTGGCCTGTCAGGCCCAACGGTTGAAATGTGTGTGTCGGTTTGAATTTGGTGAAATAATCTGTAAATTTGTCTTCAATTTGTGCAAAAGTTAACGACAACAAATTTGAAACAATATTTTAAATTGTTTCGCTGCAGTTCGTGTTCAATGGTTTAGGGAAATTTTGATGATATATTGTGAAATTACACGCGGATTGAATTCATAAGGTTTTTCTAGAATGCAATTTAAAATTTGGCAAACCATTGGAGGAGCTTAAATCAATAAAAGATGCTTAAAAATAGGATCCAATTTTGTTCTACTTGAGGGTTTGACTATTTGCATAAATTTTGAAATACTCAAAAAAATTTGAATATTTTTCAAGCCAAAAAAAAAAAAAAAATTCACTTGAAATAGGGTATATATTAAAATTTTGAGGGGCCTTGGATCTCCAAAGGTTCATTTTGGATATACTGATTGTAGGATATACTCACACTAGGGGTGGGCACGGGATGGGATGGGACGAGATATACCCATCTTGTTCATACGGGATCGGTCTCCCAACTGATTTTACAATTTCATTACTGTGGGAAACAAAATTCATAGTTCCTTGACAAAATGACATTTCATCTTTTGTTGGGAAAGAAATATAGACATATTGGTGATGCTCTAACATATTCATAATGATTTACCATCAATACATTTATTGTAATTATAAAAAAATAGTTTTACAGCCCGGGGCATCTCAAATTATTGGCTCCGCCCCTGAATGTTCCTTTCTGAATATGTATTACTCAGTTAATTTTTTTTTTTCATCTTCATTTGAGTATTATCAATATTTGTAAGTTAAATAATTAGAGCCACTTTTATTGGGAGTCCAAGCAACAGTCTGTTATCTTTCTTTTGCTTAATGAATATTTATTTTTTGAAGTAACATTTCTGTTACCACTGCAAACACCATGAGTTTCTGTCAGTCATCTGTAAGTTTATATGAATAAAAATAAATAAATAATAAATATTAATAATAAATATTAAAAAATTAGCTCGGGACGGGACGAGATTGGCGGGATTGAAAATCTTCATCCCATCCCATCCCATTCTAGATCGGGACGGGACAGGATCAGAATTAAATAATTCAATCCCATTAAGACCTGAAAAAATCAGGACGGAACGGGACGGGATCGGGATTGCGGGATGGGATGCCCACCTCTAACTCAGAGTTTGTTTAACAATGGACCTAGAAAAAGAAAAATAACATAAACATTTTATTTTATGGGTATTGAATTTAGTGGCTTGAATATCAAACTCAACTGTGATTCATTTGAGGTGGCAGAGCACAAAAAAGTCAGTCTATTATATGCCTTGGGAGTCTCTTATAAACTCAAAGGAAAAATCTAGGGTGCCTGGTGGTATGCCTAGTGGCCACCAGGCACCGTCCATCTGCCTCGAGATGTGCATTATTACATATCTCGAAACAGATAGACGGTGCCTGGTGGCACCAGGCACTGTAGTAGTGCTCAAACTCAAAAGTGTGAGAGAATGTTTCATCATCTCCAATCAGGAATTTCAAATCCCAACCCAATTTTATATTGGAATTGGAGTTTATTTGTTATCATTATCTTTTAAACAGTCAAATGATTAAGATTATAGTCGAACATGAACGAATTAGTAATGGAGTAGTTCCCCATCCGGGTGCTACTTTACCATATTCCGAATTCAACAGTTTCAATAAACTTCCTAGACCAGTCTGTCTTGATTTTGAATCAAAGAGTTAGGTTTTATGTCCAAACGCAGCAGATGTTGCGAGTATGGTGATGCAATTTGCAGGAACCTCTGCGTTTGGACATAAAACTTAACTATGTTCAAATGTTCAAATTTTCAAATTTTTGTTTGACATTTTTTAGTTTTTCTAATTCCTATGGTTTATATACACTCCTAACAATTTGTTTCTATTGCAAAAACAAATTTTCGACCTTCAAAATCGAGTTTTTGCTCGACATTGTCGAAATGGTGTTCGTTTGATTTAATGCGACCTTGCTCAGAACCAAGTCTTGTTTCCATTTTTTCTGGGTTCAAGTTGTGTCCATTACCCTGTTTTGCGAGGTTGACAATTACACTTTTTATTATTATTATTATCACTTTTGATCCATTTTTTCATTAACTTCAAATTTAACTGTATCTTGTGATAATAAATGCAAGCCTACTTTCATTAATATTTTTAAATATTACATAAAAATACAAAAACAAACATTAAAATGGCATGAATCGTCTAGGAGGTGTTCAACAAAGTTCTTAAGGGCAACGCTCGTGGGCCTTTTCTTTATCGGTGGAGTAGTAGTTTATTAACGAATTCCCACCATCTTCATCGTCCTCATCAGAGGACGATGATGATTCCTTCTCCTCTTATTCTTCCTCGTGGTCATTTTCATCGTCATCCTCCTCATCATCTGAAGACGTAACGAGTGGGGGTCGTCTTCCCCGAACAAGTCCTCTTCTGGATCGCCCATGTCATCCCATTCTTCGTCTAAGTTTTATTCTTCAAACATTATCATTTTTCTCTCCATCTTCTCTTCTTTCTCTTGATTTGGCGATGAATATTGATAGACTACTCCCTTTTTTATAATGCTCAACTTAAATGACATATGTCTTCCCAAACAATTTTCTTGTGATTATGCAACCATTGTGGTTTCCCCATGATGCATCATCATTTCCTAAAAAGTTGCACGAATCTCATAAAATAAGGAAAAAGTAAAAAGAATAGGAGGATAGAAAGAAGAGGGAGATGCATGTGCCAGGGCCAAATTTGGCTCTCAAGCTCCTGCAAATGGGGAACCCTCACTCGCACAAACCTCTGCGAGTGGGAGTTCTCCAATCGCATGAATCTGCTCGAGGTTGAAGGAGAGAGAAAAAAAAAAAAAAAAAAAGAAGAAGTGAGGAAGATAATATATTTGTTGTGTGTCTGGTGTGGATCAGTGAGAAGAGAGTGAGCAACGATCTCTGGCTGCCATCAAGAGGGAGCATTGCTTGTGTATGGTCGATGGATGTTGTGGTTGATGTGTATGTTGCAATAAAAGAATGACAATTGTGTGGCTGTGTTCTGATGCTGTGAGAAGTCTGATGGTAGGGAGGAAGATGGATGGGCCGCGGCAGGCGACGCACCCACCATCGACTATTGTGTTGATGTTGTCAAGAAAAGAGAGAACAAAGAGAGTGGAAAAGAAGAGGAACAGTGATGAGAAAGGGATTTATATTGGTGGTGTGCTTTGGCACATCAAAAAAAGAGGTGGTGTAAAAAAAAGTGGCTGCCATGAAAAAAATATATTTTTCAGCTTTAGATTTACACAATGTCTAGAAAATCAATAAGCGTTTTTTCTTTTTGTCAAGAATGATCCACTTGGTTGGTAGATTATTCTCAAAAAGTTCAACTTCTTTTAAAAAAAAAGGAGGCCAAATCGGGAAGAAAAAAAAAGGAGGCCAAATCGGGAAGAATGTGGTATCGTACGTAGAGGGATATACCATGCGAAGGGGCATATTCCCCTCCCAAACAGTTGATTGCATATTTTATCCCTTACCCGATAATTCTATGGGTCAAGCTAGAGGACTTGCTCTAAACTCGAAAGCAGATAGCAGCAATACCCTGCATTGATGTAATTTCGGATACCATTCACCATTGCTTGAATCTCAGGTTATGGTCACAGATTGAACATAATCAACATTCTTAGAACCGACATCTGAGCATTATTCCTTGATTCTGAAAATTGTCGGTAAGGGTGGTATATGATCGTGCGCGCACACACAAGAATGAGAGAGGAGAGGGAGCGCACTATCTGCTGTGCCATCCTCGATTGCATGAACTGAACTGAACCAACGCAGCAAAATGAAAGGCAAAAGAACAAACAGAAGCAATCTCACTCAAAAGACACCTAATAAGATCCAACAACATGAAATCCATCCACTTTTTCGACGTCTTTTTTTTCTTTCTTTTTTTCTTCCTATCATTCAAATTTCTTCCCTCCTAAAGGGAGGGAGAAGTAACAAACTGCCTGGGTACACTAAAGAGGTCCTTCCCAGCAAAAGGAGATGTCCACTCATTCGGTCCTTCTGAAGCTGGTGCTGAAGAACTCTCAACCGGCACTCCTTCCTGCATTCCTGTAACACAAACGCTATTGGAATTTGTCGCTCTCATCAAAGGTTTAGTTCCAGTTGGAGTTGATGGATAGGATTCATACATCTGATTGTTCTTCACAAAAGATGCAAGCCCCAACCACAATCCACTAGACCTCGAATGAGAACCAGATTCCAATGTCCAATCTATGTTGGTATAATCACACTGTGGCATAGAGCCACCAGTGTTCCAATCCACGGGAGATGATGAGCCGGATGCTCCTGTCGAGCCCCATCCAGAAAATAAACCCAGAGAGGATGGAACAGCCAGCGATGACGATGATGTCCCAGTTGTGCTGCTCCACGAACTTCCCCAGCCAGCAGCAGTTGTATCCTGTTGGTTCGACATGAATGGCTGATACTGTGGTTGATGGTAAAACTGCTGCGAGCTCAAATTGTTTGGATTAAGGCCCGTTGTGCTTGGAACGTGAAGTAGACCTCCATTTGACTTCATAATTTCAGGTCCAGTGACACTGTTTGGGTACCATCCAGCTGTTCCGGGAGGAGAAGCACTGACACTTGTGACTGGAGGATTCTGCTTTGCATTGATTGATTGAGGACGCTGCATCATAATAACCGGTTCCCGCAAAGAACCCGTTTGGAGGTTTTTAACTTCACTTCCAACAACAACATACCGAGCTTGAGTTTGAGCTTGAGCTTCTGCTTTTGCTGGTGGAGGCGCAGACTGCAAAGGAGATGCCAAAGAATAAGAAACTGAAGGACTTGATCCACCATTAGGCCACCTCTTCTCCATTGGTGAAGGCACCTGTGGCCTTACCCACTCAGACTTTGGCGGAACTCGCCTTGATGTCTGTATATTTCGATTTGCAGAATCGGGAGGTGCGGCAATCGCAGGTGTTGGCTTTGTGTAGTTGAAATCCCTTTCATCCCTTCTTTGTTGTATTGTAACTGGTGCATTAACCTTCACTTGCGGTCGCATGGGGTTGTTTTGTAAAGCTGAGAGTACCACTTTACCACCATTAATCACCGGAGGATCCCCAACTTCTTCTGGCTTGGGTGGAGAAGTAGGCTGTTCCTGCTTCTGTGACTTTAAGGTCTCGGACGCTTTTTCTAAATCACCTTCACAGGCCACAACTACCCTTTCAACTTCCTGCTTGGTACATTTGTATTTGGTCTCCATTTCTGCAATTCGAGCAAACTCTTCAGTTATATCAATTTTCAAGTTACTTCCACTGTCAAGGTTACAATCCTTCTGCTGAGCTGCTTCTTCACCACCCTCAAAGAGCCATGCCACTGATTCCTCGATTCTACCTTCATTCAATATAAGGGCCATTGTAGCTCTTTCTGAAGAGAAACCCATTGCAACAAGCTGCTGAGCAAGTGCTTCAAGTTTTCTAGACATGAGGTAGCCACTGCACTTCTCATGCAGCTCCTGTGCCCTTCTTTCCCTCTGACGCTGATGCTTCCTCTCATTCTTCTGCCTTATCTTTTCCCTTTTGTCATTGTCAGAACCAGGTATAGCCTCATGCCGTATAGACGTAGTAGCTATCTTTTCTTTCAGGTCTTCGGACTCACCAGAACAACTATCGTTGTTTGAGACCGAATCATACTCAGCACCAGTGCCTAATGAGCTACCAGAATGATCATCAGTCTCATCTATATTTCGAAACCGTCCATTGTTGTGAGGAGGTGGGGAAGATGCAGTTGGTGCTGTTTCAAGAGTATGAAATGTTCCAGAAAGTGGATTGTATGCACTCGCCATCATGCCACTCCCGGCTGTACCTGACGCAGAAGACTTTGAGGAAGCCTTCTGCTGGTCCTTGACTGTCCTTCCAGAGGACTTGTCCTTGGCCTTGGATCTGGAAGCTGGAGACATCTCTCTAAGTCACAATACCTAAAATATTCCTGCAATTATAATTAATCAAATGGAAAAAAAAAATTATTCCCATACACCAAAAGAAAATTGAACATACCAAGTTTTGCAGGAAGAAGATTCAAACAAACGCAACAGAATGAATATAACCTTGCACACAAGTCTACCTGATGATTAATGGCAAAGGAACCTATACTCATAATGCGCTCTTGGCAAATTTAGTAAATCACAAAATATAACTTCATTAGACCATGGCAAACAGATTAGTGTTAAACAAACCACTAATCTCTACCATGCAGATGATTGTTAGAAAATTCCCAATTATATTTTGAAACCTACATATGAACCCACCTAAGACTGCTAAGTCATTTTTACCGATTAAAATCCAGGAAAATGGAAAACCCTACAGTTTCAAACCCTATCATCTTTATACATTAAAAACTCAGATGAAAAATTCATTTCAACAACCCCAGATATACTCGATTTCTGTTCCATGCTGCAATAAAACAAACACTCTTGAGCTCATTTGAAAATCTAAATTGAAAAGAAACATGGTACAGTGCTCATTCCCTTCCTCCCTTTTTCCATGTAATAGATGTATTTTTTTTTTTTTTGTTAGCCTAAGCATCAATCACAATAGGACATAAAAAGGCCAAATGCCCCGATTACAACAAAAAACAAGTCACTGGACCACAAAGGCACAATTCCAATTAGAGTCTCAAAACCTGAAACAAAATTGAATAACCGAATGGGCCTAGTTACATATTAAACACACTTTCCAAAAACCTTCTTTTGAATAAAAATTGAAGTTCACGGCATGTAATGCCTCTTAGCAAAATCCTCAAAGTCTACATTCATGGTTGGACAAGCAGACACGAATAGGGATGGCAATGGGGCGGATTGGGACGGATTTGAGCAAATCCATCCCCGATCCGTAGGAATAACGGATCCCCCAATCTGCCCCGCCAATCCGTTTACAATTTTAATTAAAAACCGTAACCGCCCCGTGCGGATTGGCAGATATCCGCCCCGCTCCGCCAATCCGTTTACGGTTTGCGGTTCTGTTACTAGATCGTTGGATCTCCGCCTCTAATTTAGTTATTCCTCTTTCTAATTGGCTAACCCTTGGAGTTGCTGGTTATCCATTTAACTACAGTAAAATATACTTCATTCGTTACATCAGTAATACAAAATTATAACAAAAAATTACAAAGAATCCATAAAATAATTATAACAAAAAACCATACAAAAAATTACCAAAAAAATAAAAAAAAAATTCGATCTCTGATATCAGATTTTAGATCTAAGAATCACAGATCTGTTTCTTGCAGCTAGGGAAAGGCCCGGAAGGGAGGGGAGAGGGAGGTGGCCGGGATGGGTGTCGTTCTTTCGAAGCAGAGCGATGGAAAGGAGACAAAGATGACCACGATGGAGACGACCTTTCGAGTGTCCGTGAGAAGGAGACGAAGGGACGAGCCTTCGGCCTTCGCTGTGAAAGAAAAGAAAGGACGACCCTTTGACTTCCGCCTTCGCTTTGAGAGAGAAGAAGGGTGGTCATCCCTCCGCCTTCGCTGAGAGAAGAAGCCCCAGCCTTTGCTGTGAGAGAGAAGGGGCCTCCGCCTTCGCTGTGAGAGAGAAGAAGGGACGAGTGGTCGACTTCGCTGTGAGAAGGAGACTGTAAACGAGAGAATAAGGGACGAGAGTGACTTCGCTGTGTGTGAGAGGGTCTGTGTGTGAGATCTAGGGTTTAATCCTTTATATAGGGGAAGGGTATTTTTGTAAATTTACCGGATAAACGGATATCCATGGGGCGGATATGGCCAAATCCGTATCCGCCCCAAGATCCAGGGACCCTTTACCAAATCCGCCCCACTGTCATCCCTAGATCCGAAGGTCACTAATTTCCAATAGGCTAATGATACCATTTTCCTCGATGATAATGAAGAGTATGGTAAAACTCAAATCCATTCAGTACAGGGGTCAAGATCAACGTTTGTGTAACTCGTGCACTTTGCCTAATTCATGGAATAACTTGCAGCTAGTGCATTAAGATCCTGCCTTTCATCAAATTTAGTGTTCAATTCATCCACAATTCAATCTATTAACCAAAACACTTCCTCGACAGAAAGGTTTATGGGCATTCCCTCCCATCTAAACATATATTCTGTTGCACTTTGCAATTGTATTAACCAACCAATTCAACACCATGTCCAACTCAACCAGCATCCGAAGGGCTGGATTTATGTGATGGATATATGTGTTAAAACCAAAAAAAAAATACCCCAATTCTAACACCTCAAGTATACTTGGCATACTTCTCATGGGTGACCAACCAAAACTATGGTGATTACTACTTCCCATTTCAAAATGATGTATCAAAAACATGTATGAGTATGTGCAAACACTACACACGTATACACAAATATCATACACCTAGTCTTCTGCTACAAGTAAATATACAATAATGTAAAATTTTGGAAAAAGAAACAAAGAAGTGCCTACGCACAACCTTATAAAAAATGTGGGAAACTGAGCACAGATGAACAATACAGACAGGGTAAGATTATCAAAATGAAAAAGATTGGAACGAGTGATTCTAGCTAGCCTGGGAAAGGGGTCTGGATTGAGCCTAGGAGGCTCTCCAGCACGTGGGTTGGTGATGTGGGAGTACAACTTAAATTACCAAATTACCCTTTTAAACTTTAATTGATTGAAAAGAAAGCAACCTCTTCTCTCTTCCGTCTATTCTTCGTTCACCTTCAGCTATGTTTTCTTCTACTGCTCATGCTCTCCTTCACAAGAATCTCGTCTTGTTCTTCTTCGTCGCCGAGCTCTGATTTCGAACCCTTGCATTCAAGCACAGTTCAGACCACAATTCTATCTCCCTCTCATCTCGGTCAAAGTCAAACTCAACCCACCCATGTTCTGGTTCATGGTTGGGCATCACCTGCAAAAACATCTCCAATCGAGTCATAATCACCCGAGTCGTTCTTGAAAACCTCGGTCTCACTGGTTCCATCAAACCCTTTACTCAACTCACCCATCTTAGACTCCTAAGTCTCAAACACAACAACCTCTACTCTGTTTTAGCATAAGAGGAGCTAGATTTTCTCTATGGAACAAAATAAAGCTTTTTTACCTCTTTTACAATAATTTTTCTACTGGGTTTCCTTCTAGGATGTCTAGTCTTGTTCGCCTTCGAAGGCTCGATCTCTCTCAATAACTTCTTTGGTTCAATACCCTTTTATCAATTAGCCCAATTACCCCATTTGCTCACTCTTTAGCTCAAATCAAACTTGTTTACGGGGAAATTACCAGCAAGAATAGTGTATGTTCAACCCTTTAGCACTCTTAAGGATTTCAATGTATCAAGTAATGACCTTTTGGGGGAAATCCCTGAGTACTTATCTTCGTTTCATTCGTCGAGTTTTGCTGCGAATGAGCATCTATGTGGGAACCATTACACAAAAGAGTTTGTCGAATAAGAATAATCCCATTCCCATTAAGGTTCCTTCTATTGAACATGGAGGAAAGAGATTCTTCAGCAGAAGAACATTGATTCTAATCATTTATGCTTGTGCACTTGTTTTGGTGGGTGTTGTTATTTTCTACTTCTCCATGAAGAGGAAACTTGGAATGAAGTATTTTGGGACATTGTTGTTAAGGCGGACGCCTAGGCGCGCCTCGAGGCAGTTTGGCAAATGGGCGCCTCAAATTGGGGCGAGGCGGAACGGTAAAGTGAGGCATACGTGGTCCGCCTCACGCCTCAAATGACTTGGACTGCCTCAGCCCGCCTCACCCACCTCAAATGACTCGGACCGCCTCAGTCATTTTAAACCTTAAAACCCAAAAAGCCCAAAAGCCCATTGTCTTTTAGGGTTTGGGGTGGGGTTAATTATAGTTTTTAGTCAAGAGAGATCAAGAATTGGGGGCTTCTCATTGCTCCAGCTCAATGCCTCAGTCATTTCCTTCATTCTTGCTTCCTTCAAATCAGCAAATCAGGTATGTTTCTTCCTTTCTTCTTCTTCTTCTAATCTTCTTCCCTCTTCAAATCATGTTGCATTTTTTTAATGATCTGTTCATTTGAACAGCCACAGACTGCTGCATTTTTTTTTTCTTTCTTCTTCTTCTAATCTTCTTCCTCTTCTTCCCTCTTCTAATCACGCTGCGTTTTTTTTTTAATATGATCTGTTCGTTTTTTTAATCATGCTGCGTTTTTCTTCATTTGATTTTTTTTTTCTTTTTTTTTTCTTCTTCTTTTGCTGTTCTGTCTGCTTGTTCGTTGTTCTGTGATCGGTTGCGTTTTTATTTATGTGATCAAATTGCATTGGTTCATTTGTCCCCGCCACAACAATGCATCATACAATTTGTTCATTTATATGATCAAATTGCATTTGTTCATGTTGCGTTTTTTAATATGATCTGTTCATATTATAAAAAAAAAAAAATTAAATGTTAAAGACCGCCTTAGTGAAGTGAGGCGTCCACCTCCCCGCCGCCTCAACGCCTTAACTACACTGTTTTGGGAAGAAGAAAGAAGAAAGAAGGGGAGGTGAAGAAGAGCCAGTGTGGAATGTATGATGAAATGGTGTGCTTTGATGGGTGTAAAGGGTTCAGAGTGGATGATTTGTTGTACTCCCACATCACCAACTCACGTGCTGGAGAACCTCACAAACTCCATCCAAGTCAGCATTCGGTTGTACTTCCACATCACCAACTCACGTGTTGGAGAGCCTCCCAGGCTCCATCCAGTCCCTTCTCCCAGGCTGGCTAGAATCACTCGATCGGAACAGTATCACTATCCTAAGGGGAAATGCCCAGAAATCCAAAATAATTTCTTTTACAATAAACATCATTATTTAAGAAAAAAATGGAGCTTCTTGATAATTGTCTACAATAATGTGATGAGAGAGGGGCAATAAGCATAGAAATTTTTTATTTGCATGCATAGACTCGAATGAAAATAAACAGGTCAATTACACGAAAATGGAGGGCGCAAATGAACAATACAGTAAGATGGTTAGCATTAACAATCCAAGCTATCCAAAAGACAAGAAACATTACATACTTCACTTGCGCATGCAAAATTGATTTTGATTAATCTGATCTAAAGCTGAAACCCTAATCAGCCAATTACCCATCTTTCCAACAATTCAACCATTCAAAACACCACTCACTCACCCTCTCAACCACAATTACCACCAATTACCACAAACTAGGCTATAAATCCCAATAAAACAAAACCAAAACAGAAACTCGCATGAACCAACGAAGAGAAAACAATGCAAAAATCAAGAAAAAGTCTCGAAACAACCACCGCCATCTCACAAACCAAATCAATCAACAAACAATTGCAATAGATCTCTCAATACAAACCAAACAATAGACAATCATCGAGAAAACCAGATCATATTCCGAATCACTAAATCCCTAATTCTCAAACCAAAAATCCAAATTTCCAACCACAAAATGAACACCAAATTCACAAAATCAAACCCCAAAAACACCGTTCACAACTAAATCAATAGCCGATAAAACACGTCCCGAATTCAAAAATGAGAGATTCGGAATCACAACAAGCAGAGATTGAGATTGATAAAGGCGAAAACTCACCGCTTGAACAGAGAATCGAAACTCGATCGACGTACGAACGAACGAACAAATGAAATGGTCGATTTGATCGATTAGGGTTTTGGGCTCTCTCACTCTTCTTCCCTTCAATTTCGAAGTCTCTCTCTCTCTTCGACCTTTTTTTTTCTTCCTTTCTCTCTCTCTAAAAAAAATAGGGGAATTTTTTTAATGATTTCTCTCTCTCTGTCTATGGTTCCGTCTTTTTTCCTTACGGACGCGAGGCTCAACATAAAGTCCGAATTTAATGGGCTTTAGAGTCCGTCGTTTTACCTATTTTTAGACTCATTTCTCGCTAATACACGCTGTTATAAGCCCCCCTCTTTTGCCCTTTTCACATCAGGATTATTGCGTATCGCGAGGATGAAATCCTACGGAATTATAAGTTCTTGGGTTAGGGTCCAATTCATAGGCCCATTGTCCTGTCAGGCCCAATGGTTGAAATCTATAGTTGATGAGATGAATTTATCTCATTGTAACATTTCAATGTGTGTGTCGGTTTGAATTTGGTGAAATAATATGTAAATTTGTCTTCAATTTGTGCAAAAGTTAACGACAACAAATTTGAAACAATATTTTAAATTGTTTCGTTGCAGTTCGTGTTCAATGGTTTAGGGAAATTTTGATGATATATTGTGAAATTACACGCGGATTGAATTCATAAGGTTTTTCTAGAATGCAATTTAAAATTTGGCAAACCATTGGAGGAGCTTAAATCAATAAAAGATGCTTAAAAATAGGATCCAATTTTGTTCTACTTGAGGGTTTGACTATTTGCATAAATTTTGAAATACTCAAAAAAATTTGAATATTTTTCAAGCCAAAAAAAAAAAAAAATTCACTTGAAATAGGGTATATATTAAAATTTTGGGGGGCCTTGGATCTCCAAAGGTTCATTTTAGATATACTGATTGTAGGATATACTCACAGTCTGTTTAACAATGGACCTAGAAAAAGAAAAATAACATTAACATTTTATTTTATGGGTATTGAATTTAGTGGCTTGAATATCAAACTCAGCTGTGATTCATTTAATGTGGCAGAGCAACAAAAAGTTAGTCTATTATATGCCTTGGGAGTCTCTTATAAACTCAAAAGTTTGAGAGAATGTTTCATCATCTCCAATCAGGAATTTCAAATCCCAACCCAATTTTATATTGGAATTGGAGTTTATTTGTTATTATTATCTTTTAAACAGTCAAATGATTAAGATTATAGTCGAACATGAACGAATTAGTAATGGAGTAGTTCCCCATCCGGATTCTACTTTACCATATTCCGAATTCAACAGTTTCAATAAACTTCCTAGACCAGTCTGTCTTGGTTTTGGATCATTCGTGTTTTTATCTTTCTTTTTTTAATTAATGTAAAGTTTCTTATTTAAAGATTGAAATGATTGAAAAAGTCAGTCATTCGCGGCCACTAATGAGGGATTCTTCAAAAGTGAGGGTTACTAATCCTTTTGGGATATGCCACTGAATTGAGGAATGGAATAAAGCTTAGGAAGTTAGGCTGTGATAATGTTGTTTGACAAAACAATTGGAGGGAGAGTTCAAATAAAATGGACAAGGAATTTGCACAACAAATGATCCAGGCCCTGTTTTTGTTCCCCAAGACTCTAAAAGCTTTCGCGATACTTTACCTGCACAACTCGACTTCTACTTGCATGGCACAACTTATCTGACCTGCTAAGATTCTTTCTTAGCAGTCGATGAAAATATATAAGGAATTTGCTTCCTCGGAGATACATATGGTACTGCTCCAAACATCGGTCACAAATATTATTTATTTTAACCCAATTTTAGTTGGTGAAATTAATTTTCTTTCTTGACTATGAGAGCAGACAGGCAATTATCAAACAACTCATACGTTATGGGTTGGAACTTGGAACAACAAAAGCATCATTGTGGCAAAACTTACCAGACAAAACAATTCAAATCTTTCCTAAATTTACATTTTTAATGTTTGTTAATCTTTCACAACCTTTAATATTGCAAATTGTAAAATTGCTGGGTTCCAAGATTCAATTGACTTGTAGTGACAACCTGAATTTGAGGCAGCAGTCATGGCACCAGATTGCCTAAGGCTATATTCTGGGGAGACTTGTTGTGATGGACACGTTATAGATAAATCTCCAAGGCTAGACGTACTCAACAAGGACAATTTCATTCGAACCATTATGGAAAAGGAAATTTCGGAATCACTGCACAGACAGCAGCTAATTGCCAAAATTTTGCAGTGTGGGAAGGATAGAGAATCTACAGTATAAGTGACACATAAAGCAGATCCGACATACCTTTGGCAATGCAGTACTCATGGCAGCCAATAGACATTCTATATTGGCAATCAAAAAAACCATCATACATCATACAACAATGCAGTGTAGTGTAGTGTAGTATTTCAGGGAAATTTCTATCAAGACAGCAGCAGAAACAGAATAATAAAAACATTGCAGCGCAATACCAGGGACCAGAAAAAGAAAAAAGAAACTATTTACGGTATATCCTTAACTTAATCCAGAAAGTATTCCCCAATACAACATATATCGCACATCAAATGATCCAGGCCCTGTTTTTGTTCCCCAAGACTCTAAAAGCTTTCGCGATACATTACCTGCACAACTCGACTTCTACTTGCATGGCACAACTTATCTGACCTGCTAAGATTCTTTCTTAGCAGTCGATGAAAATATATAAAGAAACTATTCTTTTAAATTATTTTTTTGGTTGAGTACCTGGACAACCAATGCAGAACATCCTTGTATACAACTTTTTCCATACAAGGCAGCAGTAACAAGTACTATAAATCTTGTCGACAGCACATGCCATTGGATTAATGACCCGGAAAAATATACAATGTCGACCTGGTCAAGCAGCACTTACACAATTGTCCCAGGTGCCATATCTCGAACTAAAGCTGCCTCCACCACTCTGTTGGGCAAAATCCGCTACAACCGCTCGAGCACAAACATCCCAAATCCTCACCATCTCACCCAGTGACATGGGCTGTGAAAGGCTTCGAAGGGAAATGTTGAACCTTGATCTTGCCTTGACCGATAAATCTTCATACTCCTTGCTGCAACAGTAAAACATATGTGAGGGGAACTCCAAGAAAGAAAAAAGAAAGATACATTTGCATATATCTGTGGCCACCAACATTAACTTCGTTGTGGGAAAAGAAAAAGAGGAAAGAAAGGAGAAGTGAAACAGCACAAAAAGCAGATGTGATGTGCTTTACGTTTATCTTAACATTTATTATACTGACCTCAATTCCACTGGAAATTTTTCAAACAGAATTGGGGAACAATTTGGATAATTTGTAGGAACAAGCAACCGTAAAGGTACAATTGGTGACTGCAGAACCACAAAATTACAAAAAAAAATAAAATTAAATAAATAAAATAATGAGCAACTGAGATGCAATAGTGACAAAATAGCCATAAATATTCATAAATCCTACCATCTGAGCCGAAGCATACAGTGTCTTCAAGTTAGGACTGAGGGCCACAGCATTAAATGTGCACTTGACGATTATTCCTTCACCACCTTCAGCTGCAGCTGCAGCAGGATCAACATCCTCATCACTGATGTCCACCACAGTATCTATGAGCTGCTGGTTTATATCTCTAATTTCTTCCAACAGCGCATGGTTAGCCTGCCACATAAAATGAACATTACTTTCTTGGTTCATACAAGTTAATCATGCAGAAGACTGAAAGCAAACATAGAAGCTTTTTTCTTGCTCATTCCTTAGCAATAACATGACCAATATAACCCAGTGTTGCTAGTTCTGAATGCATCAAATTCCATGTTACAACTATAATCTTCAAAATATCAGAACTTGACTATGTCCAGTCGGCTATTCTCATTTTCCATACAACTTTGGAGCTACTAGACTATTTAATTACTAGCTAAAAGAGTGTTTATACTGGTATCTCTAGATATTTTATGATTATAACATGCATGAAAATCTCAAAGACATAGAGCACATCAACTTGCCCTCAAGTTGCTTCAAAATGGACTAAAATAGAGCAGAAGATCATACCTCAACTCTAGGTCTCTTGATTCTGGATGTTGCAGTTGATTCCAAATCGGATATCTCTAGCCCATTTAAATGCTTAAAACTGTCATTCACACTGCCAGCAGATGACACAGCATTCAAAGGCATTGCACTTGTATCACGCCTCATTTTCCTTGTCGCCGAATTCCCGTCTTGTGTGACAAAATTCCTTGCTTGCATGCGGCATTTTGTCAAAGCTACTAAATCCTCACCGACCGCAGCTCTAGATCCATTGCCAGGTGCTGACCCTGCTATCCTATCAATCATGCTGATGACTGATCCAATGTCACTAACAGATGCATGCAATGCTTTAGGTGATATGCTTTTTACCTGAAAAAAATGTAACCAATGAAGAGTTAAGATTTTTAACAATTATACTCTGAAAATTTTCAATGCAAACAAGTGGAAACTGCATTTCAAAAAATTAAAAATACAATGATCCTTTTGAATTTGCAAAAAGAACATAACAAATGCATTGAAAAACACAAGAGACATTTAGATGCAATGTGGAAACCACAACTTATCTAACAACAATCACACTGTTGAGAAACCAATAGATCAGATGTGCACAAATAGTATGAATATGAACAATGCAATCTAATTATATTAAGGATTAATAATATGTAATTAGGGTTTGATCCCACTTTATAACTGCATACACCTGTACTTAATGTGCATTCTAAAGGAGTTGGGGCATAAATACTTGCAATAAACGCCAATGTTTTAATTTAAACAAATACATGAAGTAGATGTCATAAAGCCTTTGCAAGCCCATGATCTTCCAAAACATGAGCTAGCAAAAATACTTTCATCCACAACAATTTCAGTGAAACAAAATGCCAATTTTCTGTTGCATTGGCTGAAATTCGGATTTGCTCTTAGAACTTCAATATAACAACTACTAAACTCTAATAATGAACATATAGGGTATCACACAGGAAATGTAAAACAATAGTTAACACAAAAGGAGTATGAGAGAAATAAGCTAACCACTTTAATTAAGCGCTCCAGTGGCTGTTCTGACATATTTGCTTTGCCAGAAATAGATGCAACAGCCTGATTGCCATCAGGACTAATGAACTGATCAAAATATGGAGAAGCTGATATTCCAGGGGTTCCAATGGCAGGTGTTCCAAATGTCAAGTGCTGTTGTCCAATATTTCCTGCATTTGAGAGGGAGGAAACACCTGAAACCTGTTTCTCAGGGTCCCCAGGTAGAGGGGATGGAGCTAAGGGAGTGGATGGAGAAGGAACAATGAAGGGTGAGTTAGCAGACTGCAAAGGTGTTCCAGCTTTCGAAAGAGATGATAACAGACTTTGCTGGTCAATTTGGGGGGAGTGCTGAGAGATCTGGGGAGAAGCTGCTGGATGGAGTTGTGGAGAAGATATAGGAAACTGAGCACCAGCTTTTAGCTGTTGATGATGATACCCTGAGCGTTGTCCTGCTGTATGATGCTGCTGAATGATACCTGCCTTAAAACCCATGCTCTGTCTAATTTTTATATCTTCATTCATTTGATGGAGCTGTGGCATTTGATGTGTCTGCATCTGTGCAGACTGTTGCTGCTTTTGTTGTAATTGTGGTTGGAACTGCTGCTGCAGCTGGGGATTCTGTTGCTGCAGTATCTGCTGCTTTTGTTGTAATTGTGGTTGGAACTGCTGCTGAATATGACGTTGTTGAAATTGTTGATTCATTTGTTGAGACTGTAACAGCTGGTGTTCTTGTTCTTGTTTCAATTGTTGATGTTGGAGCATATTAGGATTTAACTGAATGGGATTGACGTTGGCTTGTAATCCGCTCACGCCGCTTTGTGAGGTGTTCATACCCTGTTGCGAAGCAGTCACGTTATTTTGTTGCATCGATCCCACCGCACCCTGTTGCATTGAATTCGATGCATTTCTTTGTCCATTCTCCAATGCAGAATTAGACTGTAGTGAACTCATAATGTTTGCTTGGGCAGTTGTCCCTAAATGGGAGCCTTTTTGAAGAGAAGAAAGTGAACCATGAGGCATGCTTGTCACCGAAGTTGACTGTATTGATGTTCCATTTTGTAAATTCATCCCTTGCATCTGAGGGTTCATCTGGTTGTCATGCTGCTGAGGAGCTTGAATTTGTGGATGCTGCTGTTGCATGGGCAGTGGATGAGGGGGCTGTTGTCCTTGCTGCGAAGGAATTTTCTTGGACCTATTTGAAGTGAGAAAGTTAACGATACTCTTCTCATACTGAAGTAGCTTCTCCTTGTAGCTCGGTGGAATACTAGATTTGGACACCTGCAAGAATGTCATAATGCGTTCCAACATCACCTTCATCTTCTCAACTTGGTCCTTTGACTGCTGTGAAAGGTACTCAGGCTGCACAACAACGATAAAATTTATTTTAAAAAACCAAAATCCCAAATGATTTATCCCAGGAGATAAATTTCTGCTACTTTCGAGGCAAATGTATTTGTTTACTTGTAAATTCATAGAATGGAATCCACAAGGAAAAAATAACCAAGCATGATATATACCTGCTGGAACTTGACACAGATCTTTTGATACATATCACTCAGTTCTGGATAGTACATTTCCTTCATAGATTTGACCTGCAAATCAAATAGAACAAAAGGGTTTATGATTAAAAAAAAAAACCCTCCATATCTCGAGGTATAAAATTATATGACACTGTGACAGTTACTAGCCCACATGTATCAAACAAGGACACACGTGTTGAGAATTATGTAATCATTTGTGTATGTGCGGTGAAAATTCTCAACAAATACCATTATTGGAGCAATTTGAAACTGCATCATCTTCCACGTCACAAAACCAAGAAAAAAATGTTTGTACATACTATATTGAAAATTTAATGAAAATCCTCTATAAAACTGTGTCCTTTTTAAGTTTTGATTCTTCCAACTTGTTGGTGACAATTTTATTCTTAAGTAATGACTTGGGGCAAGTGGAGAAGTTGCATCTGAGCCAGATTGAAGACAAATTTCTCCAAAAGCATATAACAGGCAAAACAAGGGTGCAACTAGCATTTTTTTTTTTACCAAGTGGGTTCCTTCCCATCTTTCTATGCAAAGAACAAGTATATGAATTTTATGTTTCTAATATTTTCTTTAAGTTATGATTTCACTGTGCTTACAATCAATACCCAAGAGCATCTAAACACAAACTAAAACATACTTGCATTAAAAGAAAGAGTCCCACAACTGCCAAGGGCCCACAAAAAACATGATCATCTTCCACCATATTTCTGAAACTTTCTTAAGTGGTGCTCACTCTGGAAATAGGAAGAGATTCATATTAGACACAGTTTCCTTGGTTGGTTATGCCAAGACAATTCCTGTAATATATAGCCTTATGAGTGTATTGTAAAGACATAAACTGTTAAGCAAATTGCCTCGATACCAATCATTGTTCTAATAATAATAATATAGCAGAAAGTGACTCTGATTTTATGTCTTCTAATTCTTTACTATTTCTGCATATTCTCCGTGGATCTAGCTTGTAGAGTTGGTCTTTAAAACTTCATAAGTAAACCACATTATACTGTGTTGTTTATTTTATTGCACTTTATTCACTACTGTTGATTGCGCAAAGGAGTGGTGAACTTTAGATTGAGTGCTGAATATAGATTCAATCTATCTTGCGCATGAGACACCAACACACACACACACACACACCACCCCACAACACACACACACACACCCTACCCCACCCCACCCCACGGGGCATGTATATGTAATAAAATTATGTTATGTAGTTGGTGTAGCCATTGATTCTCAATCTATCTTGCACATGAGACACCAATGTGTGAATCCACCTGTCTGCTCGTATTGGTAAATGGTAAGAAATATCTTTAAATTAGCTTGATTGGATGATCAGCAATCGAACAGACTACTAGATGCAGATTCTGAGGTAAGATAAAATTCCATTGAGAATAGAAAACAAAAATCACAGAATGAAACAAGCAAGCCTCAGAGAGAGACTCCAATGAATTGGATCCACAAGGACATCTTCAAAATTAAGAAAACCACACCATAGTCATGATACCAATGGATATGAATCATGTTCATGCAATTTTGACAAAAGGAAAAGTGACTGCATGAAAGGCTTAAATAATGAATTCAATATTAAAAGAAAAGGTAGACGAGAATATATATAGTTGTACACCTTTTGATAAGCCTCTTCTTGCCAATCAAGTGTGTTTGCGTTTCCCGTCAGGGCTGTCGAGTCTATGGATGCTAAACGAAGAAAAGTAAAAAAAAAAAAAAATACTTAGAATCTAATCTCATCAGTGAAAAATGAAAGTTTAATAAGCAAAAGAAGAACACATGGAAACTATTGCATCAACATTTAGGATAAGGCCTTCTTTTCCTTTATAAAATTGAGGGGGGGATAAAAAGATCCCTTTTGGCCAGGATTGGTGTAACTAGAGTTGTTTCCTGGTGGTTTTTATTAAGATAGACAACCCACATTTTTCAGCTGTATGCTGGGTTCCCTAGCAATCCTAATTCCTACAAGAAGTTTTTGTTCAAGGAGTCTCAGTTTTATTGTCTTTTTTCACTATATATGCATACTCATGCACACAGATCAACTTGTAAGGAAATTCAATAATGACCAGTTAAGCTGCAACCAGGCGTAAACAGGAAAATCTACGAAAGCATGAAGTGCACTAAACATACTTGATGAAGCCTCAGGCAGTGCTCGTGACTGAATTACATTATGAGGCTGAAGACCTGGTGACTGAAACCGTTGTTGCACCGGTATATCTCTTTGCAATGGATTTGCCTGCTGTTGCAATCCCAAATGTTGTTGCAACTGTGTCTGCTGTTGTTGGAGTTGAGGCATCACTTGCTGCTGCAATGACTGTGATTGCGACTGTTGCCCTGGTATTTGCAATAAGTTGGATGATGATGTTTGTGGAGTTTGTTGTTGCTGCCCTGCGCCCTTGGCTTGCTGCTGATGCTGAAGTACATGCATTGACTGTGGATGTTGCTGCATGTTTGACACGCCAGACTGAGTTCCAAGTAGCTGTTGTTGCTGTAAACCAACACTGCTTTGTGAGCCCAACTGCTGCCGGTGCAAATTCGACATACTATTTTGCTGGCCCAATAGTTGTTGATGTTGTTGGATGTTTGCCATATTATTTTGCTGGCCCAGCAACCTCTGCTGTTGGTGTTGCTGCTGCTGCTGCATGTCTGGGACACTGTTTTGCTGCCCAAGTAACTGGTTTTGTTGTATGCTTGTAGCATTTGTTTGCCCTGCCAGCTGTTGCTGCTGCTGAGAGATAGAAGTTTGTTGTTGGTTCAAAGATTGTTGAGACAGCTGTTGATGCCTGAGGATAGACTGTTGCTGATGTTGTTGAAGTACAGATGATGTCGGCTGGTGACCAGAAGGCAGTTGGTTCTTCTGAAGGCCGGAGTGTGTCATAGAAGACTGTGTCTGCTGGAGAGGCTGACTGGACTGTCCACTAGATGGTACATGAGACTGCTGAGATGATTGCAGCTGGGTTGATAGGTTCTGCTGCTGTTGGACGTGGGATGGAATATGTGAGGATTGAATATTCCTCTGCTTCATAATTTGTTGTTGCAACTGCTGCTGCTGATACACATACTCCTGGGGATTTTGAGTCTGCTGGTGATTCTGCTGGGGCGCAACCTGTTGTGGATGCTGTCTTCCTGGCATTGGTCTCTGAGAGCTGGCAAATATATTTGAACCTACACCCTGACCCACTGAGTTTCCGACTGAGTTCTGTGACATTCCTGAAATATTGTGCATGTTGGAATTCTGACCAACAGCTTTTGCCATGCTGGCAGGAGTAAGATTTGTCGCCGGTGATAAAGCAGATGATAAACTGCTAGAACTTTGAACTACAGGTGCAATGTTGTTTGTAAGATTCTGGGAAAGCAGCTGCTGCCGTCCTTGAGACTGAATGGGCATTGAAATTGGTGGCTGCTGCCCTGGGTTCCGTAAAATAATAGTGAAACGCACACAATCAGCGGATGCATCATTCACAATATTTTTAATCAAAAAATCTAGTTGACATATTAACTTGTAATGATTAGATCTATACATATATATAGGTAAAATAATCTGTTGCACTTCCAGGATCTTCCAAATGAAATTGATCATAAATACCCCATTCAAATGCAATTTGGTGATGAAAACACGTTGCAATAGTGTGATACTGTCAAAGGCCCGCCTACACTTTCCAAAGGCATGACGTAATCTCACAAAAAACTGCCTTGTCTTTAATGACAAATACATGCTAACATTAGTAGGTTGCATGATTGGTATGCTAACACATTTCATGTGTCAGATGCATGGATAAACATTGTTCAGAGGCATGTTGATATGTTAGTTTAACGTCAAAAGAAACTGGTTTAAAAAAGTACTGTGTCCACAGATAAAGCCATACTTTGAAATATTTATATGACATTAGATGCCAACATGCGCACGAAGTACCATTTAGCACAAATGAAATTATAAGAGTATTGTATGCACAGCAATACACTAGCAACATATATTGAGAAAAAAATAATTGAAACCCCTTCATTCTTGGTGAGGATAATGTATTTATTAGGGTTACAATAAAGATATAACAAACCTCTAGTAAATAACCTAAAATTTTCAGAATTTCTAAGTAGATCGACAGGAGTAAAATCGATATAAATCTTCGAATTATGCACGAAAACAAGGGTCAGCAGATGGCATTGTACAAATCTAAAACACACATACAATAGTTACGTGTTTAGTCTTATTACCTGCCTCTGGCAAGTTTTGATTGCCAACAACCACATTTGGAGATGGATTTTGAGATTTATTTTCCATCGACAACATCTTCAGCGATATTTTCCGTAGATAATCTGACTGAAGAAATCAAAATTACAGGTCGTTATACCCCCTCCCAATAAGAGGCTATCTGAAAAGCCTAAGTAATAACAAATAAAAAGCAACTTTCTAACAATATCAGTCTATATCTAAGAAACTCAAGAAGTGAGATGGCATTGTCACACACCACCGACCATATAAATAAAAACAACTACTACCACACATTGACTACACTGAAATACTGAAGAAGACAACTGATGGGAGGTTTCAATTTCTCCCATTAATTAGAAAACAAATAGAATAACAAAAACTCTACTTTGACTCATTTTGTGTACTTAGAAAGGTGTACTCAATGACGAGATACATATGTACCAAAAATTAGGTCAGAGTAGGACTCACAGAATAATGCAGTTGAGTAAGAAAATCTGTACCTGGCTAGTCGTAGCAGAGTAAATCTTTTCTTCAAACCTTGCAGCAATTTTCTTCAGTTCTATTAACCCGTCCGGCCCGGAAATGGGAAGATATCTCTTCAAAGTCTCCATTCTACATTTGGGATACAATAAGTCTTAAATAATACTAAAGAATGCCAACAACAATGAAACTAATATGCTCTAATACTTGAGGAGTGCATTTCATCACGCTAGAAAACATATGGGAATGGGAACCCAAATTCCAAAAAATATAAAATATAATCTCTAAGTAAAGATTATGTGTCTATGTCTAAAGCCCTTTATTGTCTTCTTCTAATTCAAAAGATTTTAGATTTTAGATTTTTCAAACATCAAATCAGCCTTCACTTAATTCCCACAAATTAAAGCTTCTAATAGACTTCCCCAACTGCGTCGTCATCGATTCGGGTTTCTTGTCAGATCCTCTCATCTCCTCTACTACTAAGTCAACAATCAAAAAGCTCTTACTTTTTCCAAACCCACTCCCCAATAAAAACAACTTCAAAAGCTCTAAATTTCATCGTAAAACAACAAGACAAAACGAACCTGGAGAAATCTATCAAAAACCCATGATGAAAACAAGAAGATTAACCTAAAGGCACAAACTTTGAACAAAATTGAGTATCAGAAATCAGAAAAGCTTACATCTTGTTGACAATCCTCTGGCGAGAATCGGGTTGCAATTGAGTCCGCCAATCGGCCCCATCCATGGTGTTGGGTTCTTGAGCTGGTCTCCAATTGTTGTTGTCCATTTATGTATCTACTGAGATGAAATTGGTTTCGAATTGTATTGGAAACCCTAGAGAGAAAGAAAGGTTCTTTTAAAGAAGAAATATAGAGGCTATCGAAATATGGGAATAAAATTGACTTTCAAAAGAGGGAACAAATAGGAAATTGGGAATACCGTGTATGACTCATTTTACGCGAAATACGACTCTCAGTCCACCGGATGGATATATGAATAAACAGAGCAAAGGTTGGGAATTTCATGTGTGGATGAAGAATCCAAAGTGTGGCTGTACATAACACTTGCATGTATGTTCGGTTGAATCCAACCTATGTAGGTCCAAATTCTTAATTCTACATGTTACAATATCGAATCACCTCCGTATTCGACTTATGTTTATTCAGATTATATTGAACTCTAGGTCTGAGAATGTGATATTCACGTCTCGTGAAAATGGAGGAGAAGAAGAAGGAATGGTAGCGTTAGTGTGTGCTCCACATTGCACAAGTATGAGAGTCGGAAAAGACTTCGTCTTAATATGGTAAACCCTCCAGATTTTAGGCTGATATTATTTTGTCAAAATAGGTGTTAGAATAGATGAGTTCCACAGTAAGTTGAAGACAGTATATAAATTGACAAGTCAGAATGGTGTTTGATGTAGTCGAATCGTGTTCTCCTTTACATTTACCTTGACCTTGACCTGGACCGAAAATACACGTGAGCCAAGGACCACCGTTGTGGCAGTCGATGACACTTCGATGCTAAAGTCAGACAAAACTTGAGAAAGGCTTAAAGTTGTAAATTGGGTTCTATAGCGTACATTTGTTTATCAACCCTCGTGTCCTATTATAATGCGAGAGTCTTCGTTCGGTTAGGCCTTTGATGACGTAGTTTAGGAAAATAGATCTTGTTGAATATCATTTCCTAGTTGGGAGTCGTCCATGTAGAAGAGTTTCCCTACATGACTTGTACTCCTAGATTTGTAGGAGAAATTTCCCTTTTGGAGTGTTGTCCATGCAAGGGAGTTTACATGCACGACTTATACTCAAGTATTTGTTTCCTAGTCATAACCAATGTACTGTTGGCCTGCCCGTTTTAGATCGATCCCCCAGATACTTGCCTGATTAGGACTTACGGATATTGGGCTTGACCATGTGACATGTAGGCTTAATATGGCACTGTAATTTGGGTCCAGCTTTCTGGATTCTGCCAAAATAGGTTTAGTGTTGTCTGGGCTTTGCCAGATTGGGTGGGCAATCAACCCCGCTTTGTTCTGCTGATGAGATTATCATGACACATGTACGACGCAAATTAAAAGACAGTTTGGTGTATCCTCAGCTACTCATCTCGAGTTGGTAGGTCAGCTCGTGGGTCCACTAAGTCGTGTCATGGAGGACTTGAGCCGTCATGATTGTTTGAGTCTGAATCATCTCCTCGAGCGGCGCGCTTCATTAATTGGGCGTGCATCTGCTCGAAAAAAAGAAAAAGGCGGAAATTATGTTTTCTATATAGATCCCCCTTTCTCAGTTGAGTTTATTTTCTTTACTCTTTCGATCTTAGAGACACTGCTTTATCGTTTTGTTTTTCGCGCTTTTCACTTTGCTCAATTTCCGTAATCGAAAATTTGTACGTTCTTTCATGGCGAGCCAAAATTAGCTTTCTGATGAACTATTCACTAAAGGTCGTAAGTTCTTCAAGGAGAGGTCGATCTCTGAGTCGAATCTGGGGGGCCTTCGCGAGACCTCCCTGATGACCTGGTGCTTTTCACATTGGGTGTTGGTCAGACGCCATTGTCTCCTCCAAAAGGATTTATTTGTTTGCACCGAAATATGCTTCAATCGAGCATCCGTTTTCCTGTCATCAAGGAGATTTTGAGCTTCTTAGCGTACCTCGACATTTCGTCCGCTCAGCTGGTGTCGAATGGGTACAGGACGGTGATCGCCATTCTGATTAAGGTGAAGGACGTTGTTGTCCGAGGGGCATGATGCTCGGGCAAAGACCCTTATTTCTCTTCTTGAATTGGAGAACGAGCATCTGCAAATGGTGGGGATTGAAGATGTATGAAGCTGAGTACTGAGCAGGCGAAGGTCATGAACAACCTGTTGTTGCAAGCGGGTATGGCAACTTCGTCCGATGCGGGCCAGACTCGTCTTTTTTTGTTGAAGGATTTAAAGTACAACCCTTCCCCTTCCCTGGATCGGGAGTCTCCTCAACTCGCGGAAGAGTCGTCTGATTGTCGTTCTTATGCGAAAAGTCTCCTCCACATCCCCTGTATTGTCCTCCGTCCCGATCTCGTCCTCACATTGAGGTGACGACAAGTCTAAGAAATAACTTGTTTCCTTCTTCCTTGTCAACTGCTTCTGAATTGGCTCATGAGAGAGAGCATATCATTGTAAGGGGGAAGCGGTGGAGGAGGGTCCTGATGCGGTGAAGACAGCGAAGGGCGGTGTTGGAGTGATTTTGGACCCAGAGGACCTCCATCCGAATGCGCGGATTAGCCTATTCGCCCCCAATGAAGTAATGATGGGCAATCAGACCTGATACCAAGATGTTGATATTTATTATGCCTCCAATAAGCATATTAGTAGATGGAATGACTGGCTGGTGAATCGCGCTCCGAAGCCAGAAGGCAATACACTAGGAGAGCGTATGAACAAATGTAAGAAACATCTCGTGCTAAAGATGTCATATCTGAACTAAGTTGTCATCGTTGGGTCGGAAGTTGAGGTTGCTCGCGATAAAGTGTATACTATGGAACGAGTTTTGCGAATTTGCAGAAGTCATACTCTGATGCTCTCCATGAAATATATTGAATCACTGAATAAACAACTTCAGGAAGGGAGGTCTGCCCAATCGACCGTTGATCCGGATGTCTGACAGACAAGATCTGAGGCTCAGAGGATTCGCTTAGAAACGCTTGAGTTCGATTGACAGAGACAGTGTCCGCGAGGAACGGGTTCGAGGAAGAATTAAACCTTGTTTGTTGTGACTTACAATTTGCTCAGGAGACTGCAGCTAAGGCGCATGCTGAGATGCAGGCTCTGAATGCAAAGGAGTCTGAGCGGATTGTTCAATACAACAGCTAGAGGTTGATGTTGACTTCAATGCCAAAAGTGTGAGGGCAGCAGAAGAACATTTTTTTCTAATGCAGAATGATATCAAGTGCTGTCAATGACAACCCGAATGCTGAGCAATCTAAAACAGACATGTTGTCGGGCAAGCTGGAACGAGAGCTCGCTGAGTCAAAAGTGCGCGAGGAGAAGCTCCGCAAGGGCCAGGGCACGTTTGAGTTCAGGAAAGTTGTGTATGGAAGACTGGAGTTGTTGCAGCTAATGAAGGACGAGCATGTTGATTGGGACCTCTCTTATTACAGAGAGGTGTCCTTTGCAAGGTTTAGGGAAGCCTCCGATCAATTAGAAGAAGAGTGTGATCAAAATTAGAGTGTCAGTGCGGCGGCGCGCGTGCGGACGCATCCCCTGCTTCTTCTCCTGCCAAGTCTAGTTTCATTGTATTTGAACCTCCTCCTGATGAGGAGTGAACTATGTACTTTTAAATTATCAATGAGAGATGATATGTTGAGTAGCACTTTGTACTTGTGTATTCTTTGACTTTTCCTGTTTTGTCTTATCGTGATGTTAGCTTTTAGACAAGAGGTTTTGCTGAGTCAGAAAGTTGTATGGTTGATCTACTGATGAGAGTTCTAACCGCTTATGTTGCGATCTGTACTCTTTAGAGATCGAGGAGTTGCATCGGCCAAGTCTTGTAAGTTGGCTAAACTCCATGCGAGGGGATCAACTAGGCTAGTAATAGATTATTCGGACCATGCCCTTATCCGTCCTTGTGATTTGCCAATGTAATATGCCCTTTAGGAGCCAGACTGTATATCGAACCAATAGTTGTTGTTGTTAGTATAAGCGAACTGGTTAGACTGTGGTTAAGAGTGTGCATCATTGTAAGTGGTCAGATAGTGGTTCTTGTGAGTCGTACAAATTAAGCTTCCTGAGCTCTGCCCGCACTTTCAAACCGTCATTGTCCACTTCTGGCGGACTAGGCTATAAGAGGGACCAGAAGTTATTGTCATCAGTCGTAACTGACTAAACTTAGGTCAGGTTCGACAACCATTGTCTTTGGCTGGACAATGGTTCCTGGCAAGCCATCTCGATTAGGCATTGGAGCGGTGATTAGGATCCCACTTTCTTAGCCATCGTCATCCATGTTTGGCAAACTAGACATTAGAAAGGACCAAAAGCTATTGTCATCAGTCGAAACTAACTAAGTTTTGGTAGGGTTCAGCGACATTGTCTGTGGTTGTACAATGATCCCTGGCAAGTCATTGTGATCAGGCGTTGAGAACGTTGACTAGACTCCCACATTCTAAGCCATCTTCACCCGCGCTCGGCAGACTATGGTCTTAGAGCGGGCCAAAAGCTATCGTCATCAGTCGAAACTAACTAAGCTTGGGTTCAACGATCATTGTCCGTAGTTGGGCAAAGATCCCTGACAAGCCATCGTGGTCGGTCGTCGAAAGTGCTAACTAGACTCTCACTTTCTAAGCCATCGACAGTCGCGCTCAGCGAACTAGGCGTTGGAGCGAACCAGAAGCTATCGTCATCAGTCGAAATTGACTAAGATTTGGTAGGGTTTGGCGATCATTGTCCGAAGTTGGGCAAAGATCCCTGACAAGTTATCGTGGTCGGGCGTTGAGAGCGCTGACTAGACTCTTACTTTCTAAGCCATCGACATTCGCGCTCGGCGAACTAAGTGTTAGATGGACCAGAAGTTATCGTCATCCGTCGTCACCAAGGAATGTGTTTTCGCGAGATTTTCGCAAAATTTCGACGAATTTTTTGTTTTTTGAAAATTATGAAAACTAAAATTACATTATTTCGACGGGTTTTTCGATTTATTTCGTACTTTTCGTTGTTTCGCCCAAAACACAAAAAAAATCGCAACAAAAAATACAGTTTTTCGATCGAAATTTCGAGGCACCTGTTTTGTTCATCCTCTTCGACGCACCTGCAATCTGTGCGATTTGTTCTCTCTCAATCGAATCATCCTCTCCAAATCAAATAGATTGGTTGTCTGCGATCTCTCTATCTGCTGCCCGCTGTGTGCGATTCTCTCTCTGTGTTGTTCGTTGTGTGCGATCTCTCCTCAATTGGATCGATCTCTCTTCAATGGAATCAAGATCTCTCTTCTGCTCTCATGAGCAAGTCTTCATCATTGTTGTTGGCTCATTATTAAATAAGTGCTAAAGGGAAAAATCTTGCTATTATTAGCATCCTAGGTTTCATAAAAGACACCACACACAATATTATCAAACCTACCCATAACATAAACTGGTATAATGTGTTTAAGAGTATTCCCTACTTTATTTATCATCAAATAATGTTGGATGAATACACAAAACACTTTTTCTTCCTTGTAGATTGAAAAAAAAAAATGCATACTTGATATTTAGGCTTTATTTAGTGTGTTTAAGAAGTTAATTATTTATGCATTTTATTTTTTCACATTTCATATACCCACAAAATTTATCATATGTATTTCATATATTCTCGAAATTTTTACATTTTTTCTTTACACGCCAAAATATTTCACGAAATATTTCTTAAAATCAGAATACTGAAATTAACTCATAAAACTAAATCACAATCCTTGGTCATCACTGACTAAACTTTGGTCGGGTTCAGTGATCATTATATGTAGTTGGACAATGAGTCCTATCAAGTCGTCTCGATCAGGCATTGGAGCGCTGACTAGGCTCCCACTTTCTAAGCCATCTTCATCCGCGCTCAGCAAATTATGGTCTTAAAGCATATCAAAAGCTATAGTCATCAGTCGGAACTGACTGAGCTTTGATCGGGTTCGACGATCATTATCTATAGTTGGAAAATGATCGTTGGCATGCCATCTTGATCAGGCATTAGAATGATAACTAAGCTCCCACTTTCTAAGCCATCGTCATCCGCTCTTGGCAGACTGTGCATTAGAGTGGACCAGAAGCTATCGTCATCAGTCGAAACTAACTAAGTTTTGGTAGAGTTTGAAAATCATTGTCGATAGTTGGGTAAAGATCCCTGGCAAGCCATCGTGTTCGGGCGTCGAGAACACTGACTAGGCTCCCACTTTCTAAGCCATCTTCATCCGCGTTCAATGAACTACAATCTTAGAACAGATCAGAAGCTATCGTCATCAGTTAGAACTAACTAAGCTTTGATCGGGTTCGGCGATCATTATCTGTAGTTGGACAATGATCCCTGGAAATCCATCTTGATCAGGCGTTAGAGCGCTAACTAAGCTTCCACTTTCCAAGCCATTGTCATCCATTCTTGGCGGACTAGACGTTAGAGCAAATCAGAAGCTATCCTCATCAGTCGAAACTGACTAAGTTTTGGTCAGGTTAAGCCTTCGCTTGGCCCTGGGTGTCTAAATCTGACTTGAGTGTCCTGTAACACCCGTGAAAAATTTCTATGGCTAAAGTATTTAATTTCGGATTTTTCTAAATTAAAATAGAGTTAAATTTATGTGAATTTAAATTTCAAAATTTAAGGTTTATTTTTGGGAGTTTAAATGGGGTGCAAATAGAAAATTCGGTTTTACCTAATCTAATAGGGTTTACTTTCAATAAGTTAAATATGGGGTAATTTTTTTCTCCAGCCGTAAAAGAGTTTGTGTAAAAAAAAGGAAGAAGAAAAGTAGGAGAAATTGGAAGAAGAAGAAAAAAAGAACAAGACCAAAAAGGGGATTCGAGTGGGGAGCATAGGATTATGCTGCGTTTTTATCTAGAGAGTAATATCTAGCCAATTTCTTAAGTTCTGAATATTTTTGGAAAGAATCAAAAGCTATGATCATTTTGTTGTTTGTGTGGTTTGAAATGTTAAGATGGGTCTGTTTTCATACAAATTTCATGTTGTTTTAGTTATGATTTGATTAAATGAAAGATACCACTAGAAAGATGAATATGTAAGTTTTTCATAGGTATGTAGAACGGAAAATTTAGTGGAGAATTGCACTAGATATGATAGTGCAAACACTGCTATGCGCAAATATTGTACTGAAAAATAGGGGGTAAACATGATCGTTTGGGTCTGTTCATGTATGAATAACTATCGTTGTAGTGTCTACTTTGGGTAATTAAGGATACTATATGATAGATGAGACTTAGAGGTTTCCAATGGTATGTGGAATGATCGATTTGGATACGAAATGAGAAAGTTACAGGGGATTGAAAACAGCAGGTTGAACTGAAAATTTGGTCTGTTTTGGTTGATTGGAGAAGACGCGTCATCTGTTTGACTAGCTTTAAAAATTTAACCGTAATTTTGTTTTTAATGTCATTTTCACTGTTGTGATTGTCGTGTTAAAATTTAATTTTTGAATAAATTTATTTTGTATTTTGAAATATTTCAATTTGTAGTATTTTTATATATCATGCATCGAGATGCGTGTTTGACGTCATTTAGGTTATTTGACTTCATAAGTTAGTATGTGATATTTGTATGTGTAGTGATGACCTAGGTGGGGCTTGGAGGTTTAATATTGATATTATCAGTCACTGTTATGTTATGAAACAATGTTGTTTTGGGATTAAATTGTGAATGGTTTTTGGCATGTTATTTTGGGATTAAATTGTGAGTAGTTTTGAGATTGAATATGATTGTGTTTTCTGGCGTGTATTTTTGGCTGAATCAAAGTTGCTTTGGGACTATTTGTTTGAATTAAAGAGTAGTGGTTTTGAGAATATTTTGTGCACGGGATCACTAATCGTTTGGGGCTGTTTGGCAGACCAAAATTTAGTGGTCTTCAACTAAGTTCGAGGGTTGTTTCACTTGATTTTAGAGGATTGAAATGTGGTTGTTAGGGACTGTTTTGGGTTGCATTTGATGTAAAATAAAAGATGGATCGGAGAGGGTCCATATTATGTTATATAGTTTAACCATTTGTGCAGTCAGCTAGTAATACATTATTATTTCTTGCTACCAAAAGTTGTGGTGTTGAGTTTTTATCAGGTAAGCTTATAGGCAGTCTAGGCCTTATGGGCTTACGGAGTCTAGATTCCTTACTTATATTTAATTATGTATAGGCGTGATTGAGGCTTAGTAGAAGAGTTAAGGGTTTGATCTTTGGGTTTGCGTCTTTGTGATAGTTTGTGTAAGAATATGTGAATTTTACACCTTTGATTTATGAGGCATGGGTTTCATTTCAAGTAATCCGTTATGTGATTTTAGGCATGTTTGAGAATGAGTGTGTTAATTGTGGTGTTTTGTATCATAAATGTGTGAACTTTACTATTTTGATTTGTTTGATGCGTGGGTTTTCCTAGTTTAGCTTTTCTTTTAGTAAACTATCATTTTTTACTAATGTTCTGAGAATTTGTTTCGAAAAATGCTAAGTTATTCCCCAAAATAATTGGATGATATTGTGGTTAAATTGTTTATGTTTTGACAATGTGTCAAATGTTATGCTTCCCCAAAAGAATGAGTAGATTTACTTATGAATGACAAAATGTTATTGTGAAGGAATTTTGAAATATAAAAAATAAAGGATACTGATAAACTTTGATTCCTGAAAATTTAATCACATGAAATTGTATCACTCAGAACTACTACATCTCTTATTGTTTATGTTTTTCCCTCTCCTATAGAGAAACTAAATTACCTTCAGTTTGGGTCTTGCTGAGTAGGGCGCCCATTTTCTTATAGAAAAATTAAATTACATTCGGGGGGTTGGGTCTTGCGGAAAAGGGTGTGGTTTTGAAATGCCTAAAATAGGCTTGATATTTATCTGTAAAAAAATGTGACGTGACTTATGCACATTGATAGCCCAAGAGTGACTTTTTGTTACTCATATAGTTAAGGAGTATCCGGTGATGCATGCATGTATGTAATGAGTCCCTACTTGGGCATGGATGACGGAGAAGTCCTCTTTTATATGAGATAGGCATACGGGCATGTATGTTCTGCACGGAAGTGGTGCGAATGTGGTATCGTCTAAGTGATCAATCCTTTAAAAATGAATCAATTCAATAAAAATGAATAATATGTTTAAGTCAAATAATGTACGAAGACAACTGTTTTAATTAATAAATTACATTCATATTGTTTCTAACCCTTTTCATGCAGGATGGCAAGTCCCCTAATATTTTTGTAGATCAGACTTGTCATAGTCAACATCTACAGTATAAGTACAAGTAAATACACATTTACTTATTAAGATGACATGATTGCCTCGTTGAGGAACTAAATTCTTTGAACTGTGATTTTTTTGCATGACACATTTGCCTCATTGAGGAACTACATGTTTGTTTGGTTGTTCATTGTTTGTATTTAATTTTATTTTATCACTTGCTGATGTGTTGATTTTGGGATGAAGATTACTCATACCAGCTTAATTGTTGACCCAAGTAAGATTTTGCTTATTGGGTACATTCCTTTGGAAATGTAGCCAATTATCCTTTCAGGTTTAGAGATTTTTGTGCAGCGTTACTGGAGTTTCGTTAGTGAGGGCTAGCAACGTCAGAGTTTCCTTGTTAGATTATTTTAGTTTGTTTCAATTTTCTAAACTATGTTTTAGTTGTTGTTGTTAAATGTTTTTGTTGTTACTGAATTTTCACGTCCCGAGTTTTGGGCAAACGGATAATCCTAAGTGGAAATAAGGATTTTTGTTTTCTCGAAAATCGGGGCGTGACATGTCATGACTTACTTAATTTGCCTAATAGTCCGACACAGATGTCGGACCAATAAATCTGATTCAGGAGTCTCGGATCACCATAGATTGACCGAATTGAATTTCATCAGGATTTAATGAACAACAATGGAATTCTAATAGAACGGATACCTTGGATTTATTGATAATATCACTGTAGGTGTGCTCTACATTCCATGGGCACTTAAGGCATTTTCCGCTTGTGTCTCTATATGCACTGGGCCATGTCTGGCGGGGTATTCCCTTGGGCCCACTAGTTGGTCGGGGCCTATTGTAAATATCAACATGTCAGGTATACGACATAGATTACGAGACGATTCAATATCGGTTACTCCCCCTAGTTAATGGGGCTGTGTGCAGTGCCATTAATTTGATGAATGTTGACTCGTGCAGTTGCAATAGGAACCATCGCCTCTTTGTTTCTCGTACGATATTTAATGCTGATGTAACTGTTGGTTGACGTCGTTTCACGAACCGTCACGCCTATATATAGACTAGTATTCACCATCCCAAGCATTGCCATGAGTGCAACAAAGCATGTTCTTCTAATGCATCTCTCCAAAAAATATGCTTTGGGTTTTCCAAAGGCTAAAGGAAAATCTCCGTTGTTGGAGTCTTTGAATGTTCTGACATTTGCAGCGATGAGTCTTGACAATACCTGCTATTATGTGGTGCCACCTGGTTTGGGTGAGCATCCAATTGGTTCCATGGGACCTTGTAATTTCTTTTTACATTTCGTAGAAGAAGTATGGACTCTTCCTTTGGGGACGAGTCTGTCTTTCGCCTTATGTTGCTCCCGAGTTGCCACCCACAACTGCTGTTGGGAGATAATACCCGCAGCTAGTTTTGGAGTAATTGTTCCTATTGTATCTAATGGATTCACACGAGACACCACAGCTAGAAGGGAGATTGGCAGAACGAAGTTCTGATGGGCGCGACCTAGAGCTAGGGGTGGGCACCGGACAGGATGAGCCCATCCCTATCCCATCAGGTTCATTCGGGATCGGGACGGGATAAACCTCATCCCGACCTCGTCCCATCCCAAACGGGTTCGGGACAGGATCAATATGCTCTATTTGTTGATCAAGTTTTTTGAAAATCTAATAGGTATAAAACTATAAATTACTGCTGGAACATAATTTGATCTGTGACATATTGCAACATAATCATAATATGTTGGAAACACAATCTGCTGGAACATATTGCAACATAATCATAATCTACTGTAACTCAATACAACATTCTATTGTTAACATATTCTTAATTTGTTGATAGAGCAAAAACACTAAAAGGAGAACTGAGGACTACATTTGCAGAAAAGGTAGCTACACAAGATTAAACCAAGATGCATTGGTTTTTTTACAGCTCTAATTTTTCAGAGCAAATTGTGTCTTACCTGTTTTTTTCTCATGAAATGTAAATTCTTTTCTTCTCATGAAATGTAAATTCTTTCCACATTACACCTGTTTTTTTTTCAACTCCATGAGATTCATTTTTTATGGGAAGGACGAGGTGAGAATATAAGCATTGCAAATGGTAGCATTTTGACCGAGGCTGGGCATTTGATCTCAGTTCAAAAGATCAACTATGTCAACCAAATGAAAAAAGTTACAACGGAGCTGCTTCGGTCTCAGTCAAACAAATTTCTTTCTTCCAACATAAGAGTAAATATCAACAATTTTCTTTCTTCCTACATGTTCAATGTAGCATGAGCAGAATAGTTTTTTCTAGGGCATGAACCACTAGAAGGACTGCAGGTCAATAAAATCAAACAAGGTATGTTTCACACATGATTCTGACAATACCAAAGTGTTTCTCTATACAACTTTAGAAATGCACAAAACAATCTAGCCAAACTTCAGAACATCACTACTTATCAGATTTACCAAGGGATATTCGGTTAGATATTTTAGTAAAAAAAACTGATTTTACAAAATGCAATTCAAATGAACTGAAACCATTGAGATCTTACTTGTAAAAATCGTTGGATTTGTGCAATAGATAACTGAATCCTAGATTCAAGAGCTCGTTTTGAAGGTTTGAGCTGAAGAAGCTCGATTTGGTGACGTCATTTTGGGATCATAAGCTCTTCGACTTGTCGAAGAAGTTGGATCTGGTCCGACGAAACTGAATGAGATCAGGAGAGCTTGCTTGGAGTTGGATCGAAGAGAAGTTGGACTTGCCCACTTGGATTTGAGCAAAAACAAGTTGGATCGAAAAAGAAGATGTCTAAAAGTATGGAATAGAGGCGTTGAGTGAGGCATTGTGCTCTGACTAGGCAGAGGGAAGAATCGGAGTAAGGAACGGAGTCAGTGAACTCGGCGGAGGCGTTTAGTGAGTCGTTGTAGGCTTGTAGCTTCGAGCATTCTACGTTGTTTTCTGATTTCCAAACAGCCAAGTAGAGCTGAACAAAAACCGATCAAATCGATTAATTAAACCGACCAAAATCGAACCGATTGGTTCGGTTTAAATTCGATTCGGATCGATTTTGGTTTTAGAAAATTCAAAACTGAAGTAGTCGGTTCGGTTTTCGATTTCTATGTGATTTTAACCGACCAAACCGAACCGACCTAATATATAATAAATACTATATATTTTATATATAAATAATATAATATGTTTAAAATAGTCGGTTGGTTCGGTTTTGGTTCAATTTTAGTCGGTTCGGTTACGGTTTGCATAAATTAGAATCGGTTCGGTTTCTGATCGGTTTTGTTAATGGTCGGTTCAGTTTCGGTTTGAAAATTCACGGTTTAGGTGAAAAACCGAACCGACGGTTCAGTTTTCAACCCTACAACCGAGTTATGTTGCTGATGTTGTTGTTGATGAAGCATAAGTACGAGGGGGAGGAGGCGTGTCGTGTGTCATGTGCGTAATCTGTTGTGTGGTGTTGTTTTTGTTGTTATCTTTCTCTTCTCTTGAATCCTTTCTCTTCCCTTTGTTGTTCTTCTTCAGGATCCCTAAAGGAATAAATGAGAAAAGAAAAGTACTTCAGAATTCAGATGAAGTGATCAGATGATTAAGAATCAAAAGATTAGTCTAGAGATGCGTAAGTGAGAGACACATTGAGATGTTGAAATGCTATCTCCATCAGTGAATTTATATGGGCATCCAAATATTGCAATCCTAAAATCAATATATAAATAAAGATATTAAAATTATTAATAATAAATATTAAAAAATCTGTTCGGGACAAAATGGGATTGGCGGGATTGAAAATCTTCATCCCATCCCATCATCCCATTCTAGATCGGGATGGGATTGATCAATCCCATTAAGACCCGAAAAAATCGGGATGGGATGCCCACTCCTACCTAGAGCCATGGGGTGCTAACTCTACATCACCCCAGGCATCCTTCGCTTGAGAGGCATCATCATCTGCCTTCTTCTGTTCTCCTTCTGAATCCTCTTCGCAAGGTAGATTGGCGAAGCAAAGAATCAAGTGCATACCTGCAGCATGTTGCTTACTTTTGGGTACCTTTGTTTTTACTTCCAAATCCTCTTCTGAACACATATTGGAGAGTGAAGTCTTGAAGTGCGTTTCAGCGGATCCATACTCATGTCGGACTTAGATATTTGTAGTGTATAAACTTTTGTACTAGTCGGTCGGACAAACTTTGTAACAACTTTCTTAGTAATCAATTAAGTTTGTTTTATTCCTTTAATGAATCTGTATCATATAGGCTTGTGCGAACAAATCTTCTAAACTGAAAAAAAAATCAAAAGAAATCAAAACAATAAGATAGTTTAACTCTGAGCGAGGGGCTAAGCTAATATGATCTGGAAGGAGATGCGCATGGTCCTAGCTCAGATTGTGTAGCTCCCTTGGTGAAATGTTGCATTTCGCCAATGCTAGCGAAGTTACTGAAAAGTGAACTTCGTGCGGGCAGGTCATTCCTCGCTGGTTGCCAGCTTTTGGAATAGGCACATGTTTGCTGAAGTGTTATTACTTAGCTTTGTATTAGACTGGATTGTGCCTCCAGTGCTGAATTCTGGCTCTCTGCATAGTTGATCCTGGGTTGTTGGAGCTTTGTTTATGTTCGTGCAGGTGATTCTTCCCTCTTCTATGAGTCTGGTGTCTAATATGTCTGTCCCGCGGGCCCGCACTATAATTGCTAACAATCCAGTTGTTTCAGCGCTGCGTAGTGGTAGTCTCTCGCTGTAGGTTGATTTCCCCGAATAGTTCATTGATTCTGGTTGGAAGTGTACTTGATGCATTGGTGCAGAGTAGAAACTACTGCCCAGGATGATGTTGTAGGCGAACAAAGCATCGACTACCATGAACTCCTGGACAAGGAACCTCCGTAATTGTGGCTCTCCCACCACTACCATTAGGTTGATCTTCTCAATAGGAAAACATTTCTCTCCGTTGAACCCGACTATGGGATGGTTGGCGGGCATTAAGTCATCCTCTTTGAGTTGCATATTGCA
This sequence comes from Berberis vulgaris, assembly GCA_963556465.1. NCBI lineage: Eukaryota > Viridiplantae > Streptophyta > Magnoliopsida > Ranunculales > Berberidaceae > Berberis > Berberis vulgaris. Next base: position 84,284,443 of record OY747129.1, read on the forward strand.
GAATGCGTTGAAGTCGAGCTTGCTGGATTTAGATCCGACGAAGTTGGAGGCCTTATATTGCCTTGCACGGCCAGAGTCGAGGTTGTTGTCACTGCGCTTCTTTTTTTTGTCGTTGTCATCCTGTTTCTTCCCCTTCTTCTTGTTTCTAGAGCTAGAAGGTTTCTTATCGGACTTTGCCTCCTTCTTGGCAGCCAACATCTCATCGAGAGTGATGTATTTCTGGGCACTCTTCAGCAAGTTCGCCATATTGGTTGGAGGCTCCAGATTGAGGAAATCATAGAACTTGCCTTTCCTCAAACCTAAAGTGAAGGCTGTGACTGAGGTGTCATTACTACAGCCGTCGATGAGAGTCAACTCATCATTGAAGCGTGTGATGTATTCCATCAATGTCTCGTTCAACTTCTATTTGAGGGTGAGCAGGTAATGCAGGCCCTTCCTGATTCGTTGGCTGCCGGCGAAGCGTGTGTGAAATGTTGTTGCCAGTGTCTGAAATGAGTCGATGGACTTCGGAGGGAAGCTGTGGAACCAGATCAGCACTGATTTCTTCAGGCAGGTAGGGAATGACCAGCACATTACTGCTTCAGATCCTTCTTTGAGCGCCATTACATGCTGGAAGTGGAGTAAGTGATCTGACGAGTCTGTTATTCCGTCGTAAAACTCTATATTTGATGGAGTGAGTTTCTTCGACAGTGGCTCGTTCATGATGTGATCCATGAACGGGGGGACGGTGAGGTTGAACAACATGTTAGGATTGGTGGCCCCAAGCCGGAAGGGTTTCTGTGAGGCGGGTTTGTCAGTCCCAGACGCTGGGTCTCCGTTGGCCGATCATCCGCCTCTGGTCCACTAAGAGCTCGTAGAGGCAGCGTGGCTCTCTTGAACATGTTCTCTGGTGTCTTTTGGGGTCGGGCCTCTTCGCTGCTCCCGCTCTCCTTCTGCAGGTGGAGGGATCAACCCGTAGAAACAGTGTTAGGAATCGCTTGTGTTATTTGTTTATAGCTCGAGTTTTACGACAAGCGACTCCTAACACTGTTCTAAAAAAGAAAATGAAACCTAATTTATAAACTTGTAAAAACAGACCCTCAATTCCGATTGTGCCGTTACAATCCCCGACAACGACACAAAAAACTTGATGCATATTTTATTAACCTAAATTAATAAGCTAATAAACCCTACTTGTAATACCGCAAGTGCACAACTATCTAACTAGTAGACAGTGATAAATACGGGTCGATCCCACGAGGATTGTCAAGACAACCAAATTCTAAAATCTATTTAAACTAATTTAAAGTTGGGGGTTACAACAAATGTAAATTTCTTAATTAAGATAATTAAATTGAACAATTAAAAATTAAAGTGATAAGACAATGAGAGAGTGGACCGAGACATTGAATATTCCTCCATATGTTCGTCGAGACTTGTGTGACCTAAATTACCGTTTTCGAGATTCACTACGACTAATCTAAGGATTAATCCACATTCACAATTGATTTCAGCAAATGCATAAATCCTTAGCATTGCATGTATTTCTACGGCATACACAATCACAGGTTTAATTTGATTAATTCTAAACCCCTAGCATTGCATGTCTTTCTATGGCACACCCAATCACAGATTTAAATTAATTGATTAAAGCAGGCTACGAATATCAACAAAGGGAACTTCTAACTACCGATTAGTCTAGATAATTATTCCGAATATAATCGGTAAAAGCAAATTATTGAAATCCAGAAATCAGCTGTATTTAACATTCAAGCATATAGAAAACAATAAATTCAGACAGTGACAAACTCTAGGAAACCCTATGGTTCCATCTTCACCTCGGCGCGGGGTCTAGAAATCCATAGTGGTGATGGTCACAGCAGCTATGTGGTGAAACTCCATCTCCTCCTCACGTGGGTGTACTGTGGTAGCCTTGACTGGAATACTGGATGCGAATAACTGATGCAAATAATGAAAGGGAATACACGGTGGCACAGAGTAATGGACTGGGTGCGAATAACCAAGTTGGTTCCCGCCAAAAGATTGTCCCTTTCCTCGTGCGCCCTCTGCTACGTCCTCTGTTTCTTCTTCTTCGTTCGGCTCCGGTGAACCTGCAAGTGAGAGTGAGACAACGAGAGAGAGAGTGAGACGAGAGAGATAAAAGAAAGGGTGAATGGGAGAGGAGCGGGGGTCCCCTGTCGCTGCTGATTGTGCTCCTTGTTGCTTCTCTGTGTTCTCCTTCCTGAACCTGCAAAAGAGAGAGTGAGGGGAAACGAAAGAGAGACGAGAGAGGCGAGAGATAGGAAGGCACAGTGGTTGGAAGAGGTTGCAAGAAAGAGCCGTGAAAAGGGATGTTGCGTCTGTGGAGAAATCAGGGACGTGAACTGTGTCACGGTATTATTTGGCTGATGATGGTGGCGTGATGTTATGTTGTCATAAAAGGGATTAAGCTGGTGAAGAGATATTGACAGTGGAGAGAGGGAGGAGACGAAGAAACAGATAGGAAGAAGCGAACTTGATGGAACAGGGTGTGGCGTCCTCATAGCAAGCGAGGAAGAGCCAATGACGAGGTGGGTGGCTGTTGTTGGAAAAATCCAATAATGTGGGCACAAATATGTAATACAATGTGTATTGCTATCTTAAAGTGTAGTCCATCTAATATGTGATCTAATTGTGTTCCTTATTTCAAATTTACACAATTTAACTAATAGATTGCCAAAGCAACCACTATTAGGAAAATTGGTTAATTTTAAATAAGTGAGCATGTTACATCCATGTGAAACAATCGGCCCAAAGGAAGATTGTTTTGACCGGATACTCCATAGTCTTGAATATGTGATACGGTTTGGTTTACCATGTTTTTATTATGTCGGTCCAAAGAAAGGCATAATATTAGGCCAATTTCGTTGTGTAAGAAGAGTACCACTTACAGATTGATATTTCTGTCCAAAGACTAAATAACAATGTTGTGCTAGGTATCTTGATATGGTTTGTTATTTACCTATTGTATGAATTTAAAGTTTATGCAATTTAAATGATGATGTGAACATGTTATTTATTGAATTTATTCTCTGTACAGCTACTATGTTTGTTACTAGTATATCTGCTGGTGTAAATAATATTCCCATGCTTAATGGGACAAACTTCAAGGACTGGAAAGAGAATGTGTTAATCGTTCTTGGATGTATGGATCTGGACCTTGCCTTAAGGATTGAGCAACCCGCTCCTCTTACAGATGCAAGTACTCCTGATGCTAGGAGATACTTTGAGAAGTGGGAACGCTCCAATCGCATGAGTCTCATGCTCATCAAGTGAGGTATTCCAAAAGCCTTTAGGGGTGCAATATCCGAAGGGGTGACCAATGCTAATGAGCTCCTTGCTGAACTTGAAAAATGTTTTGCTAAAAACGATAAGGCTGAAACAAGCACGCTTTTAACTAGCTTGATTTCATTGAAGTACAAAGGCAAAGGGAACATTAGGGAGTACATCATGGAGATGTCTCATCTTGCTTCAAAACTTAAGGCACTAAAGCTTGAATTGTCTGAGGACTTACTCGTGCATCTAGTTTTGATATCACTTCCTCAACAATACAGTTAGTTTAAGGTCAGTTACAACTGTCAAAAGGAGAAATGGACTCTTAATGAGCTCATTTTATACTGTGTGCAAGAGGAAGACGGGTTGAAGCATGACATAACGGAAAGTGTTCACTTTGCAAGCATCTCTAAAGATAAGGGCAAAAAACGAAACAAGGATAATGAAGCTGCTAAGGGTCCAGCACAAAAGAAATAGAAAGGCAATGACGGTTGTTTCTTTTGTAAGAAATCTGGACATGTAAAGAATGAATGTAACAAGTATCACGCATGGCGTGCTAAAAAGGGTATGTTTCTTACTTTGGTCTGTTCTGAGGTTAACTTAGCTTCAGTACCTAGAAACACTTGGTGGTTAGATTCTGGTGCTACTACTCACATAAGTGTTTCTATGTAGGGTTGTCTGAGCTACCGAAAGCCAAATGATGCGAAAAACGCATCTTCGTGTGCGATGGAAAATTGGTAGAAGTGGAAACAATAGGAAACTTTAGGTTACTATTAGGAACTGGTTGTTATTTGGAACTGAAAGACACTTTTGTAGTATCGTCATTTAGACGAAATTTGGTTTCTATTTCCTTATTGGACAAATTTGGATATTGTTGTTCATTTGGAAATAATCAATTTAGTCTTTCATTAAATTCCAATATTATTGGTACTGGTTTATTAAGCGCATTTGATAACCTATATCTTATTGACACTATTGCAACATATAATGAAACCTTGCATGTGGAATCACGTGGTACTAAGCGTAAGCTAAATGCAGAAAATTCATCAAAACTATAGCACAAACACTTAGGACATATCTCGAAAACGAGAATGGAGATACTTGTGTCAGATGGCATATTAGATTCTCTTGTTTTTTCAGACTTTGATGTCTGTATTGAGTGCATCAAGGGAAAACAGACCAAACAAAGGAGATTGGGTGCAAACAGAACTTCAGACGTCTTAGAATTAATCCACACAGATATTTGTGGACCATTCCCTTCAGCTTCTTGGAATGGTCAACAATATTTTATATCATTCATCGATGATTACTCACGCTATGGGTACCTATATCTCATTCATGAGAAATCTGAGTCACTGGACATGTTCAAAGCTTTCAAAGCTGAGGTTGAAAACCAACTCAACAAATGAATTAAGCGTGCCAGGTCTGACCGTGGTGGTGAGTATTACGGCAGATATGACGGTTCAGGTGAACAACGTCCAGGACCATTTGCTAAATTTTTAAAAGAATGTGGAATCGTCCCACAGTACACCATGCCGAGATCACCTAGCATGAATGGTGTAGCTAAAAAATGAAATCAAACTCTTAAGGACATGGTAAGGAGTATGATCAACCATTCTACCTTACATGAATCACTCTGGGGAGAAGCACTAAAGACAACAGCTTATATCCTTAATAGAGTACCAACTAAAGCAGCTGCCAAACCACCTTATGAACTTTGGATAGGCAGAAAACCTAGTCTAAAGCATTTTCACATTTGGGGATGTCTAGCTGAGGCAAGGCCTTATCGGCCAAATGAAAAGAATTGGACTCCAAAACAATGAGCAGCTACTCTGAGCGATCAAGGGGCTACAAGTTCTACAATCCCACTCTTAAGTCCATTTTTGAAACGGGGACAACAACATTTTTTGAGGATGTCGAGTTTGAGGGGAGAAATAATCTAAAAAACATTGTCTTTGAGGAGGAATCGATTTTGACTCCTACTACTGTTTTTGACAATGTACATGTTCTAATACCTGTCATTGATCAAGAAGCATATCTGGAACCTCAACAAGACAATGTTGAACAACTCCCTGCTCACATTGAAGTAAGTGTTCCAGAAGAACAAACTCAACAACCTCAAGATCAAATGCCATTAAGGAGATCCACGAGAGACATGAGAAGTGCTATTTCGGATGATTATATGGTCTTTCTCCAAGAACATGAGAAAAATGATGGATTGGTGGAAAATGATCCAATCAACTTCCATCAAGCCATGCAGGATTCTAACTCTCAAAAGTGGATAGATGTTATGAATGAGGAGTGCAAGTCTATGCAAGACAATCAAGTTCGGAATCTTGTCCCATTACCTGAAAATACAAAGCCTATTGGTTGTAAATGAATATTTGAAACCAAGAGGGGCTCAAAAGGTAACGTGGAAAGATATAAGGCTCGTCTTGTAGAGGCTTCACTCAAAAGGAAGGCATCGACTATAAAGAGACTTTCTCTCAGGTGTCAAAGAAAGACTCATTTAGGACAATCATGACACTTGTTGCGCACTTTGACCTTGAGTTACATCAGATGGATGTTAAAACAACGTTTTTCAATGGCAACATTGATGAAACAATTTATATGGTGCAATCAGAAAACTTTGTGTTTGGAAATTTCATCAAGTAATTGTCTCGTTTGGTTTTGAGACAAATGTTGTTGATAATTGTGTGTATCATAAGTTCAGTGGGAGTAAGCATATCTTCTTGGTTTTGTATGTTGATGACATATTGCTTGCCACTAATAATATAGACATGTTGCACGAAACCAAAAGATTTCTATCAAAGAATTTTGAAATGAAAGATCTTGGTGAAGCTTCTTTTGTTTTAGGGATTCAGATATACCGGGATCGTTTCCGGGGTATTCTTGGATTATCACAAAAGGGCTATATAGAAAAGGTGCTTAAAAGGTTTGGCATGCAAGATTGTAAACCAGGAGACACCCCCATATCTAAAGGAGACAAATTCAGTCTTAAACAGTGCCCTAGGAATAAACTTGAAGTTGTAGAGATGCAAAAGATCCCCTATGCATCAGCTGTTGGGAGTCTTTTGTATGCTCAGGTATGTACAAGTCCAGACATAACATTAATTGTTGGAATGCTTAGTAGATATATGGATAACCCTGGGATGGATCATTGGAAAGCAGCTAAACGGGTTATGAGATATTTACAAATAACTAAGGATTACATGCTCACATACAAGAGATCATATCAGTTGGAGATCATAGGGTATTCTGATTCTGATTTTGCTGGATGCTAAGATACTAGGAAATCTACATCAGGCTACATTTATCTATTAGCTGGAGGAGCTATTTCTTGGAGAAGTGCTAAACAGACACTCATAGCTTCTTCCACCATGGAAGCAGAATATGTGGCGTGTTTTGAGGCATCCAACCATGGATTATGGCTGCGTTATTTTGTCACTAGGCTGCGCATTTTGAATGACATAGAAAGACCACTAAAGTTATATTGTGACAATAAGTCAGCAGTTCTATATGCCAACAACAACAGGAGTCCGTCTAGGTAAAATCATATTGACATAAAGTTCCTGGTTGTAAAGGAGAGAGTAGAGAATAAACAGATTTTCATAAAGCATATTGGGACAAACTCCATGATTGCGGATCCACTTACTAAGGGATTACCACCCAAGGTCTTTCATGAGCACACCGTTCATATGGGTGTTATATCACATGAGGATATCATGGTTTAGTGGGAGTTTTTTGTTGTTCTATGATGGATTTTTTGGACACATTGGTGTAATTTAGTATTTTCTGCATAAATAAAGTATTCAGTCAATTGTCTGTTTATTATTTGTTTGATCTCATTAAAGATTAAAGTTGGACCAATTGAAAATATGCATGTTTGGATCACATTACATGTAATTTTCATGCTCTACATCCATGTTTGATCTATGTCATTTGATTATATTGGTATATGTGACTATTGATGGATTTAGTTACGCTAAATGTGACGAAAATCGCTTTAATCCTATATTAGTATAGTCAATGGACGAGATTGTTTAGAAATACTTTTACTTGTGATAGAAAATTTTGAAGCTCATAAGGTTATACACATTTAAAGGTAACATATGTGGCCCAAGTGGGAGATTCTTGGAAAAATCCAATAATGTGGGCACACATATGTAATACAATGTGTATTGCTATCTTAAAGTGTAGTCCATCTAATATGTGATCTAATAGGGGTGTTGGACTATAAGGTATTATAAAATAACATGGTGTAAATAATGATGTAATTTCTAATTCAATGAGGGGCATAATTGGAAATTCACAGCCCGTAAGTTATACGGTTATAACTTACGAGCACTATAAATATGTGGTTGGTCCCCGATTGAGCGTTGCGTGAAGAAATTGTTTTCTGTATCCTCTCAACAGAGACTCTAAGTAATACGCTTGAATCAATCGGAAGATCCAACTCATCAAAATATGTTTCTATTCTTCCTTTGTTTCCATTGAATCAACTAGAGTTTTAAGTTATTTGGTTAATACAACATCTGTAAGTTGTGATGTTATTATCTGTTTCATGCTTTTAGAGATGTCGTGGTGGTGCGTGGTCTGTTTGTGAAGTGGTGATGTTGAGACGAAGGAACAGAGAGATGTCGTGGTGGTAAGGTGTTGTTTCTGTAAGGTGTTGTAAGGTACAGAGAGTGATGTTCTGTTTCTGTGACTGTGAAAACTGATAGGGAGAGAAACAGGGACGGTGATGGTGGCTGGACGGTGTTGAGGGAGAAAAAAATAGGGAAATGGAGGAAGAGAAGAGACGGTGATGGAGGTGATGGCGAGGTGAGGTGCGCTACCAGTCCTCCTATCGAGCGAGAATCACTGGCAGAGTGGATGTGGCGTGGTGGCTGGAAAAAAAAGAGAAAGAAGAAGAGATTTTCTATGGGAGAGAGGCCAAGGAACGTAGGAAAGAGAGGGGGAGGAAAAGGGAGAGAGGAAGCCTAAATAGAGTTCTCCCTCTTTCTCTTGGTTAGATTAGGTTAGGTTTGAGATTTTAAGTCAGCTTTTGGGCTTGGCTTATGTTAAATTAGGTGGATTTGGGTATTCAGATTAGCTTTAGACATGTGATAATCGACTTGTCACCCGTTACTTTATAACGCCATTTGAACCAACCAATTGATCATTCCTCGAATTGCTGCCTTAATACGATTTTATTGTTTACGCTCAAATTTCTATAAAAACATGAAAACAAAATAATTAGAATAAAATATAATAATTGAAACACTAACATATATAAATTAAGGGGTGTATTATGTAATAATTACGTGAATATCACCTCTTTACTGCTCCCGTTCTTCTTCTGCAGGTGGAAGGTTCTGATGAGTGAGTATCTCCACCGCTCGTGCAATTTATTGCATCTGGGTTGACAATAGATCCACTCTGGGGTCCGGCATGGCTGTTGCTGGCACGTGGGTCAGAGGTTGTTCCGGTGCCGTCGGAACTGGCGGCGCTTCTCTAGTTCGCACGTTTGAGGGCTCTGGGATGTCTCCATTGTTGCGAGATCTCTTGGTTACTATCTATTTGAACCGTGAGAAAGGGTGATATCACTATTTTTAAAGGAATTGCGTCGTTCCTCACGGAGGTCGACAAACTGATGTAGTCGAATCATGTTTTCCTTGTCCTTGACCTTGACCTGCACAGGGAACACACGTGAGTTAAGGACAACCGTTGTGGCGGCCGATGACACTCCGATGCTAAAGTCGGACAAGCTTGAGAACTGCTTAAAGCTGTAAATTGGGTTATGTAGCGTACCTTTGTTTAGGGTTGAAAACCGAACCGACTTAGGTCGGTTTTAAAATTTTAAAATCGAACCTACCATTAACAAAACCGATCCGAAACCGAACCGATTCTAATTTATGCAAACCGTAACCGAACCAACTAAAATTGAACCAAAACCGAAATAAAACCGAACCGACCGACTATTTTAAACATATTATATTATTTATATATAAAATATATATTATTTATTATATATATTTGGTCGGTTCGGTTTGGTCGATTAAAATCTTTGGTTTTCAATTTTTTAAAACCGAAACCGATCCGAACCGAACCAATCGATTCGGTTTTGATCGGTTTGGTCGATTTAATCGGTTTAATCGATTTTTTGTTCAACCCTACCTTTTTTCATCAACCTCATGTTCTGTTTATAATGAGAAAGTCCTCGTTCGGCTAAGCCTTTTGTGGCATAGTTTAGGGAAAGAGATCTTGCTGGAGATCATTTTTTAGTTGGGAGTCGTCCATGTAGGAGAGTTTTCCTACACGACTTGTGCTCCTAGATATGTAGATGAGATTTCTTTTTTTGAGTGTTGTCCATGCAAGGAAGTTTTCATGCATGACTTATACTCCGATATTTGTTTCCTGGCCGGAACCAATGTACTGCTGGCATGCCCGTCTTAGATCAATCCTCCAGATACTTGCCTGATTAGGCCTTACGGGTATTATGCTTGACCATGTGACGTGTGTGCTTAGTATGGCGCTGCAATTTGGGTCCAGCTTCCTGGATTCTGGCAAAATGAGCTTAGTGTTGTCTGGGCTTTGCTAGATTGGGTGGACAATCAGGCCCGATTTACTCAGCTGACGAGATTATCATGACACGCGTACGATGCAGATTAAAAGTCGGTTTGGTGTATCATCAATGTTCATCAATCAAAGGTTAAGATCATACCACAAATTGCAACACCCTTGTGAAAATCAATTGAATGTATCAATTATAGAAAATTGTTTGAAAATAATTAAAATGAACATCCTTAAGAAATTAAATTGACTAGATTGACCTATTAAATAGGTGATAGATAAAGCTTGATCTATTTAGCAAATTGATCATGATGAAAGCTTGTCCTGTCAACAACTAGCTCGAAAGATGAGCTCATCCAGTCAAGTTGATTTGAGTTCACCTATCCAACAGACAGGTCATGCACTCAAGACTGGTCGAGTACTTTATTTCTATATAAACTCGTGTTTTTTTGTTGCTATTCCACAACTCTATAAATAAGATAGTCAAGGATGTTGAAGGCACAACTCTGGATTTAAAAAGCCTCATCTTTCAATATAAAAAAGAAAGTTTTTAGAGTCTTTTTGCATCGTTTGAATAATACAGATCTGATTTTCGAAAAGACTTTCACATATTAGAAACTTCACATATCTCTGTCATCATCGTACTTGTGTGTATGCATGTAGCGTTCTTACTCTTGGTATGCTGCTGATTGTGAAGGAAGATCATTTAAGCAAACTTTCACGTATAGAAGTTGGTTGCAAGCAGTGGCAGACCTACTAAGGGACCAGGAGGCAACTATCCCCCTAACTTTCAAATTTTTTTGGCTCATATTTTTTTTAATATAAATATGCGGTTATGTGGGAGAACTAGCTAGTTGACTTAATACCAACCACATTATTGTACATCCACCGCTCCACTTATTCTTCCTCATTGCGTTTTCCTCCAAACCATATATGTCACTCTCTGCAAGAGTACAACTCTCATCCCATTCAGCGATTCACCTTCCTATTTGTGATTTTGACCTTCCTCATTTTGACACTTGAGAGATAGAACTGACACAAAACCAAGAATAACAACGAAGTGGAAATGAAAGGATGTGTTTAAGGAGTTGTAACAAGTTAATAAGGCACATTGTTTGAAATGGGTTTTAAAAGCAGTGTATCTTGTTCTAGCAAACTAACGTCATACTAATCAGGGGCGAGCATGGGATGGGATGGGATGGGATGGGACGGGACGAACCTCATCCCTATCCCATCCCGTTCATACGGGATCAGGATGACATAGACCTCATCCCGACCTCGTCCTATCCCCAACGGGTTCAGAACAGGACGAGACGGGACGGGATGAGCTTGTACTAAATAGTTCTTCAATGAAGAATAACAAAAAAAAATCATCTCACATTGCTTACACATCAATATTGCCAAATTTATGTACATATAACTTTCATCATAATAATATTAAATGTCATATAAAATTTGTGAAAAGTTACCTTAAAATGGAATTAAGTTTGTCAAGTGAATGATGGTAGATGGAAGGAGCCCCTCCATAGATCATTCTTGCATATTTATGTAGGAGTTGAAATATCATTCTTACAAGATAAATTAGGAGCAATATTCTTAGGTTGTTTTAATATAAGTTCAAAAATGAAAAATATTTCTCATTTACCAAATCTCTAACTGCATAACTCCTAGTGTAAAACTAACACAAATCATCATTTGACTTTATTTCTAAAAAATAATTGTCATATCTAAACAAATAGTACCAAATCAAGCAGGTAATTTTGAAACAGTAGATGTTTTGATTTAATTTCAATGTAGAATAGTAGTTTGATTAAAATTAATAATAATAAATACTAAATAAATAAACTCGAGGCGAGACGGGTTTGAAAATATCCATCCCGATCCCATCCCACTCTATGAGTTTGATCAATCCTAAAAAGACCTGAAAAAAAAATAGGGATGGGACGGGACGGGACGGGATCGAGATCACGGGATGGGATGTCCACCACTAATATTGATACAAGCAAGGCAAAAAAATCCTCTACTAGAAGTAAATCATTTTGTTTTCCCAAAGCTGGTGTTTGGTGATCTATTCTTGATCTCAGAGTTACTTTGGATGTATGTCACCCCATGCCACCTGCCAGGTTCGAACCCATGACGTGTGATATACCTCTACCAACTCAGCTGGTACACCTTTGGCAACCCGACTCATTCAATTTCAATTGGGGCTTTACTGATTGGAATAATCTATTTCTAGAACAAGTATGAAACAAAGAACCAGAACTTTCGTTTTTCTTTTAATTAATCAGCATTGTGCTTGATAGGTGTTTGTGGTGACTAGTGAGGCATGGCTGAGAGTGGTGCTTGGTATTTTTACCTGTTTTGAACTCTTGTTTGGGGATAACAAATTGAAGGCTTTGGTGAACATGACTCATTTCTCGTTCTCGATCCACTTTATCTTAATCTCTACAATTTCTCGTCTTCGTTTCTCTTTCCTTTTCTCGATCTTTGTCTCTACATCTACAATCCGCCACCACTATCAAATACAACAGCTTCACAAAGAGACCTAATGATTGTCGAACACCCAAAGACAACGACTTTATCAAGGTATATCTAAGATGACTTAAATAGTACAGAAACATATGAAATCAATCAATTTCGATGGATTATAAGAGACCAACAAAATTAAATTAACGAGGCTTTTTTACATTCCCATTTGAAGAATTTCGATAAAAAAAATAGTTTTTAAATGCTTTTGCTATTGAACTTCATGTTAAGATGATGGCTATGTGGACAACTTGTGCTGAGTTGGAAAGAAGATAGTTGCATTGATGCATCAACTCAAAATTTTGTTGCTTTGATGTGTGATTTTTTCAATATTGGAAGAATTATGTATAAGTATAACTCAGTTTTCTATGTTACGTTATATACAGACTACAAGGTTGCTAAGGAAGAGCTGGGAATGACTACTTGGACTATGCTTCACACTCATACAGCTCAGGTAGAGTAAATTAACATTTTGTTCATGAAAATTGATCTTAGAATATCTCATGATAAACTAACGCTTTGGTGTTTAGTAATGATAAAACCATTCAAGGATATGTTAATAGGAATGGATAAGAAAACATTGCAAATATGGTTACATTTAATTATGATCCTCCAAGATTGGATTTTCCTCGTGGTTCTGATTCTTCTGTGAATTGGTTGTTTTCATAATTATTTGCATGTCAAGGTACTGGAAAAATGTGATTATTGTGAATTAACTAATTAGACAAATGTTTCACCTTTGAGCATTATATTCATGCATTGAAAGTCAACCCATTTAACTCAAATGTGTTTTTCATGTTTATACATTGCTAGGCCATTGTCACTAATGGCCTCGTAGTATAATATGCATGTTATCAGAGACACTCCTTTAATAAACTTAGGTTGCCCACACAATCAACAGTACATATAAAAAGATAATTGAATAACAATTGTTAGAGTTTGCATGTTTTTCCATGATAATAATGCTCGAAAGTCATACTTTTCTTTGTATTTACTTAAATAATATTCTATTTTATTTTTCAGCCTTGGACAAGTTTTTGAAAAGAAAGTATGTGTCAGAGTTACTAACTTCAAGCTGGTCAATTAGATCCAATCTCAAAGTCAAATCATGTGAATTATGATATGTCAAACCTTCCGATTGATCTCAGATCAAAATCTCGAATCTCAGATTATCATCTCAATGATCAATACACAATTAGAGGAACATATTTATAAAGAGGCCCTTGTCAGCCTAAGAATAACAAATTTCCATAAAGAATATGGGAGAGGGATAAGACATTTTAATGTAACACTTTTGTAATTGAAGGAGTCGATAATTGAAAGAAACTTGAAAAACTACAAATTCATTTGGGACAGACTCGTTATGAGGCTTAATGAGTCAATATCTGATGATGTCGGCTGGTCAACAGAAGGTAGTTGGAAAGTAGGTGATAAGAACCTGTAATATGAATCAGATTAGCTAGAACACTTGAGCATATTTAACAAGTTGCACAAAAATGAAATTGGAGAAAGGAGTATTGTATTGATAACAAAGGATACAATTCCAGGAATTCGAGAGCCTGGTCTCTCCCTTCTAATACACTTTTCTCTTGATACCCTACTCCCCTTACATGCCTCCCCTTTTATTCCCTAAAGAGCTCTTCTCACATAACCAATTTTTGTTGGTATAAAACCAACATAACAAACTCATCCCTAGACAACCACATATTCTCTAACTACTTGGACACATCAGCTAATACCAGCCTCTTATTGTTGTCCCAAGGCCTTCTTCCTTCTAGCATACGTGTACCTAATGGTGGGCTTATCAATACCCCCATCTCGGACTCGCACCTTGTCCTCAAGGTGAAAAGAAGGGAATTGAGTGTTGAAGAGGGAATGGTTGAGCTCTGTTTTCCTATCCCAGGGCTGGACGCAGCATCGATACATGAAAAACTGGGTGTATGGTGACCATAGGAGGTAGGTCTAGCTTGTAGGCAACCTCGCCAATGCGAGCCAGCACCTTATAAGGACCAAAATAATGTGGGGCAAGCTTCTCATTCAGGCGTCGAGCCAAGGAGCGCTGTCGGTGAGGTTTGAGTTTGACATATACCAAATCTCCCACAGCAAAATTGACATCCATGCGCCGCCTATCCGCAGAATGTTGCACGTGCTTCTGAGCACGAAGTAAGTGAGCCTTGAGCTCCTCAATAACTGCATCCCTGTCCCTTAATTGTAACTCTAAAGATGAGTTAGCAGTTGAGCCTTCTTCAAACTGTAACAAGGGTGGAGGAGGTCTATTATACACCACTTTGAAAGGGGTGGTGTTGGTGGAAGAGTGGAATGAAGTGTTGTACCAAAATTCAGCCCAAGGCAGCCACTTCACCCATTGTTTAGGCTTATCTCCTACGAAGCACCTCAAATATGTTTCGAAGCACCTATTGACCACCTCGGTTTGTCCATCCGTTTGTGGATGATAGGACGAGCTATGTTTCAATACGGTTCCTTGCAACTTAAACAATTCAGACCAGAACTTGCTCATAAAAATTGTATCCCTATCCGACACTATGGACCTTGGAAACCCATGTAGGTGAACCACTTCACGAATGAATAAGGCAACAACCCAGGGTGTCGTGAAGGGTGCTTAAGTGGCAAAAAATAGCCATATTTGCTAAGGCGTTCGACTACTACGAGTATACAAGAATAGCCATCGGATTTTGGAAGGCCTTCCACAAAATCCATGGAGATGTCATCCCATACCTGATCTGGAATTGGCAGCGGTTGTAGCAGCCCTGCAGGAGAAAGAATTATGACCTTGTTGTGTTGGCAAATATCGCACTTGGCAACATAAGCTTGGACTTGTTTCTTCATACCCATCCAATAGACATCTTGGGAAAGATGTAGATAAGTCTTCAATACTTCCGAATGCCCCCCCATGTGGCTATTATGGTATGCTTCCAAGAGTCTAGGAACCCAAGGTGATGATGATGGGATCACCACTCTACCGTGATAAAACAATCGGTCTTGCTCGATGTGGTACCCAGCTGGAACTTGTTTCCCTGCTATGAGATTAGCGTACAATGGCCCCAAAAATTTATCTTGGCGGACCTCTTCATCCAGCCCATCCAAGCTAGTACTCCAAGAAGAAAGGGCGGCTAACTCACACTCTCCGGGACGCCTAGATAGCACATCCGCTGCCTTATTCTCAACCCCCGGTCGATACTCAATGTCAAATTGGTACCCGAGAAGCTTGGATATCCATTTTTGATGTTCATCCGCCACTACCCGCTGATCTAAGAGAAACTTGAGACTCTTGTGGTCCGTGCGCACCAAAAAACGCCTTCCCAAATATAAGGGCGCCATTTTTTAATTGCGAAAACGATTGCCATTAACTCCCGTTCGTATACTAATTTTAGTCAAGCCCGGGCACCCAAAACCTGACTGAAATAGGCCACTGGTCGTTGTTTTTGCATCAACACAGCCCCTATACCTGTACCTGAAGCGTCAGTCTCAATCACAAAAGGTGTCAAGAAATCAGGAAGCGCAAGAACCGGTATTGTCATCATAGCCTCCTTTAATTGCAAAAAAGCCCTCTCGGCCTCCCTAGACCAACCCCAACTGTTTTTTTAGGAAATCAGTGAGGGAGGATGCAATTTGTCCATACCCCTGAACGAACTTTCTATAGTAGCCAATCAGCCCCAAAAACCTGCGCAATTCCTTCAAATGTTTTGGTATAGGCCAGACGCCATCGCGGCAAGTTTGGAAGGATCAGCGGCGACCCCCTGTGCCGACACGATGTGCCCCAAATACTCAAGCTCCTGCTGTCCGAATGTACACTTCCGCTGATTCACAAACAATGAGTGATGTCGTAGTGTCGAAAATATGATGTGTAGATGCCTGACATGTTCTTCCTCATTCTTACTATATACCAAAATGTCGTCAAAGAAAACCAACACAAACTTCTGTAGGAATTTCTTGAAGACGTTGTTCATCAGCGCCTGGAAGGTGGCTGGTGCGTTGGTGAGCCCAAAGGGCATGACTAAGAACTCGTAGTGCCCTTCATGGGTTCGGAAAGCTGTTTTGGGCACATCTTGGGGCCTTACACGAATCTGATGATACCCATATTTCAGATCCAATTTAGAAAAAAAATTTGCCCCATGTAACTCATCAAGTAATTCGTCAATTACCGGAATTGGGGATTTTTCGCCCACCGTCACCCGGTTGAGTGCCCTATAATCCACACAGAAGCGCCAACTACCGTCTTTTTTCTTGACCAATAACACTGGGCTTGAGAATGGGTTGTGAGTTGGTTGAATAATTCCTGCTGCCAACATTTCCCCTACCAATTTCTCTATTTCATCCTTCTTAATTTGCGGGTAACGATAAGGCCGAACACTTACAAGCTCAACCCCATCCTTGAGTGTGATGACGTGATCGCAACTCCGTGGAGGGGGTAAACCTTGTGGTGAATTGAAGATGTCGGAGTACTGACCCAATACGTCCTTGATGCTAGCTGAAACCGACTTCACCTGTGTGTTATCCTCTAAACCCTTCATGGCCAAAGTCCCCAACTCCAGTAACACCCCCTGACCCTGATGTTGTACTGCCCACACCAATGCCTTGAAAGGAATCTGAGTTTTGCATAAGCTTGGATCACCCTGCAATGTAACCGGAGTTCTGCCCACTGTGAATTTCATTATCAAAGCCTTCCAATTGATGTGCATCAACCCCAACTTCTCCAACCATTGCATACCCAAAATAATATCAGTACCACCCAAATCTAAATGTAAGAAATCTTCAATTACCTCAATTTCTGTTCTTACCGAATCCCATGTTCCCATCAACACCCCGTAATCGCTGTCATTGTAAGAGGAAGCCCCAATTTCTGAACAAAGTCACGGTAGATAAAATTGTGCGTTGCCTCTGAGTCTACCAACGATGTGACCGGATGTAAAGAAATTACCCCTTGTAGCTTCATCGTTCTAGAGGAAGTGAACCCCACTACGGAGTTCATCGAGAGCTCTACATTGCCCTCGATTTGTTCTAGTTCTCCAGGTTCCAGTCGCTCTAATTCAGGCCCTACTTCCTCGTCCTCCCTTGTTTCCTCAGACTCATCCAACAAGAGGACCTGTAATTGGCGATTTTTGCATCGATGCCCAGGTGAAACTTCTCATCACATCGGTAGCAAAGACCGCGAGCCTTCTTGTTGAGAATCTCCGCCTTCGTAAGCCTCGTGAACCCTGGAGTCCGTCGAGTGGTTGGAATGTCCACCGGTCCCTGAGGAGGAGGCTTGTGAATGATCGCCTTGTTGCTGTCTGCAAGCGGCGCAAGTCCAAGAGGATGAGCAAATGAATGGGGGCTAGGGTTCGTGTTTGGGGTGGAATACGAGCTGCTTGGGCTGGGCCCTTTACTCCAGTTGGAGCCCGGTGCCCTAACATGACTCAATTTCTATCCTCCACTAACTGGGCCGATTCCATTATTTCCATTAGGCCCTTGGGCCTCATCAATCGGACCTCAGCCCGTATCTCCTCCTTCAATCCATTGATGAAGGTACTCTCCAGCACCTCATCAAGGAGGCTACGCAAAGGGAGGCGAGGGTTTCAAACCGCTCGACGTAGTCATCAATGGTGGAAGTTTGCCGGCTAGCCAAGAACTTCTCCATTAGTGTGCCCTCTCTCAATGGTCGAAATCGAGTGAGCAGTACCCGCTTGAACTCTTCCCAGTTGGTGATCTCACGTCGCCCTTCAAGCCATGTGAACTAGCCGAGAGCCCTCCCTTCCATGCTCACTGCGGATGCCTCCATCTTCTCTTTTTCAGTCATCTGAGTCATGACGAAGTATCTCTCTGCTTTGAATATCCACCCATCGGGGTCTTCACCCATGAAGATTGGAAACTCCAACCTCCTCAACCCTTGGGAGTCTCCTCTGGGTTCCCTTTCCATGGAACAATCTATGTTGCCAGGATGCAAAGCCTCTTCTACTGGATCTGGTGGTTTATGCTTCTCCATAGTGGCTGAAGAAGATCCAGCACCATCTCGTTTCAGCAACATCTCCACCTTACCCGTGAGGTACTCCAACGCCCTTTCCACTCCCTCAAAATGGTTTTCTATTTCAGGTAACTTCTGCAATCCCACTCTTACTAAGTGTAATTCATGCTGCCACTCACTTTGCACCATCTCCATTCTTTCTTCCAATGCTTCGATCTTCTTTTGTGCCATTTGTTTGTCCAGTGATCTTTTGCTCTGATACCAAAATGATAAGAACCTGTAATATGAATCAGATTAGGTAGAACACTTGAGCAGATTTAACAAGTTGCACAAAAATGAAATTGGAGAAATGAGTATTGTATTGATAACAAAGGATACAATTCTAGGAATTCGAGAGCTTGGTCTCTCCCTTCTAATACACTTTTCTCTTGGGAAAAATCTAGGGTGCCTGGACCTGTGCCTGGTGTTGTGCCTGGTGGCCACCAGGCACCGTCCATCTGCCTTGAGATGTGAATTATTTCATATCTTGCGACAGATAGACGATGCCTGGTGGCACCAGGTACACCACCAGGCACTGTAGTAGTGGCTCTTTCTCTTGATACCCTACTCCCCTTACATGCCTCCCCTTTTATTCCCTAAAGAGCTCTTCTCACATAACCAATTCTTGTTGGTATAAAACCAACATAACAAACTCATCCCTAGACAACCACATATTCTCTAACTACTTGGACACATCAGCTAATACTAGCCTCTTACTGCTGTCCCAAGGCCTTCTTCCTTCTAGCATACGTGTACCAAATGGTGGGCTTATCAGTAGGCTCACTGGACTGTACACTAGAAGACTGTGTCATAGAAGACTCTGTCTGCTGGAGAGTGGGCTGACTGGACTGTACACTAGATGGTACATGATACTGCTGAGATGATTGCATCTGGATTGACTGCAAAAGGTTCTGCTGCTGTTGGATGTGGGATGGAATATGTGAGGATTGAATATGATTCATCATCATTTGTTGTTGCAACTGCTGCTGCTGGGAAAGCAGTTGGTCCCGTATTTTAGACTGACTGGGCCGAATTGGTTGCTGCTGCCATTGAATATTCCTCTGCTTCATTATTTGTTGTTGCAACTGCTGCTGCTGCTGCTGCTGCTGATACATCATTTGTTGTGTTGTTGCAACTGCTGCTGCTGATACAGATACGGATTCGGGGAAAGCAGTTGCTCTCGTATTTGAGACTGACTGGGCAAGGGAATTGGTGGCTGCTGCCCTGGGTTCCGCAAAATAATAGTGAAAACACAATTCATCAGCAGAACTTGTAATGATAAGATTTATGCATTATATAAAGGAAATTACTCTGTTGCACTTCCAGGATCTTTCAAATGAAATTGATCATAAATATCCCATTCAAATGCAATTTGGTGATGAAAACACGTTGCAATAGTGTCAAAGGCCGGCCTACACTTTCCAAAGGCATGATGTGATCTCGTAAAAAACTGCCTAGTCTTCATTGTCAAATACATGCTAACATCTATAGGCTGCATGATTTGTATGCTAACACGTCTCATGTGTTAGATGCATGGATAAACATTGTTCTGAGGCATGTTGATATGTTAGTTTTAACGTCAAAAGAAACTGGTTTAAAAAAGTACTGTGTCCACAGATAAAGCCATACTTTTAAAATATTTATATGACATATTAGATGCCAACATGCGCTAGATGCACCATTTAGCACAAATGAAATTATAAGAGAGTATTGTATGCACAGCAATACACTAGCAACATATATTGAGAAAAAAAATAATTGAAACCCCTTCATTCTTGGTGAGGATAATGTATTTATTAGGGTTACAATAAAGATATAACAAACCTCTAGTAAATAAACTAAAATTTTTTAGAATTTCTAAGTAGATCGACAGGAGTAAAATCGATATAAATCTTCGAATTATGCACGAAAACAAGGGTCGGCAGAAAAAAACAAGAGAACAGATGGCATTGTACAAATCTAAAACACACATACAATAGTTACGTGTTTAGTCTTATTACCTGCCTCTGGCAAGTTTTGATTGCCAACAACCACATTTGGAGATGGATTTTGAAATTTTGTTTCCATCGACAGCATCTTCAGCGATATTTTCCGTTGATAATCTAACTGAAGAAATCAAAATTACAGGTCGTTATCCCAATAAGAGGCTATCTGAAAAGCCTAAGTAATAACAAATAAAAATCAACTTTCTAACAATATCAGTCTATATCTAAGAACCTCAAGAAGTGAGATGGCATTGTCACACACCACTGACCATATAAATAAAAACAACTACTACCACACACTGACTACACTGAAATACTGAAGAAGACAACTGATGGGAGTTTTCAATTTCTCTCATTAATTAGAAAACAAATAGAATAACAAAAACTTACTTTTGACTCATTTTGTGCACTTACTCAATGACGTGGTACATATGTATCACAAGTTTAAATATCAAGATGTCCAATGTTATTGTGATAATGGTGGAGATGCCACCATATCATTGAGTACGAAAATTAGGTCAGAGTAGGACTCACAGAATAATGCAGTTGAGTAAGAAAATATGTACCTGGCTAGTCGCAGCAGAGTAAATCTTTTCTTCAAACCTTACAGCAATTTTCCTCAGTTCTATTAACCCCTCCGTCCCGGAAATGGGAAGATATCTCTTCCAAGTCTCCATTCTACATTTGGGAAACAATAAGTCTTAAATAATACTAAAGAATGCCAACAACAATGAAACTAAGATGCTCTAATACTTGAGGAGTGCATTTCATCACGCTAGAAAACATATGGGAATGGGACCCCAAATTCCAAAAAAATATAATCTCTAAGTAAATATTATGTCTTCTTCTAATTCAAAAAATTTTAGATTTTAGATTTTTCAAACATCAAATCAGCCTTCACTTAATTCCCACAAATTAAATTAAGCTTCTAATAGACTTCCCCAACTGCGTTGTCATCGATTCGGGTTTCTTGTCAAATCCTCTCATCTCCTCTACTACTAAGTCAACTAGGGGTGGGCATTTGTGACCGAAAAACTGAACCAAACCGCAAACCGGACCGATCGGATCGGTCCGAGTTGGTTTCTAAAATTTATTTTAATATTCGGTCCTAAAAACCGAACCGGACCGAGATGCTCGGTTCGGGCCTCGGTTATCATTTTCAAAATCCACCGGGTGCCCGGCCCGGCCCGGCCCGTGAATATAATTTATTTACAATTTCGATTTTGGTGGGGATTTGTCTCTCTCCATCTCTCTTCTTCATCTTTACCAAATTCAGATCTAGGGTTTTGTTGAGATTGGGGAAGTAAGAAAACATTGGTGATCTTGAGAGGTGAAGAAGATGAGTTGTTAAGAGAAAACACACAACACCATAACCAACAAGAGTTCAATCAACTCTGAAGTGGTGTGCATAAATTGCCCAGGAAGCCAAGTATTTATGTTGGACAGGTACAAGTTGTTTAATTCCACTAGCTAGCTGTGTTGAGAGGGAGAGAGATTTTGAGCTGAAGAAGAAGAACGAACCATCTTGAGCTGAAGAACAATAGCTCGATTTTGAGCTTTGGCGCGAGCCTGCAAGTTGGCGGTGTTGTTCCGCATTAATGGATCGTTGACGTCTCCCATATTTTCAAAGATCGAACGATCGATCGATCGACCAACGAAACTAAAAACTAGGGTTCTCCAATCAATCGATGTGAACGAAGGAGCGTACGAAATCCCTCTTATCTCTGGAGTTGAGTGAGTTCGTACAAGGTGGCGAAGAGAGGGGTTTAGGTTTGGGGATTCAATTCCACTAGCTAGCTGTGTTGAGAGGGAGAGAGATTTTCTTTCACTTTCGCTTCACCAAGCAAATCGTATTCACTCAATTGATTGATTGAAGTGTGTTTGTAAATCGTGTTGAAATTTGGATCAGAAGTTGTTTCTGTCTCTCTCTGTGATCCGAAGCAACGAGTGAAATTTCTAAACGGGCTTTATCAAATTTCTAAAAACTGTTTGGGCTTTGGACCGAGACCGGCCCGGAATTCGGTTAACCGGGCCTCGGTTAACCGGCCCAACTCGACCCGGTTTCAGGCCTCAGAATTGCGAGCTTAAAAATATCGAGCTATTTTCAATTTTTAATTTTCGGACCGATTACCCGAACCTGCCCAGCCTAAAGTCAACAATCAAAAAGCTCTTACTTTTTCTAAACCCACTCCCCAATAAAAACAACTTCAAAAGCTCTAAATTTCATCGTAAAACACACAAGACAAAACGAACCCGGAGAAATCTATCAAAAACCCATGATGAAAACAAGAAGATTAACCTAAAGGCACAAACTTTGAACAAAATTGAGTATCAGAAATCAGAAAAGCTTACATCTTGTTGACAATCCTCTGGCGAGAATCGGGTTGCAATTGAGTCCGCCAATCGGCCCCATCCATGGTGTTGGGTTCTTGAGCTGGTCTCCAATTGTTGTTGTCCATCTATGTATCTATACAAACTTCTGAGATGAAATTGGTTCGTATTTTATAGGAAATCCTAGAGAGAAAGAAAGGCTTTTTGACGAGCGCCAAAGTGTGGGCGTACATAACACTTACATGTAGACTCGGTTGAATCGAGCCCATGCGGGTCCAAATACCACATGTTAAGATATCTGAATCACGACTGAAACATAGCTGGAAGCGTGGAAAGCAAGAAAGGGAGAAAGAAATTTTGGGGCGAAATTTGAATTCAAATAAAGTAGGACTAAAATGTAATTTTTTGGGTTGTTAGTTAAATAGCACATGGAGCGACCACTTAGAGATTTGAAGATGCAGTGTTCGACAATTATATAGCATCGTTCAACAAACTAGTTCAGGATACATTAGTTAGTGATTATTATGATACGTTTGAGGAGCTAAAATCACTCATGTTTACACACATTACAATCACTTAGATGAGAATTATTTTGTCATGAGTTTTTTTGAGTGGTCTTAAGCCAGAGATTAATGCCCTTGTTCAGCTTTTCAAACCCACCAGTGTTGCCCAAGCATTCTCTCTTACAAGAATGCACGAAGCCTTAGGGGTGCAAAGATAAGTCACAACCAAAAGTAAGACACAAACATCCTATACACCCAGAAATCAGACATATTCCTCCATACCAATTGCTACTCACAGGCCCAATTACAAGTCTTTTACTCCTACCATATCACAACAGACTTCCACACAAAGTTCCACCATTCCAAAACCTGCATACTCATCTTCTTCCTCACCCCCTGTTAAGTTTACCACTTCTACCCCTCCTATCAAGAGGCTGACACCTGCACAAATGAAATTAATGCATGAAAAAGGTCTATATAATAATTGTGAAGAGTTATTCGAGTCGGGACATATATGTAAATGAGAAATTCTAAATGGCGAGGAAACGAGCTAGGGGAGTGAGGTGGAGGGGGGAACCGTTCACCCCCATCGGGATGTGCGCACAAAAAACAAACGGCATGCATTCCGAGGGGGGTGAACGATCCCCCTCCACCTCCCTCCCCTCGCTCGTTTCCTCGCCATGTAGAATCGCTCATCTAAAGATTTAATACAGGAAGTCCAAATAGATATGGATGTATCATTACATGCTATTCATGGAAGCATCTCATCTGATACTATCTTACTAAAGAAGAAACCACTATCTATACTTATTGATACATGGAGTACTTACTTTTTTTATTGATCCCAGAATTGTCAAAAAAGTGAATTGGCTACATTGACCCCTCAAATGATAGTCAGGGTTGCTAATGACTAACAATTATTCAGTAATGCAGTATGCCAGCACCTATAATAGTCTCTGCAGGGCTTACATTTTGAAGGAAAAGTGAGGTCCTCCATCTAGGAGGGTATGTTATGGTCTTGGGAGGTGATTGGCTTAAGCCCTTTGGAGACACCATCATCAATCTCCATAAACTCCAACCAATTTTGAATATTAGGAACAAATAAATTACTCTCCAAGGTACTTCAAATGAAGGTTCCTTATGTCTTATTGAACCAAAGGGGTTGTCTAAGTTCCTAAAGAAGCACACCCCAACCTTTTTGGGTCATTTTTTTTTCCATTTATGTTGTTCAACAAAGTCAGAAAATCCACCCATCTATAGCTAGTCTCATTGTTGAGTTTGAAGACATCTTTCAGGTACCTATTACATTTTACCTCCCACTGACTACTAAACCATAGGATCCCCCTCAAGCAAGGAGCAACCCCACCTTCTCAACATCCCTATAGAATCCATTATATGCAAAAGATTATTGTAGAACAACTCATCCAAGACATGTTGGAGGTAGGATTGATCCAACATTCACATAGTTTCTTTGTTGCCCATATCCTTATAGTCGAGAAAATGGATGAGTCTTGAAAGTTCCGTGTGGACTATAGAAGACTCAATGACCTCACGATCAAAGATAAATTCCCCATGTCATTGATTGATGAACTCTTAGATAAGCTTCATGGTGCCTATGTCTTCTGTAAACTTGATCTCAGATCAGGATTTCATCAAGTCCTTGTACACCCCCTTGACATCCACAAAATAGCTTTTAAAACACACCATGGCCACTATGAGTTCAAAGTGATGCCATTTGGTCTCACCATTGCCCCAACAACATTCCAAACATTAATGAACCAAATTTTCCAGCCCTATCTTAGGAAGTTTGTTCTTGTTTTCTTTGATGACGTCCTTGTTTAGTTTACAACCCCTATATAGAACATCACATCTCACACCTTCATACCACTTTTTCACACTAAGACAACACCAACTCTTTGCTAAACTATCCAAGTGCTCCTTTGTTCAGCCTAGGTTAGAATATTTAGGCCATATTATCATCTCTAAAGGGGTATAAGTTGACCAACACAGAAAAGTTGAAGCTATGACCTCTTGGCCTACACCTTCCAACATAAAGCAACTAAGGGGATTTTTGGGTTTGACACGGTATTATAGAAAGTTCATTCATTATGGATTAATTGTCTAACCTCCCACTAACCTACTAAAAAGAAATCCTTCCAATGGTCTACCCATGCCACCCAAGCTTTTCAAGACCTCAAGCAAGCTCTTTGCAAGGCCCCTATTCAGACATTACCATATTTCAGTCTACTCATGGTCTTAGAAACATATGCATGTACTAGAGGGGTGGGTGTTGTCCTTTCACAAAGGGGAAGACCAATTGCTTATTTCAGTAAGGCTTTGGGTCCTAAATACATTACACTGTTTACCAATGGGAATGAACTATTGGCAATAGTGATGGTTGTCCATAAATGGAGATCTTATCTCTTGGGATCCAAATTCCTAATACTCACTGATAACCAAAGTATAAGATATTTTCTTTATCAAAAAGTCACTACCATATTGCAGCAAATATGGCTATCAAAATTGTTGGGGTTTGACTATGAAATCTAATACAAGAAGTTGACAACAAAGCAACTGATGTTTTATCTAGACGTACTGAAAGTGATACTCAATGCCTTGCCATCTCAACTATCTCACCACAATGGTTACAAGAGGTGAAAGCTAGCTATGTTACTAATTCTGCAGCTCAGTCTATTATTCAGCAGCTGCTAATCCATACACAGTTGTTCCTTCTTATTCCTTCTCACATGGGCTACTCAAACACAAGGGACGCATTCATATTGGTACCTCAAGTCCTCTCAGAGACAAACTCTTGACTGCCCTACACAATTCAGCAATAGGAGGACATTCTGGAATTACAACGACATAACAAACTTAGACAATACTTTTATTTGCCTGGAATGAAGTCCCACCTTACTAGTTGTGATCCTGCCAACGAAACAAGGCTGACCAATGTGTGTATGGCAGATTACTCCAACCACTGTTAGTTCCCGAACATGTGTGGCAACATATCTCCATGGATTTTATCGAATTCCTTCCTCCATCTAAACACAACATTGTCATCATGGTTGTAGTAGACCGCCTTACTAAATAGATTCACTTCATAGCATTGTCACATCCTTTTACTGCGTCCAAAATTGTTGAATTCTTCTTACATAATATATACAAGCTTCTTGTTCTTCCTACATCCATAGTATTTGACAGGGACAAGGTTTTTATAAACGCCTTTTAGCAAGGCCTCTTCACATCATTAGGAACCAAGTTAGCCATGAGTACGACCTATCATCCCCAGTCAGATGGCAGATGGCCAAATGGAAATAACAAATGCTTGCTTGGAGACCTTATTGTACTGCATGACAGGTGACACTCCTACACAGTGGTCTAGATGGCCATATTTAGTAGAGCATTGGTTCAACACTGCTTACCACACAAGCCTTCAATCCACCCATTTTCAGGCTATATACAGCTACTCACCTCCCCTGCTTGCTTTACCTCCTATTACATCTTTAGCCATCCCAGACGTCCAACAATAACACATGCTGCAGGTTATCAAAGAGAAACTCCACAAAGCACAAGAGCAAATGATAGTCTACCTTGATAAACATTGCGCATATCAAGTTTTTGATACAAGGGAATGGATTTATCTCAAGTTACAACCATACAGGCGGACCTCAGTCAACTTGCGCAAAAATCTCAAATTATTAGCTTTTATGGCCCTTTTCAAGTCATTGAAAATATTGATTCAATTGCATATCGATTGCAACTCCCTTTATTAGTGGAAAGATTGTGTATGATATTCTCTAGGATTATTCTGTAGATATTCTCTAGGATTATTCTGTAAATATTCTCTAGGATAGTCTATGGTAAGATGAGTTGTATCTTTCCTAGCTTAGCTTATTTGCTACCTAGCTTAGTATTGTTAGCTTTGTATATATATATAACAAGGTTGTGGCCACTATCAATAACAAGAAATACAATTCCACAAAACTCTTTATGGTATCAGAGCATCTCAAGAACAGGAGATCTCGTACCCACCGACGAAACCAAAATTTTTTTTTCGACGAAACCGACAAAACCAATTTTTTTTCAATCGTTATCCAGCGATTGACATCTTCGATCTTCAAACACGACATCCGACTATAGACAAATCATCATGGGTAACGACAAGACCACAAAACCCCTCGACTCCACATCTCCATACTATCTCCATCCCTCCGACGGACCACAAATCACAATCTGTCCAATTGTGTTACGTGGTGAGAACTACAATGAATGGGTTCGTTCGATGCGGAATAATTTCCCTGCAAAGAACAAGCTAGGCTTCCTCGATGGAACCATAGCCAAGCCGACGACATGAACTCCAGAAGAGTCCTTATGGGTGACGGTTAATTCCACACTCGTGGGATGGATTCATAATACCCTTGATCCGGTCCTACGTTCATCCGTCCCCCAACCTGACGATGTGAAAGACATGTGGGATGATATTCGACAACGTTTCTCGATAGGAAACGGCCCAAGAATCCATGAGTTGAAGACACTTCTGAGTGATTGCAAGCAGCGCGGGCGCCCGGTGGTGAATTACTACAACGACTTACGAAAGATATGGGATGAACTTGCGGGATATTCTTCTGTCACGACATGTACTTGTGCTGCTGCTACTGAATTTGCTAAAGAACATGAGAATGAAAAGGTACATGATTTTCTTGTTGGTTTGGATTCTGCTCTTTATGGCACTGCTGTTTCCAATATTTTGATGATGGAACCTTTGCCGAGTTTAAACACGGTTTTTCATGCGATACAACATGTGCGTCCCATGCGATTGTTTTGTGATAGTCAAGCTACTCTCTATATAGCGGATAATCCGGTTTTTCATGAAAGAACGAAACATATAGAAATGGATTGTCACTTTGTTCGTGATGCCTTGCAAGATGGAACAATTTCTACGTCTCATATTCGGACTGGTGCACAGCTAGCGGATATTTTGACCAAGGCTCTTGGTAAATCACAGTTTTATTTACTCCTTCGCAAGTTGGGCATTTGCAATCTCCGTGCTCCTACTTGAGGGGGAGTATTAGTGGAAAGATTGTGTATGATATTCTCTAGGATTATTCTATAAATATTCTCTAGGATTATTCTGTAGATATTCTCTAGGATTATTCTGTAAATATTCTCTAGGATAGTCTATGGTAAGCTGAGTTGTATCTTTCCTAGCTTAGCTTATTTGCTACTTAGATTAGTATTGCTAGCTTTGTATATATATCCCAAGGCTGTGGCCACTATCAATAACAAGAAATACAATTCCACAAAACTCTTTACCCTTTCCATTCGAAGATTCACTCAGTGTTCCACGTCTCTCAGTTAAAAAAAGTTGGGTACCTCTGTTACTCCTACTCCCCATTTCCTACTGGTAGACTCACAGGGAAACATTAGAGCTAAATCTATCGCTATATCCTTGCAAGATGCATGATACCTCGCCATAACAGGGCAGTCACGTAGGTATTGATCCACTGGTCTAACTCTACAATAGAAGAGGCGACTTGGGAGAATTGGTCCCATATTAGTTCCATGTTCCCTAATTCAATCCTTGAGGACAAGGATTTGCAGGAGCAATGGGTAATATCACGATTGAAACAAAGCTAAAAGAGTGGGAAGCAAGAAAGGGAGAGGCGCGAAATTTGAAATCAAATAAAGGACTTAAATGTAATTTTTGGGTTATTTAGTTAACAACACATGGAGCGATCACGTGTTGACTATCCATTGGCTCATACAAAGTTTCGTTAGAAAGGTTTATCTTTATAAACCAAATATAATGAAGAAGAGAGAGTAGAAGAGAATGAATTAGGTCTTCAGTTCAAAGTGAGCTAAAGAAGAAATTGTAGTGTTTGTTGTTTTGAATCTTTCAATTTCAGTGAATTGAATTGAATCTGTTTTTCCTTTCAATTGTTCTCCAACCCGCCACAACTGTGACACTCCGTATTGGACTTATGTTTATTCAGATTGGATGGAGGTATAGGTCTAAGAATGTGAGACTCCTGAAAATGGAGGAGAAGAAGAATAGGGAATGGTTATGTCAGTTTGTTCTCCACATTTCATAAGTATGAGAGTCATAGAAGATTGTCCTAATTTGGTGAAATCTCCATATTTTAGGCTAATATCATTTTGTGCCAAAATGGTTGTTAGATTAGATGAGTCGAAGACTGAGTATAAATTGACAAGTCATAATGGTGTTCATCAATCAAATGTTAAGATGAGGACACAAATTGCAACCCCCTTGTGAAAATGGATTGAAGGATATCAATTATGGTAATTATTTGAAAATAATTAAATTGAACATCTTTGAGAAATTAATTGACTAGATTGACCTATTAAATAGGTCATGCATAAAGCTCGATCTGTTGAGCAAACTAGTCATGATGAGAGCTTGTTCTATCAACAAACATCTTGAAAGATAAGCTCATCCAGTCAAATTGATTTGAGTTCGACATTTCCAATAGATAGGTCATGCACTCAAGACTGGTCGAGTTCAATAAATTTCTAGCACTTTATTTTCATAGAAACTCATTTTTTTTGCTATTCCACAACTCTACAAATTAGAGAGTCAATGGATGTTAAAGGCACAACTTTGAAGCTAAAAAGCCTCAACTGTTAACATAAAAAAAGAAAAAAAAAAAAAAAAAAAGTTTTTAGAGCCTTTTTGCATCTGTTTCAGAAGAACACGGATCTGATTTTTCCAAAGACTTTCATATGTTAGAAACTTCACATGTCTCTGTCATCATCGTACTTGTGTGTATGCAAGTAGCATTGTGGTTTTGGTAAATTGCTGAGATCGTGAAGGAATATGATTTATGCAAGTTTCTGTGCATAGAACTTGGTTGCAAGCAGTGGTGGATCTACTAAGGGACCAAGGGTCAACTGTCCCCCATCCACTTTCAAAAAAATTTGGCTCATCTTTCCTTTTTTAATACAAACATGTGGCCATGTAGGAGAACTAGTGGGTTGACTTAATACCAACCATATGATTGTACTTCCACGTACAACTCCACTTATTCTTCTTCATTTCATTTCCCTCCGAACAATCTCTGTCACTCTCTGCAAAACTGCAACTCTCATCTCATTCAGCATTTCACCATCCTCTTTGCGATTTTGACCTTCCTTCCATTTTTGGCCCTTGAGAGATGGAACCGACACGTAAACCAAGAAAAACAACGAAAAG
Source organism: Berberis vulgaris (assembly GCA_963556465.1). Taxonomy (NCBI): domain Eukaryota; kingdom Viridiplantae; phylum Streptophyta; class Magnoliopsida; order Ranunculales; family Berberidaceae; genus Berberis; species Berberis vulgaris. The sequence continues at coordinate 84,314,848 of OY747129.1, forward strand.
AAAGGAATTGTTCAAGGAGTTGTAACAAGTTCACAAAACACGTTGTTTGAAATGAGTTTTTACGACAGTTATCTCGTTCTAGCAAATTAACGTCATATTGATAAGAGCAATGCAAAAAAATCATGTGCTAGAAGTAACTCATTTTTAATTTCCCATCAGTGGTGTCTGGTGATCTATTCTTGATCTCAGAATTACGTTGGATGTATATCAGGTACAATTACAAACCCAACTCAGTATTTATTCAATTTCAACTGGATCTTTATTTATTGGAGTAATCTATTTCTAGAACAAGTATGAAACAGATAACCGTGTTATAGAAAAATTTCAATTTCAGTTGTTCAACTGTTGAATAAAAAAACCCTACCAGAATTTTTATAGGGTTTTGTTTTCTACTTAATCAATTGACATTGTGCTTGATAGGTGATTGTGGTGACTGGTGAGGCATGGCTAAGAGTAGTGTTTGGTATTTTTACCTGTTTAGAACTCTTGTTTGGGGCTAACAAAGTGAAGGCTTTAGTGTGCATGACTCATCTCTCCTTTTTTGATCCACTTCATCTCCATCTCTATAATCTCTCATCTTCGTTTCTCCTTTTCTTTCTCGATCTCTGTCTCTACATCTACAATCTGCCACCACCATCAAATACACAACTTCACCAAGAGACCTAACAATTGTCGAACACCCCAAAGACAACGACTTCATCAAGGTATATCTATGATGGCTTAAATAATTCAGAAACATATGATATCAATCATTTTTTATGGATTGTAATAGATAAACAAAACTAAATTAACGAGACTTTTTTACATTCCTATTTGAAGAAATTTTCGATAAAAATGGTTTTTAAATGCTTTCGCTATTATTGAACTTCATGTTAAGATGATGGCTATGTAGACAACCTGTGCTAAGTTGGAAAGAAGATAATTGCGTTGATACATCAACTCAAAATTTGTTGCTTTGATATATGATTTTCAAAATATTGGAGGGATTATGTATAAGTATGAAATAATATTCTTTGTTACTTTATGTAAAAGACTGCAAATCCTGTGACTAGGGTAGAGTTGGGAATGACTACTTGGACATTGCTTCACACTCTTCCAACTCAGACACTGTACATTAACCTATGAAAATTGATCTTAGAATAGCTCATAATAAACAAATGCTTTGGTGTTTAGTAATGATAAAACCATTCAAGGATATGTTAACAGGAAGGCATCAACTACTCCACACCACCATTTCCTCTTTCTCAACACCATTCTACTCTCTTACACCACCTACTTTCTTTCTCACACCACCATACTTTCTCACACCACCTAAATAAACAAAAAACCAATATTTTTCCCCTCCTCATTCAAATCGAAACTCGGTTCCTCCCTCCCCCATTCGAATCTCTTCCCTCTCCCACATTCAAATCTCTCTACACACTCAAATCTCTTGCAAATCTCCTCCCTCTCTCTCGAGAGAATATCTCAAAATCGAAACCCTTAAACTTTCAAACTCTCCAAAACGCAACAACTCAAAACGCATCTCTCAAAATGCAAAACGCATCTCTTGTGACTCCAACTCGAGCCATCCATTCTATCTTTGGGTTTAAGATTTTTGTTTGGATTGTAAGTGCGTTGTCCATAACCAGGGTGAAGACATCTCTTTATACTGATCTTAAGCATGATAATATAAAACAGAATGAAATCAATGAATTGACCAACATAACATTCATACGTGAAGAAAAGTGACTAGGAACAACATTTGAAGAATAAATTTACTAACATAGCATTCATAAATGAATTTTTTTCCTGTTCGCAACTCGCAATGCGAGGAATTTCAGATACCCCGCATTGCACAATGCGAACAGGAAATTTTTCGGATAGATTTGCGTAACTTTAGTAAAATGACCGTAAATTTCTTATTTCAAAACATTTTCAAGTGATTCAACTTGTGTTTATTAGATAACTCAGATTACTACAACTTTTGTGTTTTGATCAACTTGAGATTTGGTCTCGATCAAGCATATAAGTTGGCCGAAATTCAGGAACACTATATTGTTTTCATTGCGAGACAGATTTGCGCGACTTTAGTAAAATGATTTAACTTGCTCATTTCAAAAAAATTTCAAGTGATTCAAGTTGTGTATTAAATAACTCAGAGTACTACAAATTTTATGTTTGTATGAGCTTGAGACTCGATCTTGATCGAGCATATAAGATGGTCGAAAGTCAGGGACACTATCTCGTTTTCATTGCAAAATAGATTTGCGCGACTTTAGTAAAATGATCATAACTTGCTCATTTCAAAAGATTTTCAAGTGACTCAAATTGTGTTTATTAGATAACTCATAGTACTACAACTTTCATGTTATAAGCTGGAGAATCAGTCTCAATTGAGGGTTTAAATAGGTCGAAAATTGCGTTGTTTTCCCTTCTAATACACTTTTCTCTTGGGAAAAATCTAGGGTGCCTGGACCTGTGCCTGGTGTTGTGCCTGGTGGCCACCAGGCACCGTCCATCTGCCTTGAGATGTGAATTATTTCATATCTTGCGACAGATAGACGATGCCTGGTGGCACCAGGTACACCACCAGGCACTGTAGTAGTGGCTCTTTCTCTTGATACCCTACTCCCCTTACATGCCTCCCCTTTTATTCCCTAAAGAGCTCTTCTCACATAACCAATTCTTGTTGGTATAAAACCAACATAACAAACTCATCCCTAGACAACCACATATTCTCTAACTACTTGGACACATCAGCTAATACTAGCCTCTTACTGCTGTCCCAAGGCCTTCTTCCTTCTAGCATACGTGTACCAAATGGTGGGCTTATCAGTAGGCTCACTGGACTGTACACTAGAAGACTGTGTCATAGAAGACTCTGTCTGCTGGAGAGTGGGCTGACTGGACTGTACACTAGATGGTACATGATACTGCTGAGATGATTGCATCTGGATTGACTGCAAAAGGTTCTGCTGCTGTTGGATGTGGGATGGAATATGTGAGGATTGAATATGATTCATCATCATTTGTTGTTGCAACTGCTGCTGCTGGGAAAGCAGTTGGTCCCGTATTTTAGACTGACTGGGCCGAATTGGTTGCTGCTGCCATTGAATATTCCTCTGCTTCATTATTTGTTGTTGCAACTGCTGCTGCTGCTGCTGCTGCTGATACATCATTTGTTGTGTTGTTGCAACTGCTGCTGCTGATACAGATACGGATTCGGGGAAAGCAGTTGCTCTCGTATTTGAGACTGACTGGGCAAGGGAATTGGTGGCTGCTGCCCTGGGTTCCGCAAAATAATAGTGAAAACACAATTCATCAGCAGAACTTGTAATGATAAGATTTATGCATTATATAAAGGAAATTACTCTGTTGCACTTCCAGGATCTTTCAAATGAAATTGATCATAAATATCCCATTCAAATGCAATTTGGTGATGAAAACACGTTGCAATAGTGTCAAAGGCCGGCCTACACTTTCCAAAGGCATGATGTGATCTCGTAAAAAACTGCCTAGTCTTCATTGTCAAATACATGCTAACATCTATAGGCTGCATGATTTGTATGCTAACACGTCTCATGTGTTAGATGCATGGATAAACATTGTTCTGAGGCATGTTGATATGTTAGTTTTAACGTCAAAAGAAACTGGTTTAAAAAAGTACTGTGTCCACAGATAAAGCCATACTTTTAAAATATTTATATGACATATTAGATGCCAACATGCGCTAGATGCACCATTTAGCACAAATGAAATTATAAGAGAGTATTGTATGCACAGCAATACACTAGCAACATATATTGAGAAAAAAAATAATTGAAACCCCTTCATTCTTGGTGAGGATAATGTATTTATTAGGGTTACAATAAAGATATAACAAACCTCTAGTAAATAAACTAAAATTTTTTAGAATTTCTAAGTAGATCGACAGGAGTAAAATCGATATAAATCTTCGAATTATGCACGAAAACAAGGGTCGGCAGAAAAAAACAAGAGAACAGATGGCATTGTACAAATCTAAAACACACATACAATAGTTACGTGTTTAGTCTTATTACCTGCCTCTGGCAAGTTTTGATTGCCAACAACCACATTTGGAGATGGATTTTGAAATTTTGTTTCCATCGACAGCATCTTCAGCGATATTTTCCGTTGATAATCTAACTGAAGAAATCAAAATTACAGGTCGTTATCCCAATAAGAGGCTATCTGAAAAGCCTAAGTAATAACAAATAAAAATCAACTTTCTAACAATATCAGTCTATATCTAAGAACCTCAAGAAGTGAGATGGCATTGTCACACACCACTGACCATATAAATAAAAACAACTACTACCACACACTGACTACACTGAAATACTGAAGAAGACAACTGATGGGAGTTTTCAATTTCTCTCATTAATTAGAAAACAAATAGAATAACAAAAACTTACTTTTGACTCATTTTGTGCACTTACTCAATGACGTGGTACATATGTATCACAAGTTTAAATATCAAGATGTCCAATGTTATTGTGATAATGGTGGAGATGCCACCATATCATTGAGTACGAAAATTAGGTCAGAGTAGGACTCACAGAATAATGCAGTTGAGTAAGAAAATATGTACCTGGCTAGTCGCAGCAGAGTAAATCTTTTCTTCAAACCTTACAGCAATTTTCCTCAGTTCTATTAACCCCTCCGTCCCGGAAATGGGAAGATATCTCTTCCAAGTCTCCATTCTACATTTGGGAAACAATAAGTCTTAAATAATACTAAAGAATGCCAACAACAATGAAACTAAGATGCTCTAATACTTGAGGAGTGCATTTCATCACGCTAGAAAACATATGGGAATGGGACCCCAAATTCCAAAAAAATATAATCTCTAAGTAAATATTATGTCTTCTTCTAATTCAAAAAATTTTAGATTTTAGATTTTTCAAACATCAAATCAGCCTTCACTTAATTCCCACAAATTAAATTAAGCTTCTAATAGACTTCCCCAACTGCGTTGTCATCGATTCGGGTTTCTTGTCAAATCCTCTCATCTCCTCTACTACTAAGTCAACTAGGGGTGGGCATTTGTGACCGAAAAACTGAACCAAACCGCAAACCGGACCGATCGGATCGGTCCGAGTTGGTTTCTAAAATTTATTTTAATATTCGGTCCTAAAAACCGAACCGGACCGAGATGCTCGGTTCGGGCCTCGGTTATCATTTTCAAAATCCACCGGGTGCCCGGCCCGGCCCGGCCCGTGAATATAATTTATTTACAATTTCGATTTTGGTGGGGATTTGTCTCTCTCCATCTCTCTTCTTCATCTTTACCAAATTCAGATCTAGGGTTTTGTTGAGATTGGGGAAGTAAGAAAACATTGGTGATCTTGAGAGGTGAAGAAGATGAGTTGTTAAGAGAAAACACACAACACCATAACCAACAAGAGTTCAATCAACTCTGAAGTGGTGTGCATAAATTGCCCAGGAAGCCAAGTATTTATGTTGGACAGGTACAAGTTGTTTAATTCCACTAGCTAGCTGTGTTGAGAGGGAGAGAGATTTTGAGCTGAAGAAGAAGAACGAACCATCTTGAGCTGAAGAACAATAGCTCGATTTTGAGCTTTGGCGCGAGCCTGCAAGTTGGCGGTGTTGTTCCGCATTAATGGATCGTTGACGTCTCCCATATTTTCAAAGATCGAACGATCGATCGATCGACCAACGAAACTAAAAACTAGGGTTCTCCAATCAATCGATGTGAACGAAGGAGCGTACGAAATCCCTCTTATCTCTGGAGTTGAGTGAGTTCGTACAAGGTGGCGAAGAGAGGGGTTTAGGTTTGGGGATTCAATTCCACTAGCTAGCTGTGTTGAGAGGGAGAGAGATTTTCTTTCACTTTCGCTTCACCAAGCAAATCGTATTCACTCAATTGATTGATTGAAGTGTGTTTGTAAATCG